>JAOWBP010000001.1:92748552-92772435 GCA_028571105.1 Tragopan temminckii | reverse complement strand
AACTAAGGTAGGTAGGGCTGGGGAGTTGTCTGTGACACTGAGCGGAGACCTGTTTCCATTCTTCACCATCTCTTAGGGTCCCCTCCCTCTTCCCAACAGTGGCAGGGCAGGGGATCCACCACGATTTGGGATGAATCACTCTGGTGCCTTTCTCACAGGTATGACAGGGAGTTACTCCACCAGTCTGTCTCTTGCTCACACTCCCTGATGCTCCTTTACATCTCCACCTCCTCCTTGAGCTCTGCCACCATGCTAAGCAGATCTTCCCTCTGCTCACACCTCACGCAGGTGGAATCCCTGCCGCCCTGCACTGGCAGCAGCAGGCTCAGGCATCCCTGCAGTCAGAGATCTGAACAGCTGCTTCTTGAACAGGCACTACGTTTGGGTCACCGCATTATTTTTGGCCAGAGCTCTCTACCTAGTGGAGACCATGGCAGATTTGTTGTCTGGGAGGCAGCTGACAGGTGAACTGGACTCCAAAGTGGGGAGGGATAGTCTGCCCTCCTGCTCTCCCTGCTTCTGTGAATGCCCAGTGCAAACTGCCTGCACCGTGCTCTTCTGTCCAGCACCGTATGGCAACATCCTCTGAAAGCAATGAGTGTGTCCAGTAGGAGAGTCCCTGCAGTGGTGTCCAGGGACCACAGACCAAGCTCAACTGATGTCCCTTGGGCCTCCTGACTTCCGTCATGGTCTAGGTAGATCTCTTTGCACTGCTGCAGTTTAGGAGTGGGAATGGGCATGGCTCAAAGCACTGTTCATTTGTGCTTGGATCCCAAAGAATCATAGAATCATTAAGGTTGGAAAAGACCACTAAGATCACCTAGTCCAACCATCAGCCCATCTCCACCATGCCCACTGCCCGTGGCCCTCCGTGCCACATCCACATGGTTCTCGAACACCTCCAGGGACGGTGTCTCCACCACCTCCTTGGACTGCCTGTTCCAATACTTCACCACTTTCCCTATGCTAAATCCCCCAACATCCACTGCATCATTCATTTCTACCTTGCTTGTGCTACACATGTCATGAACACCTGTGCCATGTCCCAACCTCATGTTTTTCCACCAAAGTGCCAGTCAGTCTCAATCTAAGTGCTAATCTCCTAACCCAAGCCAGGATGGGATATCCTCAGCTCCAGTCCTGCTGCGTGGATTGTGTAGGGGCTTTCCTGTACCATCTCCAGAACTTGATTATCCTTGTGGTTCCCTTCCAACTTGGGATATTCTGTGGTTCTGATTTTATAAACCCTGGTACAGTTACCATACACCACAATCTCTGGACACTGCCAGGTGCCCCATCAGCACCCTAAGGCAGGTTCCCCCCTGCCTTTCACTCCATGACAAAGTCATCATTGAGTTTCTAATAAAAAACTTTCCAAGAAATTTTGTTAATCCTTGAAGTGTGTTAGTAGCACCTTGTTAACAGGTGAATTTGGGCAGAAAAGCTGTGGTGAAGAGCTCCCTCTCGAAACCTTTACACGGTTTGTAAAGACCTTTGTAAAAGAACATTAATTCCAGTGAAGGGAAGCAATGGTCTTTGCAGAGCCAAGTGCAACAAAGAGGAGGGGTATCCTACAGCCATGTAACAAGAAGAAGGGATGCCTTATGCTTGAGGCCTCAGTTTGAGCTTTAGGCCTCTGGGGATACATTCCACCCCTGCACAAAACACCAATATGTCTTCACACAGAAGCTTATAGCAGCCTCTCACATTTTTAATAGGATCATAGAATTTTTCATAGTGTAACAGAATGGCTTAGGTTGGAAGGGACCTTAAAGATCATCTAGTTCCAATCCCCTGTCATGTATTGCCATGAGGCTGGTTTGATTCTTTCCTCCCAGCTCTGTTGGGTTTGTGTCAGGAAGGAGAGATGCCAGCACCCAGAGAGCAAAGGAGCAGTGGCCACTGGCCCTTTACAGCCAGGCGAGGCAGAAAGAGGCAGCTTTTTTTTACCATGACCTCTCCCTGCCTCCCAGCCCTGTAGTAGCTGCTCACTCCCAGTACGATGCTATCCATCCATTTTCCCAAACATGATCATTCATGCATTTCCCCTAGAGACGGCACATTTTTTGGTTGAAAGCATTGGAATTGCCTGATAATTCATCACAGTAAAAATAGGTTTAAAATATTATTAGAGTTCACAGGGATGCCTTGCTCTGTAATTAACAACCATCTCCCTTCTCTGCTTAAGAAATGGCTCAGTGTTGGGTTGTCGAGATTTTTTTTTCTTTTTTAATCCTTTTGTTTTGCTTGTGTGAAGGATAAGAGGAAGATGAAAGGGTAAATACACAAAATAATTACGGAATGTGGTGGAAAGTGCATCCTCTGAGTTGTGCAAGGCACCACGTTCACCTTTCCACTTCAGAACCTTTGGAAAGGAAAAATCAAACCCCCAAAGCCAATTGCATGTTTCCTATATCTCTTTATTGACTGCCAGGGACTGAGTTCTCGGGTTGAGTGCCAGATACCAGTGGGTCAGATGGAGCTACACTAGAATTACAGCGAGGGCAGGAGCAAGGGTGTGATACGCACAGGCTGGGGAGAGTTTGGTGCGGTCTGAAGCCTCTGCAGAGTGGTGAGCTCTCTCTCTCCCCACTGCTAAGACATGGGAAAGACGCACTTGTTCTTGTGTCAGATGTCCCTAAGGAAGTGACAGGCTGGTGGTGTGAACAGACACACTGAAACACTTTGCTGAGAAAAAATATATGCTGTGACCCTCAAAAGTAACACATTATTATCTGTCCTGTGGTTGCAAGGAACCTATGGTACATTTATTGCACATACGCAGTATCCCAGTGTGGGGCTTGGCTTGGCCAAGTTGCGCTTTTTGGAGTAACCAGTTAACTGTGTGGAATAGAAAAAGTCTCTGGGGCTTCTACCCCACTCCAAGTCCCACTACAAGCATTTGTGCACCAGGAGATGGTGTTACTCGTGCACTCCTTTCTTTCTCTTGGTGGTTGTGAACTACTGCACCAGAGGAAGACCCTTTCGGCAACTGCAATGGCATGGCAGCATGTGAAATCCATGCCATCCTGACAGCATGAATTGCAGGTTTAAGCCTCAAAGTCCACCAGCCATTCACCCAGCACCTCATTCCATACAAGGGGAGAAAATAAACATATGGGGGAGAAAAAAAGAAAGAAAAAAAAAAAAAACAACAACAGAACAAATCCCTCTAGGTATTCACTGATATCTACGCAATGGCTCTAGGAGTGAGACCTGCAGCCGGTGGCAGCCTGCGTACCGCAGAGGGTTTAGGAGGAAGGTGCAGAGGTGGGCTTTTCCTCCCGGGACACAGGGATGGGCCTCTCGCTGTGGCTGGGGTCCATATTGGAGGGGACCTTTGGGCCCGAGAAGGTCAGCATGCCGTCGCTGGACAGGGAACAGGTTATGGCAGACTGGTCCACATTGGCGGGCAGGCGGTACCGGCGGTGGAACTCACGGGAGATGTAGCCGTGGTCATCCTGACATGTAGAGAAGAAGAGAAAGCCCTGTCAGAAGCCCCTGGAACCCACCCTTCCCTGTTGTTGATTAGAAGTGGTCTGCATTGAACCTGGCTTGACCTGAGACCTTACTCAGGGCATTTCTGCTTTTTGTTTTATCTTTCAGGTTTGTAGGATCAGGTGTCCCCTCATGACGCACTGAAGCCTCAAGAGAAGTAAAGTATAACTTAAATTTGCTTGTGGGCTCTCAAGACCTCTGATTTCAAAGACAAAGAAGAGAAAGCCTGAGGCTCTACAAAGTGAAGAGCAATGCATGTATTCACGTGTGTTTCCCTAATAGGCAGAGGCACTTTGTCAACCAAAGGATACAGTCATAGACCCCTTTTTTTCATCAAAAGAATCAGAAACACAATATAGATTTTTTTTAATTTAGCCATGAAAAAGGCTGATTTTCTTCTCTGTAGTAACAGTTTCAGAAAAAAGTAATTATATTAAAACAAAAAACAAAAAACATACTGTTTCCAGGCTAGACTTTTCTAAGTCTAGAAAGTTCAGAAGAATTAACCCCCTCACTAGTATAACTCACTTTTCAACACCCACCAATATTTCCATGACATACATGTTAAAAGTTTCCAAGCCTGAGGCATTTGGTTGTTTTGTTTTGCTTTTCTCTTCCAGATCAGCATATGAATTCTCTGTTTCCCCTAATAATTCTGGCTTATAAAGACTCATCCATTATTCGGTGGCAGCACCGAATAATACTCTTCTCCTGGCCTGGTGTTATTAGTGAACAATGCACATTGTCATCTGATGGTTATGGAAGATGATGGTCAAACATAAACAAAGGAGAGCTGGATTAGCTCATTACTGCCATCAGATCAGATCTGGGCTCCATCAGAGCTGGATATGCCAAGAATGACAATTTGTAACTCCTCTTTTTTTTCTTTCTTCCCTTGGGTAATGTTGGAAAGAAATAACACAGAGCTTGATTCCCCAGTTGCTTAACCACCCTGCTTACTTCCACTTACCTGTCTTTCACTGTGCTTGCCATGGATTTCCACAAAGTCATCAATAATCTTCACGCTCAGATCTTCAGGAGAGAAGTGTTTTACATCCAGCATGATTGTAAACTTGTCCCGGTCAGACCTCACCTGAAAGGAACATTGTCAGCAATTAAGACCCAGGCTTTACACAAAAAGGCTGTATCAGCCTCAAAAGCCAACAGCCTTATGGTTCTTTCTAATGGGGCTACAGGCCAGGCTGTATCCACAGCCCACCAGTCTCAGAAGGAGTCTTCCTTCCCAGGGCAGAGAGTGAAGCGTCGGGAACTTTGGGGCTCTTTGCAGCACCCCTTCTTTTGCCCTGGGCAGATGCATCTTTTCTTGCCACTATTCTTTTGTCAGGCACTCCTTCAGTTGCGCTTAGAAATTTGCCAGATGCACTGAGCATTTGTGCTCAGCAGCAAGAGGGGATTAAAATTAATGCTCCATGACAGCATGTGTTTTGTCCTTTCAGCAATTTAGAATGTCTTTGTGGTTTCAGCTCTGTAACTAGTTTCTGGGAGGAAACCAGTGAGCTAGAGAAAGCCCCAGTCCCTGAGCTTCAGACTACAGCCTTCACCGCTCCTCATGCCCTTGGAGAACTGCTCCTAGGTCCTCCAGTGCATTCTGGCAAAAACTGAGGAGCTGCCAAGGCAGAGGAGGGGGCTGGAGAAACTCCTGCTTGTGCTTGCCCATGTCCTCTCTAATGCGGAGCCCAGCTCATGGGTGCTTATTCCAGGAGAAGCTCAGTTCCTCCCTTACCAAACAGCTGACAGCTGTGAGGGCAACACAGGCAGCCTGGTACATGATGTGATGAATGGTAGGGTGCCAAACAACTTTCCATTGCTTGAAGAGCAGCCTTCTCCCAAGCCAGGGACCTGGGCTCCCAGAAGGAGCAGGAGGCTGGGTATGGCAGCCCAGGCTGAGTCTGACGTCCCCAGCACAGGGCTAAAGCTTCTGCCCCACTCCAGAAAACATTGGGCAGAGAGAAGCCAGCAGAGGTGTGGAGAAGGAGAGGAAGGCAAAGGAGGGGGCGGTGAGGAGCCTTACCTCTGAAATGCCCGACTCCAGCACGCTGCGGAAGAGGGACTGCCGGTAGTAGGGGCTGATAGTGGAGGAGAACAAAGGCAGGAGATCGTACTCCAGGAGACCCTCTCCAAAAAACTGGTCGAACAAACGGCTTGGAATCAGGGGTCCCAGGGCGCGTTTGAACCAGGGGTGCTGGATGGTAATGTCCATATTTGCTGCTGCTATGTCTTGTTCTAACAGGAGAGCGTGGGAGCCGTGCAACCGCTCGGAGGACAGCGATGCCTTTGCTGGCCTGCACAGTGCAGCCCGGGGAAGGCTGCCCCTATATATACTGGTCTCGCAGAATGAAGGCATTAGTGGGATTTCTCTGGAAAGACATGATCTCACGACGAAGGCAACGTGGTCAGCAGAAATGCGGAGACTGACCTGGGGATGACAGTCTGGTGGGAACCAGCGCCAGATCTCCTGGAGGGATGCTGCCAGGCTGTGATGCATGGGACGGTTTCTGCCCAGGGGCATCGGCACGTCTTCTGGATGAACAAGAGCTGCCAGGCAAATTCTAAGGGATGTTTGGGGAGGAGGCCCCTTCTGCGGGTCTTTGCCCCCGGCCCTTGGCTTCATGCTTATGCGCTTTTGTTTCTGTCATTTCTTGAAGCAGAGTCTGCTCAAAATACAAAATTGTTTTCTTCCAAAAGAAGAAAAAAAGGACTAACTTGAGTCTGTGAAAGGGACAATTTTTTGCAATGTGCTATAAAGTGTGTCTGTTAAATCTGGGCAGGGATCCTCCAGCAAGTTTCCCATGTGGAGCAAGGATGGGCTGGTGGGAGCCCCCATGGGCTGCGCTTCTCTCAGAAATAACAACCAGCAGAAGGAGAACAGCCACTTACCTGCACACCATCCATACAGGGAAGCTCAGCAATACCTAGCATCCACCCATGGCTGAGGATTGATCCAGAATCAGAGCATATGTGTTCTCAGTGGGCTGGTGGGAATGCGCTGTTGAGAGAAAAAGGGAAAATCTCTCTTCACCTAAATTTCATGTAAAATGCAGTATATTAAGATATATGCAAATATTTGAATAATATTTATGGCTTTATTTATTAAGTTTCACCTGGACATATATTTTCATGGATCTCCCTAGAACTGGTTATATCTATTTTGTCTTTGATAGGCATTTTTCTTTTTTATGGGCAAAACTGTTTTATCGCACTCTACAACTCCCTGAAAGGATGTTGTAGTGAGGTGGTGCTTAGTCTCTTTTCCCAGGTAACAGTGATAGGACAAGAGGAAATGGCTTCAAGTTGCACTGGGGAGGTTCAGGTTGGATATTAGGAAAGATTTCTTCTCTGAAGGAGTGATAAGGTATGCTCAGAGAGGTGGTGGAGCCACCATCCAGAGATGTTAAAAAAGCGTGGAGATGCGGCAGTGAGGGACATGGTTGGTGGGCATGGGGATGATGGGATGACAGTGGGACTAAATGATCTTAGTGGTCTTTTCCAACCTTAATGAATCTGTGATTCTCTGCAAACACTTCACTGAAGCATAAATGTCATTCTTTTTCTGTTGCAGGCTTCCAACAGTCTGTCTGCCTTGAGGCAACAAGTGGTCTCATGAGACTCATCACATCTAACTTTCAGCAGCCCAAAACTTAGACATCCAGTCTAAATGAGTTGTCTGGGCTCCCTGTTCAGTCAGTGAAGAGAGATGCCTCCAAATGGCTCGTGCTATACTGTGAATGGCTAGAGGAGGTGAAATGAGGCATCTTTCAGTGCTGCCCACATCTCAACTGACTAAAAAAGTAATTCTAATTCCAACCTCTTTCCGGACAAGCAGAGCTGGTGAGATTAATCCCATACAGTCTGACTTATACCTCTCAGAAGGAAACTATGTCTGGGAATACAAAGAGTGAAAGAACTCCATCGGTGGTATATTAAATAAAGAGTTTGGAGAGAGGAGAAAGCAACAATTTTGCACTTATTCAGGGGACCAGGATGCACAGTCTTCATGCATCATTATCACCTACTGAGCAAAAGCAGTGAGACTTGTTTGTGTTCCCATAAGAGGAACAAACTGAAGCATACATTCAAGGGTGCACGCAAAAGCCACGCATCAAAACGAGGCTCTCTCAAAGCCCATTGCAAATTTCTAATGCAAGTACAACTCAAAAAGCCTCACTGTCGGATCTACTGTCTTGCTTATTTTTAAAAGAATTCCTTCCTAAGCTATTATGAATAAATGACAGCACATGAGACACATAGTGAAGGCCAAGACGTTGCCCAGGACAATTAGCAGAAATCCTAAATCAGATTTCTGAGTAAAGCAGGCTCCAGCAACCAAGCACAGTACTTGCTTGTTTCCAGCTGCCTCTAGCTTGGATGCATGGCTGACCCTCACCTGTCAGTTTCTGGGTGAAGCCAGCGCTACTGGTAAGCACAGTGCAAGCCCAGCATGAAGAGAAAAAGAATATTGATGTGACTGGTCAAGCGTAACTGTAGAGGGTACACATGTGATTCTGAAGTGCTAATATCACCTTGAGCACTGCTTTTGACTGCTGCATTGCAACCCCAGGAGAGCCCAGGAAGGCAATCTTTCTGCTCTGATCTGCCTGCCCTCTCAAGGCAAGTGGTCTCTTCTGACCTGCAGGGTGCGTTACTCTTCTGACAAATTTTGAAGAAGATGAGAATGAGTTCCGTTGCTTTTATTTTCAAGACCAGTCAACCTGAAAAGGTAGGACTGTATCCACTTAGCTGGTCCTCTGCACTTAGGTGTAAGCTGCATAATAGCAACATAGGGGACTGAATGATGTCTGCCCTTATTTAAAGCTAAAATTGTTGAAGCATAATAATTAAGAGTTTTCCCTTTGAAGAAACATTTCTATGAGTACAAAAAAGGGTTAATAACAGACCTGCAGGTAATAACATGAGTTCCTTGCAAGTTTTCTTCCTAACAGTCTGGCTCCAGTAGAAAATACTGTGAAATATCTGTGACAGAGCTGGTGAGCAGAGAAAAAAAAAAAAAAACGTGCTTTTCCTACTCTTACATAAATCCAGCTTTGGAGAAGATGCAAGAAGCCCACTGAGGTCAATACACAAGCACTAAAGCCAAGCAGGCAGACTCACTAGGGAGACAATATTATCGGTTTTGGCTCATCCTTTGCCAAGCTGCTAAGCTTAGTCTAGCAGTGAACACACAGTATTTAATTTTTTTCTTCCTAAGGTAAGAGTCCTTTCACTAGATAACTCTTTTTCTGTTCCTCAAATACACACATAACACACAGAGCAGTATCACAGAATCATAAAAGTTGGGAAAGACCTCTAAGATCACCCAGTCCAACCACCAGCCCATCCTCACCATGCCCACCAACCATGTCCCTCAGTGCCACATCCACACGGCTCTTGAACACTTCCAGGGACGGTGACTCCACCACCTCCCTGGGCAGCCTGTGCCACTGCCTCATTGCTCCTTCTGAGAAGAAATTGTTCCTAATATCCAACCTGAAATCTGAATATCCAACCTATTGGATCTGCCCTGGGAGGCTGATGGAGGAAAGAATGACTGAGTACAGCTGCAGATGGCCTCACCTTTTCCCAGTGCTTAACTCCCACTTAATACCATGAAAAGCACTAACATGCTAGGGTAACAATTTCTGCTGAGTTTTGGGTACTATTGATATCCTACTAAGTCCCTATTGATGGGAGGAAATGAGGCCATATTATCAGTAAAATTTGCACACCTTGATTAACTATGGCTGGGGCTGCAGGGTTAACGCAATGGGAGGGCTGAAGTGAGAGGGGACATACTTTATATTCTTTTATCACTAGATGAACAAATGTTTCTTGTTAAAAGCAAAATAAACATCTGAAAACCCCTCTTTGAGGACAGCTCTTAGCAAGAAAGCAGATAGTGAGAGGGTTGTTGCCCACTGAGCATCTTTGAAAATCAGGCCCTGTACTAAGAAGTTTAAATACAGATCTACGAACCTATCCAGTAGCAAGTCTATTTAAAAAAAAAAAAATCAACACCTTGCGTTGCTTTTCTTTTAAATAGATGTCAGCATGTTCCTGGGGAGCTCTGTTTTTGTTCCACAGGTACAGCACTTGTAAAGTTACCACTGGAGGCAGGGAGAGGCAAACAGAGAGGGGACTAATGGGGATGACGTTTCTAGTTTTCTTCATAAAAAGACATCTTTGTCTCACTGTTTTTAAGACACAGTCCTCTGCTTTACTGCTGGCCTTTGGGATTTCCATCCCCACAGCTCCTTCCTCCCTATTTTAAAGAGATGGGGCTATTTTTATTTCCTGGCTTATACCGATCCACAGATTTACTGTTCAGCTGTATACTGGAAAAGTTAAATATCCACTCTCCTTATGCAAAGACTGATATTTATTTTATCTAAAGAATTTATATAATACCAACAGTCTGCCTTGGTGCAGCCAAAGAGGCTTAAAAAATTACAAGCAATCCCTTTTTTCCACCTCAGAGCCCACATCCTAAACACTGAACAAATCCCATCAGTGTTTGGGGCACATAACATCATTGTTGTCAAATCAATGGTGAATTTACATGCTGTTAATCCTTGGCATTTATTCAAACAAGCTCAGCAAGTTTTAGAAGCACAATGCATTTTATGTTTTCATCAATGGATTTACATAGTGAATGAGAGATGCTCTCCCCTTCCCAGTCTGCAGCAGTACACCAGAGTGGGAGACATGAAGGCAGCATCCAGCACAGAGAGCAGGAGAACTGGAAGAGAAGCAGGTCTGGAAATTTACAGCTGCTGAGTAATGGTGCTTCTTCCCATCTGTAAATCTCAGAGCACTTTACAGAAGAGGTAAGTATCAGCATGGTGACTTGGAACAGTAAGTAAAATGAGTTCTCACTCTGAAAGACAGGGGTAAAATCTGAGCCCTTTTCACTCCCCTTATCTTCTCCATGAATAAAACTGCCTCTCTTGCAACTTCCCAGAGCTTACTGCTGAGAGTCCCTCTGCCTTGCAACCAGACCTCCTCTCCAAGAGCTTTCCATGGCCTCTGTTCTTACAGTATCAAATATTCCCTTTGCTGTGGGAATAATAACCATTCTTCTCAGACTACAGAACCTGAGACTGCAAGATTCTTTTTTGAGATGATGCTTACTGATCTAAAGCAAATAATGAAATTAAGTCATGTAAGAGTTTAAGGAATTAGAACCTTAATTGCTGTTCAGAAGAAATGAGGAATAACATCCATTGATTTTGGCTTGAACACCCATTAAAAAAAAAAAAAAGAACGAAAAAAAGAAAAATATATCTTCATACTTACAGCTCCATATATACATATATATATTACAACATGGTTCATTGATTTTTATGAAATGAAGTTTTCTCTTCCAGTGTTCTTGACAGTTCAGATGTGAGTTGTTTCTGCATGGTCAACATGATCATTCTTGCATTGAGCAGATCTTCCTACAGAGCCTAAAGACTATTCTTGTAGATTTTTTTTTTCTTCAAAGGATCAATACCCAACTTCTGCACTGTGTGACCTAGAGGGAAAGTACAGCATACAAGGAAGAGCAGAGGTATCTCAGAAAATGCTCTATCATAGATATTCACTTGGAAGGTTGGCAATGTAGAAGGCTTGGGAAGCAGTCAAGACAAACGCTGCAGCCCCCTTGGTAATTCTATAGTGACCCACACAGTCCTGGTTTGAATCTACCTCACTCTGTCTGAGCAGGGCTTGGGAGGAAAACAATAGACAGCAAGGATAGATATTATTGAACGGGTAGATGTTACTTCCTGGGTGAAACCTCACAGGAAAGCTCAATAAACTGCCTGATCACAGGTGATGCTGCAGCAAAGTCCTCAAGAACAAGCCTGAGATCAACTGGATAATGCTCAGATAAACTGGCACTGGGAATTGAACTGGTTTTTGGTGCTAAGAAAAGCATGGAGATCAACTCATGGAGAAGACAGGACTTGTCCAATCAAGACAAGAGGGTTGTGTCAGGTACAAAAGGGACACTGATGAAAGGGGTTTGGACAGACAAGCTGTGCTAATGATTCAGGTTAGAGAGTTAGACCTCTGAACCTGCTACTGTATGTACACGGGCTATCAGTGTAATTAAGTTATTTAAACTTACTTTAGACAACCTACTGCACCTGCACAACGCAAGCACATCCAGCATCTACTGTGGGGAGCACATCCTTCAGCAGGCAGTCACGGGGTGCACCTCTGAACCTCCGCCAAGCACCTGGGCAGTGCTACAGGACCTGCAAACTTCCCTGTTGCTGCATCCATCCAGCCAAACGGTGTGTAAAAAAGCCAGCTCTTGATGGGCTCATGATCCCTGGTCCCTCACGCATGGACGCCAGATGAGTCTGTTATGGTGGCAGCTGTCTGGTGACTTGGAGAATTTATTTTTACAGTAGATCAGTGATGGGAACCTTGGGAAAACATAACTTGGCAGAGAAAGACCCTTCTGATCCATTTGTTTCAGCTGCTCCCAAATCCCCTTGCTGGTTTTACGTGCACTCATGTGAGGATGAGCATTAGCATGAGAGTGGTGGAGGTTAGCAGCAAGAAGATTAGGGCGATAGGCTGGTGAACACCACGTTGAGACAGGCTCTGCATGCGTCACTGTGCACGCACAGGAAAAACGCAAAGGCTCGCTCTCAGCCCTTCTTCTTTCTCATTATGCACCACAGGTTTATGTCTGCTTTGCATCACCAGAGAGAGGAAACCAGTCAATGCAAGCCAGAGGTCTCCTTGATCAAGGTAAAAAGAGCACACAGGCCATGGGCTGGAGCACGCTTCTGGGGAGAGGATGGCAAAATAGGGGATAATGAAGCTGATGAGCATCATGTTTCCCAGACTCTAACCCAGTGGAAAGTGCTACTCTCAGGAACAGCAGATGGGAACAAACTTGAAACAGCTAATGTAACACCAATGACTACGGCTCTGCTGTGTAAAATTAAGGTTAAATGACAAAAACTGTCACAGGAGCTCTGGTCTAAGCCTATCTATCTTTTCTCTCTTTTTTTTCCCCCCATATGCTTTATGCTTTTTGTCAAAGGTCATAGCTGTGGGGACCAAACATGGTGACAGAAAACAAGCAAATAGAAAAATCCCCTCTGCACCTGTTCAGTAAAAGGAAGGAAATTTGAATTTTACAACCCAGAGGAACAGCATGGAGGAGGGGAGGTGCAGCTCTGAGTGAAATAAGAGGAAGAAATGTTAGAACTATAATTTTTAAACACAGGGTCCAAAATCTAAAGTCACAGCATGCAAGCACAGAAGTCCTTGCATAATATTTTTCACTTACAAGAGTGACACAATGACCTATAGATCACAGAACAGCTTTTCAGTGACACAATTTTGATGCTCTCAGTTATAAAGGTTTAAGTAATGCATTTGATGAGTGGCTGTAGATATAGGAGAGCAGTTCTGGAGGTTTCTGATAGCATTTTGGCAGATGAGCAAATACAAATTTGCACTGGGTAGTGCTGCCCAATTCTTTTACATTCCCTCTCCATCTACTGCATGACAAGAGGGATACTCTGCAGTCTTGCTGAACTACATGAAAAATGACCCTCTTCTAGTCCCACATACTGTTTTAGCACTGACTGAATGCATTCAACCTTCCATTCTTACTCCAAAGTTTTTTATGACTCTACTCCTCTGAGTATCCAGGTTTCATTCACTGGGTTACTTCTGTGAATTTCTGTGCTGATAAGTGACAAAAACTCTATTCAGTCTTTCTCTGGGTCTGTGTTGCCTGACAGCCTTGTTCCAGGTTAACTTCCCAAGAGCTGCTTGCTACCTTCACAACTCCCTGGAGAAAAGCAAACCACCATATGAAGAGCATAAAGATTTGACTGCTTTTATGGATTCATTGTGCCATCTTCTTTTAGAGTCCTCACCTGTTCTGGAAGCTGGCTCCCACCCCAGGGATGACCCAGGAGCAAGAGACATGAGAAAAAGGGTAGAGAGTAACTGACTTGTTGTAACCAAATGTGGCCTTCTAGCGTGCATCAGCTCTTCTCCTTTCTAAGACAAGGACTTCTTCCTGGCTGGGAAGGTCCTACGCACAAGATGTTCAGACACTGGTTTGAGTTACCCTGAAAAGGAAAATGAGGAACGGGGCACAATCACACTGGCTGTAGTACTTTATTCAAAGAATCACAGAATGATTTGTGTTGGAAGGAACCTTAAAGACTACCTCAGTTCCAACTGCCCTGTGATGGGCAGGGACACATTCCACTAGACTATATTGCTTAGGGCCCCATCCAGCCTTGCCTTGAACACCTCCAGGGATGGGACATCCCTAGCTTCTCTGGACAGCTTGTTCTATTGTCTCATCTCCTTCATAGAGAAGATTTTCTACTTAGTATCTGATCTAAACCTACTCTCTTATAGTTTGACGCCATTACCCCTTGTCCTATTGCTACTGTCTGCGATAAAGAGTCCCTCTTCTGCTTTTTCTTTTGTGTACTGGGGACCTATTACAAGGTTTCCCCAGAGCCTTCTCATCTCCAGTCTGAACAAGCCCAGCTCCCTCAGCACGTCTTCATAGGAGAGGTGCTCCAGCCCTGATCGTCTTCATGGCCTCCTCTGAACCTGATCCAACGGCTCCACATCTTTTTTGTGCTGATGGCCTCCGACTGGGACTAAGTACCCCGGACAGGACCTCACTGAGGGCAGAGCAGAGGTGGAAAATTACCTCCCTCTTCCTGTTGGCCAACCCTCTTTTGATGCAACACAGTATATAGTTGGCCTTGCTGGCTGCAAGTACACACTGCTGGCACGTGTCAGATTTCTCACCAGTCGACACCTCCAAGTCCTTCTCCCCGGGGCTGCTCTCAATCCATTCTCCACCCGGACTGTATTTTTCCTTGGGATTGCTTTGATCCACGTCCAGGACCTTGCATTTGGCCTTGTTGAACTTTATGAGTTTCACATGAGACCAGAAGGGGAATAAGGGTATTCAAAGAGGGAGAAAGAGATGTTTCCTAAGGGGAAAGGCATTCCGTAAAGCCCCACAACTCTGCCTGGCACCCAGCCAGAGTTCTCTTCCAACCTGTGCTGCTAATACTAACCATGCCCCAGTCCCCATGCACATTGCTCCTCCTCTCCTGTACAATCTGCTTCTAGAATTTTGAAGTTTGTTTCTCTGAAAACCAGAGAATCTTCTATACTTGCAAGAGACTTTTGGTGGCCGCCCAGTCCTTCAGCTCCTGTGCATTGCAGCAGATATTCCACCTCGTTTTGACTCCCTGCTCTGATCCAGGCAGCTGGGTTCTTTTGGCCTGCAGGGACACGACTTGGTCAAGGAACTAAATAACCAGCAACAAGAATACCAAGAGAATGGAATATGTCTTTGAGGAATTGAGGACAGCCTTATCGAAAACAGCTCCCCTCCTTCTGGGATTTACAGAGCCCAACAACTTCAGACCACATAAAAGAACTGTAGCTCTTGCAACATCACATAGTAAATGTCCTCACACAAAGCAGTAGAGATATGATCTTCTGTGAATGTTATTGCAAGGACTTTAACATGGCTACTTCATGAGTTACATATCATACTTGGCAAGTGCTATTCCATCTCTGTAAATTGTAGTGCAGGCAGTTTTTCCAGTGTGTTCACAGCATAACAGAAGCAATGTGCAGTCTTTGGTTGAAACGACAATATGCTCTACATCCATTTAGCATCTATTCCCATAGGCTACCACACTGCAAAGCTGGCTTTTCCTTTACAAAGCACTCAGGCAAAACATGCTCTAGGGGGCTGAAAAACTTGAGCAGGTCTGGAAGGGGTTAGTGGGGTCTCTGTTACAGTTTCCAGTCACATGTAAAATAATTTTTTGAACCTCTGAAAAGCAGCAACACACAAAGTGCCTGAAGATAACCTGAGTTAGCTTGTAAGGAATCTCATCCTTCCCATCAGCTTGCTCTATCACCATTGTTCTCCACATGAGGAGAGATACAGGTTCTCACTTTCAAATGGCCTTTGCTTTCATTTTCATCCTTAAACCAAGGTTTGGTTTTCTAAGTGCTCATCTTCCAGCTCATTCTGGGCCACAGACAACTGGATTTTCCCAAGCAGCCCCAAGTCAATGTGTCTATGGCACAGACAGGCAAAAGAAGATAAGCTCTGTTATTATCTCAACAAAAGAAGTTGCAAAGGAAAGAGTTGAGGTTTCATGGATTCTGTTGCCTTGTTTCAC
The DNA here is from genome assembly GCA_028571105.1 of Tragopan temminckii. Taxonomy (NCBI): domain Eukaryota; kingdom Metazoa; phylum Chordata; class Aves; order Galliformes; family Phasianidae; genus Tragopan; species Tragopan temminckii. Next base: position 92,756,725 of record JAOWBP010000001.1, on the reverse strand, counting down.
ACCTTTTTAGCTTTCTGTCTTCCAGACAGCAGCAGCTTTGGAGGTAAGGACTCGTTTTAAGTTGCTTGTGTGTTCTTACTTTCCAAGCTGAGTACATTTCCTCGGCCCCAAAAGCAATGCTAAGGAAAGCACATGTCCAGAGCAAAAACACAGAAGTAGTCTTCAGCATTAGACTGATAGACTCAAGTTCCCTATGGTGTACAAAATCCAGACGTGAAATGCAAAGCTTGAGATCTAAGCTCTCTAAGCACAGCTGCTGCCTCCATGGCCAAGAAGGCCCCTTCACTCCTGCAGGTGATGGAACCTTTGCAGCAAGTCCATCACAAACCCAAAAGTGGCACGTGAACCTCGCATTACATTCAGCATCATGCTTTTGCACAGAGCTGGTAGAGGTGAGAGGGGACCTCTCTGCAGCATCTCAGCCTTCCACCACTGCATGGACTTCTACAGGCCGTGGGCAAGCAGCATGCCTAGAGGCAGCATCTCTGGTACTCAGTGCTGGATGAGGGACTGACACACAACCAGTCCCTTAATATGAGAGCAATATTTGCAAGCCTATTTGGCCTCTCCCAATGACTACAATGGAGACGGCACTCTTCAGTGGTCACAAAAGGACCAGTGAGGGAGAGACTGAGAACAAGGTATCTCCAGGAAAAATGAATCAAGCAGCAATTTGTGTTGCTTTTTTCCTCCAGTCTATAGCTGGACTTCATGAGTGCTCAGGACCAGACACACAAAATCTACCATATCAAAACAGAATAAAGAGTGACAGCTGTAAGATTTAACCTTGCTAATCCAGTTATTTGTCAGAATGGGTAAATCAACAGCAGCTGTTAATGAGCCTACATCAATATACCTGCTCAATAACCAAGCAATGCCAACAGGGCATTTTTTCACAGCTGTGACTTTAAAAGCATTTCTGGTCTAGAAACAGTACAGCAAAATTCCCAGGGCATTCCAATGAAGACAACTGCTTAGGAAAGCAGTTTACACGGCGATAAAAAGAAGTAGGCTCTTTTGTAGACATTGGCATACTGATTAAAGTGTCATGTATCTTGCCTTAGGGTGCTCATTGTATCTGCTTATTTATTGAGAGACAAAGGACAGAGAGAGCATGCGTGAAGAAGGGCATAGAAAAGGGCTTGGGTGGACATCTGCTGCTGCTCAGCCATTGCAAAGAATTAGTGTGGTCTGTTGTAATGACTAATGCAAAGGTACACCAGCAGTGCCTCTTTGCCTTGTGGAAATGTCATCCCCAACAACATTTCAAGGTGGCGAAATACAAGCTCATTAAGATTGCAATGGCATGTGCATTGCATGGTCACTGCCATGTGCTTCCAGCCCATCCTTGCAGCCTCTCAGAGATCTGGACGGTTTCTGCAGGCTGTGAACTAGGGCACCATGCACGTGTGGCCAAGGCCAAGAAACCAGGACCCTGAGCCTGGCAAGTGTCACGGCCAAATGAGGGTCGTTCCAGGTGATAGAAAGTACAGTGGTGAAAAACCTTTAAGTGTTTTAATCAGCTGGTAGCAAAGAAGTCTGTCACTACAGTTACTGCCCCAAAATGAAGTGCTACAAAAAGAAGAACTCACAAGAGGTGGCACAGCTCTTAGCTGCATCAACACCAAAGGTTTCGATGCTGGTGCTTTCACAGCACTGACTAAACAGATCGATTGGATCTGCATCAGCCATTCTGCAAGTCATAAATGGAAAGTAATGTTTGCACAGGATTAGAGTTTCTTGTTTTGCAAATAAGCAGCTTGGCTTTGGGTAACATTTCCCACGGCACCTGTGCAATAAAGTTGGGAAAGCAGAGCTTGTGCACCACAGCTTCTCCAGGCCAGGCACACCATACAAGACAAGTTTTTCTCCCATCAGTTCCTAACGTGTCACATTCACACACACTCAGGGACTCCCTACAGCCATCTGGTTCCTCCAGGAGATTTCCTGGATATGTCACCTCACCTGGTCTAATAACAATTTCCTGAGTGATCCCCTACAAGGTCAGGCAGTCTTTCCAAAGCTACTTCTCCTTCCTCCAAGGCAGATCCCACATTTGATTCTCCTCACAGGCATAGAATCATGGAATTATTAAGGTTGGAAAATACCATTAAGATCATCTAGTCCAACCTTCTACCCATCCCCCCATGCCCACTGACCATGTCCCTCAGTGCCACCACCTCCCTGGGCAGCCTGTGCCACTGCCTCACTGCTTTTTCTGAGGAGAAATGTTTCCTAATATCTAACCTAAACCTTCCCTGGTGCAACTTGAAGTCATTACCTCTTGTCCTATCACTATTTACCTGGTAGCCTCTTTCTTTCTAGCAATAATCACAAGATATGCAATTAAAGAAAAGCAGCCTAAATATATTCTTAAAGACAGCAAAACATTACAGAAAGCTGTCTATTTTTCCTACCCAACCACAAATAACCACATTAGTACATTAGTGAAAACATTTTATTCTATCTTTTTCTGACAACTAGCATGCACAAAACCTGCTCATTATCTAACAATCATTGTACCGTAGATTTCAGCAACCAGAGGGACTCAGAAGCTCGGTTCGTGCCAGTAATTGTACAGCCGCATCGGGTGAGCCCTTTTAGATGGTGGCCACAAGAGGGAGCTACAGGAAAGCAAATGAAAGCTCAAGGGCGCTCCTGCAGTCATCATTTCTGTAAATGTGTCTTCTGGCCCTTTGGAGCCAGAGTATTATTTTGCACTGATCGATGACAAATGGGAACAGTATGGACACCGTCTAATGTCCATCCGTGCCTGTCAGCCTGTATGTTTACCAGATCTCAGGGCCTGGTGAACCAAAAGAGCCGCAGAGCACCCACTCGGTGCTCCTCTGGCAAAGGGAAGCAAATAGAGGTGCTTTTCCCTCCATGCAGACTGTTACACCTCGATTCCTTTTCTAAATAAAATACATCTTTTGAAGGTGTACTTCAGGATAAATCTGGCAAGCTACTTTCTTTGTGAGGGGCGAGCAGAGTTCAGCTGCAGATAGCCTACAGAACAAGCAAGAGATTTCACCCCTGCCCCCAAGAGTTTGCTCTGATACTCCTGCTCTACTTCACTTGCAATAATGCCTGCTATTTTTAAGCCCAGAGCAGAGGAGCTGAGGGGAGGCCTGATGGCGGCTGCAGCTCCTCACAGGGAGCAGAGGGGCAGCGCTGAGCTCTGCTCTGTGTGACAGCGACAGGGTCCGAGGGAACGGCATGGAGCTGTGTCAGGGGAGGGCAGCTGGGGGTCAGGTCTGCACCACAGGGCGGTGCATGGAACGGGCTGCACAGGGCTGTGGGCATGGCCACCAGTGACGGAGTTCAAGGAGAGTTTGGATAGCTCTCTAAGACATAGGGTTTGGGTGGTCCTGTGTGGAGCCAGGAGTTGAACTGGATGATTTAATTTAGGGTGGTGAGGCTCTGGCACAGGGTGCCCAAAGAAGATGTGGCTGCCTCAAGGCCAGGTTGGATGGGCCATGGGCATCCTGAGCTGGTGGGTGGCAACCCTGCCAACAACAGAGGGTTGGAGCTCAACGATCTTTAAGGTCCTTTCCAACATAAACTGGGAGTGATCCTGGAGAGATAGGGTGGTACACAAGAAACATGCAACCATGGAAAAGCTTGTGGCGACCTGCATCCTTCCACCCCGATGTGAGGAGTATGTGGAGGTTTCACTGCTCCTGCTGGTCAGATCAGACAAACGTGGAAATCAGCTCCCTGCAACACAGCACACCTGTGTGATGAATAGGGCTTCCTCCACATTTGCCAAGGTTTCCACCCAACCCTGCTGTTGCTGCTGAGCTGTCATCTCTGCTCTCTACCTGACACAGAGTGCCTGGGGACAGCAAGCGACACCCCAAGAAGTTTTTCAAGAGTAGTTAGGAGGGTTCAATGAGATCAGCTTCTCTCATGAAACAATCCAAACTGTACAGGGTAGCACAGGGGGAGAAATTCTCTCAGAAGACTAGCTGGGTTGACTTTGGTTACATTCCAGTCAATCATTTTGGCCCCTAGGGTAAGGCACAGTTCCTGTGTAGAGGGGCAGGAGTGCCACAGATCAAGAGATAAGCCCTGGGGCAGCACTTCACCAGGCTGGGAAAGGAGGGCTGAGAAAGAGAGAATTACACTCTTAGGGGCAGGCACTAAGAGTGGAAGAAAAAAGTTTTGTCTGGTTTTTTTTTTTCCTTTTTTCTTTTTCTCTAAAGAATATCAGGGATGCTGTTTTCCACCACACTTCCATCACACCATGGTGATGGCAGTCAAGTTGTCCAAATCTCGGGAAAGCACCAGGGTCAAGGACAGTCAGAGGGCAAGGGATGAGGCTAATTCTCATATTCACGCTGAACATCTCCTGCTCAACTTGTACCTCTTGCTTGCTCTCTTTAGGTTGCCTTTAGGAAAATCACTTGATTTCTATACCACTGCTGCAAAGGAGGAGGATGGGATTTGCAAGCTCCTCTGGGCAGGGAGAGAGAGCCACCAATGTAAAGGAATCAACGTAATGAGACATCTTGATCCCAGACCTCCCAGAAATTTCCCATACCAAAGTGCTAAACAACATAAAATAACATGCTTAACTTAAAAGTCCTACAGCTTTATTAATTTTCCTGTTCTTCAATTGTAAGACACACTCTCACAGTAACAGCTAAATCAGCAGTGTTCCTAACCAGGGCTTGGGGCAAAAAATGCCCCAAGATGAAGTTTCCGTAACACCCAGATCTCTCATCCATGCTCTGAAGTCTTAGGTCTAACACTATTCACTTAGTCTAACACTCAGCATTTCCTCTCCTCTTCCTTGCCATTCATCCTGCTCCACTGCACCTCATGCCTGACTAATTACATTTACCCTAACACCAGCATCAAAGCAGGGCCCTGATGGTGATTTGTGCTGACCTATGAGTGATGTAGAGGAGTGAATGCATGGAAAGGACCTTCTCCATGTGGCATAATGATCCTTCATTGTTGTATACCATGCTCCTGATACATAAACACATTCCTCCCCAGGCCCATATGGATAGAGATCCCACTCTTCTCTGTGCTGTGCAGCATTTACTAGGGCTGCTATAATTAAGGATCTTTGATAAGATCTGCTTATATAACCATGGTGATTAGTGAAGTATAGAAATGGAAGCAGATTAAATGAGATTACCAGCTACAGCTGTATTATAGTGTACATAAGTTGCTTTCTCTAATTAATTTTTGATGCTACATCTTAAATGGATTCTCTTTCCTCGTGTTTGTGCCTTGTTCCCAGACGTGGCAAGCAGAGAGCTAGTAAAATTGTTCAAAGGCCTTGCTGTCAGCTAATTATCTCTACACACCCATTGTTAACAAAATTCTTCTAACCTGAGAAGCCAGGTGTGTATGGCCTAGAGCTCCAGTTATCTCTTTAATACATAGTTCTGGGCTTGGGTAAAAAGTGCATGCTATTTTCTATTGAATGCATGATGTATACTATCGTTCTCTTTTGTTTCACAACCACTGTTTTCTTCTCCTTTCCTCCTCATTCTGCCTCTCACAAAACTGTTTCCCTACCTCCTTTTTCTCTTTTTCTCTTTTCTCATCTCCCCAGCCCTGAAAACCAGGAAACCAAGTATGGGTGTCACTATTTTCTCCTCATCAGGTGCTAACTGGTATCTAGTATGGCACTGGGTTTTAGGCAAACCTGAGTAGAGGAAGGTTTGTGGCAGCATTTAACCATGTAGATCTAAACGAGTTGGGAGTGGTGGTGTAATCCACACTCAGTCACTGGCCCTGTAATTGGAATGAGTCCACTTTAAATCCTTGTGGAGAGTATGCTCATACAAAATCAGTTGCAATGTTGCTAACACCTCTAACGTAGATGTAATTCTGGGTCTTTGATACTGGATTAATTAAAAGCCCATTGGCACCTGAAAAAATCACAAAAAAGGGCATTTGGTTTCATTTCATAGACACCTGTAGATGGAAGCAACACATAAAATGCAGAGGATAGAAATACCTTTCCCTACATGGAGGGTACCATGTAGGTGCAGACCTACTATCAGGTGTGTTTCAGTGCCGGTGCTGTTTCAGACACTGGCACATGTACAGCCAGGATGAGCATGGGGGGGAGCAGGATGCAGGAAGAGGCAGAGGGTTCCAAAACTCAAGTGTGGATGGGGTCCACTGTCACTAGTGTAAGGGGCTCCTGAGGTATAGAAGACTCCTATGGAAACAAAGAGCAAGGTAGGAGTGGGTTTATTTTTCAGTAGAAAAGTGATTACTATTTTACAAGTCTGAAAAAGGACAATGATTATTCAAGTACCAGCTACCCAACAAAAAACTATCAGTATAGTAACACTTACATGCACCACAGAACTTTGCAATTTTCTTTAAACTTTTACACTTAATGAGTAATTTTAGGCATGTACTTCTGCTGAAGACTTTGTAAGATCTCTGCTTGTCATGTTCAAAGGCACATTTCCAACATGGGAGCAGCTGTTTTGTTTTCTAATAGCACCTCCAGGTCTACTTGTCTGAGAAATACACATCTCAGTGGCAGCAGGCTTCACAGGACTTATGGACTGTCTAAGTTAAAGCAGTGCTCTGGAGGATGGCTTCTGCTCTCAGCAATACATTGTGCTACATAAGATATCGAAAAAGTCAATCTGTGAACAAGGTAAAAAGTCAGAACCCATTGTACTTCCAACGGTAAAAACACCAGCAAAAACCAAATTAGTTCCCCAGGAAAAAATATGCATTTTAACACATCACCTGAAAGCTTTAACGCATTAAAGCAAAACAAACGAACAAGGTAGTTTTGCTCTGCTTATCACGTAAAGAGTATACTCTGGGAACACGTCACAGGCTGCTTTTAGTGCTGAATCCCAACCACCAGCAACTTCAGCTTTGTTGGAGCTCATTGTGGGCTGCTGTAGTTGCAGTTCCCCTGACAACTGAGGCTAGGTCAGGCCTCAGAGCAGGTCCCCACCAGGGGACTTGTCTGATCTGGCAGCATACTATTACTGAAAGTGCTTGTCCCACTCCTTCATCTGCAAGTACAGCTGCTGAAATCCTGATCTTCCCTTCTGTTATTTCACTACTCGGTGAGCCAGCTCAGCTCGCTACATGAGCAGGAAATCACTCCACTATCTGCAAGTTTTTTTTTCTACTGGTTTCCTGAGTTTATACTGCAGTAGGAGGCAGGTGCGCAGTGAGTTGCCAAAAAAAAGTGCATCCTCTAATAAACAAACTTTTGGGGCTCATAGGTCGGAATGCAAAGCTAAGCAGCAGTATCTGTTTCTGGAAATAAGATCTTCTCAGACTTTGCCTGTGATTTCTGCTTCTAGTATCTGGATCCTAATCATGAAAAGTGACTGAACTGCCTTCATTCTGTGTAACTACTGTCCAAGAAATGAATTGTTACTGGAATTGCTGTTTCTTTTTTAAGGCAGCTGCATTTTAAACATCTTCTGGAGTCGGGAAGGGGTCAGGGCAGCAAGCACTCATGTTTGTGAGTAGTCCTATTGGCTACAATGACACTATGAACTTTATATGAAATAAAGGGTATTTGTAAATGCTTCAGAAAAATAAAATACGAGATAAATTTTACTTGCAGTAGACTGACTGCTCAGCCTGTTTTTTGTACCACAATTATTCTTCCTTTATAAAAAGGAGTATTTCTAAGTACATTTATAAGGCCTAAGAGAAACTACTTTATTGTTATGACCATCAGTGTAAAATACTGTCAAACCACAAACAACAGCCACTGTGCTGCCAATCTACCAAAACCAACATCAGTGTAACTTCACTGTGGCATAAAATGAAAACTAATTAGAAGGAAGAAGATAAAAAAAATGAGCAAGTTTTGCTTCCCTGCAGCGACTTTCCAGAACCCAGTGAACAAGAGGGTGGGTGCAAAGCGTCTGATGGCCAACGTGACCCTCCTGACCCAAGCCAGGCCGGTTTTTGAGGGCACGGAGTTCTACAATGCCACACAAGCCAGAGCCCCGCGCTGATGAGCAGCACCACACCCCTGGAGGCACTCAAAGCCAGGTTGGATGAGGCCCTGGGCAGCACGATCCACTGAATGGCGGCCCTCTCCACAGCAGAGGGGTTGAAATTAGATGGTCTTTAAGATCCCTACTGACGTAAGTCATTCTACGCCAGTCCCCGGCCCACACAGCCCTACACCTGCTGCCCGCCCTTC
>JAOWBP010000001.1:92685790-92702977 GCA_028571105.1 Tragopan temminckii | reverse complement strand
CTCCTGGACCGGCACGTCGATCTGTGCGCGGACCGGGACCTGGTGCACGAGGATGCGCATCCGCGAGGGGATGACCTCCATCCACGCGGGCGTCACGCGCTCGCCCGCCCCTCCTGTCAGCCTACTCGGGAGAGGGAGGCGGGGAGCGCGGGGGGTCTGTGGCCGCGCTGAGCCGCGGCTATCAGGCGATCGGTGCGGACGCCTAAGGGCCTCCTCTCGCGGCGCGGCCGAGATGGCGGCGCCGGCGGTGGTCTTCTGTGCGCGGCTGTCAGCGCCGGGTGACGCCCGCAGGTTCTCGCCCGCCCAGAGTCACCCGGCCGCCCACTCTTCCTGCAGTGTTGTCACACGCGTCGGCCGCACGCTGAGTCCGCAAGCCGCTTCTCGAGCAGTGCAGGCTGCCCATGGCTCTGTACCCCCTGTTGCAACCACCTTCATTGCTTCACTGTGTAGCACAAGGCGCTCGGTGCCTCAGGAACGCTTCCAGCACCCATAGATGTGCCAAGCGCTGGCCAGCACGCTGGTGTCAGCCACTCTGCCCTTCACACCACATTTTCACCTGCCAGCTACCATTTGCGATTAGCAATCCACACAGCACAAGGCTTGACACTTCACCAACATGCTGCCATGGCGAAGACAGTGCACATGCCATAGAATCATAGAATCATTAAGTTAGAAAAGACCTCTTAAGATCACCTAGTCCAGCCACCAACCTGCCCCCGCCATGCCCACTGCCCATGTCCCTCAGTGCCACATCCACACGGCTCTTGAACACCTCCAGGGACGGTGACTCCACCACCTCCCTGGGCAGCCTGTGCCACTGCCTCAACACTCCTGAGAAGAAATGGTTCCTAATGTCCAATCTGAACCTCCCCTGGCAAAACTTGAAGCCATTCCCTCTTGTCCTATCACTATTACCTGGGAGAAGAGGCCAACTCCTTCCTTGCCACAGCCTTCTTTCAGGTGGTTGTAGAGAGCGATAATGTCTCCCTTGAGCTTCCTCTTCTCTAGACTGAACAATCCCAGTTCCCTCAGCCACTCCCCATCAGACTTGTTCTCCAGATCCCTCACAGCTTCACTGCTCTTCTCTGGACACACTCCAGGGCCTCAATGTCCGTCTCGTAGCAAGGGGCCCAAGTTTGAACATAGTATGTCCCACCTGTCCTACAGCACCTCAGGCACCCAGAAGGTGGTGTGAAGCCGCCAACACCATCCACAGCCACACAAACCACTCTGCAATGGCCCACTGGCTTGCTACACTGACAGGCCACACAGCTTGCCAACAGATTTTGAAGTGAGTGCAATTGTATGTTATTGACACACACACAGGAACCCTTCAGAGTACTGTCAAAGAGTAAAAGATGTGTTCGCTGGCAAGTGCTGCAATACATCAGGACACTGCTGAGATAGGAGTTGATAAAATGCCTGGGAGCTTCATCTTCCTCTGGCCATTTGTCATTACTGACCATCGTGGGTTCAGTCAAAGATCATGTCACAAGGAGAAATCACGCCTGATGCCTCTTGTTCTTCTTAGTGGGCAGCTTTAAATTGAGTCTGAAATAGAAAGATTATTTCTCAGAAATATTAAATCATATTTCCTCATGTTATCTAGTGGTGAATGAAGGAACATTCTGTTCCTTTCTCTGTCATCACTCCAGTTGCAAAACACAGAGCTTGCTGTAGGCTGGCTTTACAACTTAACAGATTCTGCTTTTGTTTGCAGTACCTAATGTTTGACAACAGGATACAAAATAATCTCCAAAAAAATCTCATGTTTTTCCCTTTGTACTAACTACTGACACTTGCATGAATTATTTCTCAAATGAGTATTTGAGGTGTTTGTCTTAAAGGAGTTGAATTTACTGCAAAGAAAAAGTGCAGTGTTTCTAAAGGTTTAATTAGTGTTACAGAACAACTTATATTCCAGTGCAGTTAAGGCTGAGGCTTATATCTCCATCATCTGTACATGTAGGTATTTTCTAATTTTATAAACTGGTGCATATCCTTGGAGTGTAAGGTCAGAACAGTGATTCAAGTTGATAATGATCTGTGTCTTGTATGCTCAAGATACAGCAATCTGGCAAAACATAACAACACAGCATTTCACATGAGGGGGTTGTCTCAATGGGACGCAGGTCTGTGTGGCAGGTTAAGGGCATATACTGATTTTAAACTAAAAGAGAGGAGGTTTACATTAGATGTCAGGGAAATTCTTTTCACAAAGGGCAGTGAGGCGCTGACACAGCTGCCCAGAGAAGCTGTGGTGCCTCATCCCTGGAGGCGCTCAAGGCCAGGTTGGATGGGGCCATGGGCAGCCTGAGCTGGTGGGGGGCAGCCCTGCCCATGGCAGGGGTTGGGACAAGATGATCTTTGAGGTCCCTTCCAACCCAAACCACTCTGTGATTCTATGATTCAGTTTCTAGTCACATATCTTCACTCTCTACCTCCAGGCTCCCTGTTTTCATACATTCAATCCCACCTCCTATCTCTCCTTTGCAGGACTCAACACCTGGATTTCCTCCTCTCATCATTTTAGTATACCTAGAGCCAAAGCTGATTGCCACGTTTTAACCTCCTTCACACTTTCTTCACTTTCACTTTCTTTTTTCTTCTTTTTTTTTTTTTTGTTATAGTCTTCTGTATTTTCATCTGATTTGAACTATTCTATCCTTCCCATTAACTGCCATATCTCTTTGGCAACTCCACTATGTTTTCTTTCTTTCCATATTTCCTAAGTGCATGTTCTTAACTACGCAGTCTCTGTTTCCAGTAATCACTCTTAAACTACCATCATTTTTATTCTCAGTTTTCTCTTCTGCTTCTCCTTCTTGTTCCATTCCTACCTGTACTCTCAACAACAACATATCAGAGTCTGGTCCCTCCATGCTCAAACCAGGCAGCTGACTGGTATCTATGTTACCCTAAGGCAAAAAGGAGGATAAAGTGAGGTTCCAGCTTCCAGTTGCTGTGCCAATATTTGGCAGGAGACTTGAGGAGCAAGATTGGCAAGTAAAGTCTGCTTTCATGAACTCTGAAGAGCTTAAGGCAGTACTTGTAACAGACCATAGACCATCAGATTTTTTTCCTCTCAAAGGCCTACAGAACTGCGTTAGAATTTGAGTTGCTTTTCCTAAGTGGAACAAGTAATGCATTCTTGACATGAAAGCATAATCTTTTCCCCAAGTAAGCAATCCTGGACTTCAAAGCATAAGGTGACAACTTACTTAAAAAAAAAAAAAAAAAATGAAGAGTAAGGTATCTTCTGCCTTCTTCCAGCTTTATGGGCAATTGTTGTAATACAGATGTTGTCCTTTTTTTGTGCTTTTTCTCCCTTTCCCAGCACTAGAGTGTATTCCTTTGGGGCACAACTCAAATAACATATCTTATTAGTTGCACAGTATTGTTGGGACAGACTAGGCCTCTCAGAAGGCAGCTGTGCACTGACATTTCAGGTTTGTTTCTGTCCTTTTATAGTCTGCCCTGACTGTACAGTTCCCTTCATGATAGTGATATACTGTCCACAGAAGATGTCAGGAAGTTCTGGCATTTACAGCTGTTCGTTCTAAAAACAGCCTGAGCACGTCTGACATTCTCACCAAAGCAAGTTCCTCCCCCAAGAAGGAAAGTACACCTCACGCATTTATTAAAGCCTGACTGTGGGTTTTGTACGGCAGCTATTTGACCATGTAGGCAAAGCAAGGAATATGCCCAGGGAAGTCTGATATAGCAAGCACAGCTGATAATAGACTGCTTGTACACACGAGCAGGGGAACTATGGTGTGGGTAGCAGTGCTGAAGCCCTCAGTAAGAAGGCAGTGAGCCTGCAGATGCAGAGCTCTGCCTTCCCCTGCAGCTGCTGACAGTGTTTCTTACAGGGGAACAAACACATACTGTTTCTCCAGGCAAATGGAGAAACCCTTTCTATGCAGGATTACTGCAATCTTCTTAATATTCTGAAAGGAGTCCTCCAACCTCCTAACAGTCTTTATGCTTAGCCAGGAGGAATAGCTGAAACCTTCCTTTGTGCTCTAAGCAATGTATGTATATGTAGAGGATTAAGCAGTGAAACTTGCATACGCAACCAAACGTAAGCAAGGGGATGACTCAACAGCAGCTGAATATCAAGCACCACAATTTTTCAGAATATGGGTGAATTTATACATCTGTACACTAAAGAAGTTGCCACAAATAAAGCAAAGCCCACAAATCAGTTCTCCTTCCCTTCCAGAAAGCAGTTCATCTAAGTGTGAGCACCCACTTTCTGAGCAGTTTTTTTTTCTTTTTTTTTTTTCTTTCTTTTCTTTTCTTTTTTTTTCCTTTCTTTTCTTTTGTTTTTTTTTTTTTTTTTTTTTTTTTTTTTTTTTTTTTCAGATTTTGCTCTATTTATTGCTTAAGAAGTAGTTCCCTTTGTCAGGAAAATGGGTGTGTCAGAGGAAGTAAAACTATACTTCAACTCCACAGCCACTGTGCATTCTGCTGTGCTTTCTCAAGCCTGCTCTCTCTGAAAACGAACAAAGAAAACCAACTCACAAGTACTCTGCCAAATCTAGGGGTTACTAGGATTCTGCAGAGAGCATAACCAATAACCATTTAATATGTGACAGGGATCTTCATTAGAAGAGGACAAAAGTTCAGGTTAGATCAAATATAAGCAAATAGGGAAGCTATCCAAAGCTCCCCACTACAAGCGCTGCCATAGTACTTGCTGAGATGACACCTCAAGCTCCTGATCTGTCACTGGACTCTGCATGGAGTTTTGTGCATGGAGGTTTTTGTTTTTGTTTTCTTTTGCTTTTAAGTTAGCCTGTCCCTTCAAACCAGTTATCCTTGATTAGAGCAGAATATTGTCCAAAAAAAATAAAAATAAAAAAATTGTGAGTAGACAATCATGATTTGATGAAGAGCGGATAGGCCAGAAGACAACAGTTTACCAACAGATGGCTGTGTTCCACAGATGTTTTTTGTTCTTCCTATACTCTCCTTCTACATCTCTCCTTAATTCCCTGTCATTGCACCATAAAGCAAAACAGACCTGGAGCAATACAAATAATTAGCCAGCCAGCAGTCCACATCTTTTCCTACCTTATCTTTGCTCCTGAGCAGAGAGAACAGTTTTATTGGCCGTTTGTTGCATGAGCTGTACCTTCCAAGGTCTGTCTTGCTATCCTTTGGAATTCCAGCTGACAGGGCATGAAGAAGTTGTGAGGTCACAGTGAATAACCAGCTTAGCATGAGACAACAGTGTCACAGTATTGCACTGAAGGTAATCAACTTTTAGACTGCATAAACAGAAATACAGTCTTCAAGACATAAAGTAACCCTTGCTTCATATTCAGCCTTCGTAGGGTCTCTGGTCGAGTACTGTCAATATTGATGCACAACCTTAGGAAGAAATGGTTTCTGTATCATAATGAGAGGGCAACTCCAGTAACAACCTACCAATACATGTAACACACAGCTACAAAGATGAAGGGAATAAAATGATGTCCATAGTGGAGGGCTTACTTCCATTATGCAAAAGATTGTGAAAAGCACAAGAAGAGATTGCTTTGGAAGATTGCTTTTATCTTCAGTTCATTTGTTTTTGCATAACTAGTGGAAGAAATATATTTTCTGAATGTTAGTAGCTGTATATTAATTTTGCCTTGGAACAGAGGAACAGACATGTGACCATATAGCTTGGATTTTCTACATAAGCACTGTAGAAGAAGTATGGGACTGCCAAGAATATGAAGCACTCAGCTTGATAAGATGAACAAAGAGAGAGTCTTCCATTAGATTTTGTATCTTGTTTATGGAAATGATTAATGTAGTCAGAAAATGTCAATAATGGCAGGAAAGCCATTTTCTCAGGGAAAGAAAGCAGATGATTGAAAATTGATTTTGCCATCACACCTGTTCTGCATGGTGAAATTAGAATGGCTATGCCAAAGCATTTCACAGAGCTCCCATCTCCAGTACTAAAAGAGCAGCAGCCAGGGCTGCTTTGCAGAAACCTCATGTGACGTTAAGCCTGCAAACTAGCAGGGCTGATATGCATTCATCTTTGGTGAAAAAACAGCCTGCAGAAAAACTGTGGGACTACTTCTTCTTTAAGCAGAATTGAGAGAAACAGTATAGCAAACAGTAAATAATAAATGTGATACGTGTAATTCTGCACTGGAAACTGCAGTCTTCTCCTATCACTTTTGTAATTTTGAGCAGCCTGGCTTTGTAGTGGTTAAAAAATGGTCATCATTAAGAGAGGAGGTGATCAGAAGAGCACAGTGGAGTATCCATTCACTTCTACCTCTGATTTGAATCTGCTCTTTATCACAAAATTTTCACAAAAATATCATCCCAATGGGGCATGAGGGAGGAGAACACGAAACAGCTCAGCTCTAGATGCCAGATCCAGCCTTCCAATCCTCATGTGAACTGGTGTATCAGTCAAAGTGAGTTGAATAATACACCAGTGACCAAATGTCACAATGGGAGATGGGCCAGCAAGAATAATTTTCTTTATAATAATCACTATCACAAGATAAACAAAGTTTAGGACTGTGTAGTGTGGGATTCTTGATCCTCAACCACACCTCCTTCAGAAAGATAAGGCTAAAAATACTCCTTTTTTAAAAAGCAGTGCAAGACCATTTTGCTGTGACATTCTTAGCTGAAATACCCCTTGTATTGGTACAGCTCCCAGTAACTGGACATGAATATTTCCATAGGTGCTGTTGCCAACATATTTTGTTTCCACTGTCGATGTAACACCATTGTGGAGTTAATCAAAGGGAAGCAGAAGGCCTTCTTAGTTTGCTAAGAGAGCTACAGTGCTGAGGGTCAGCTTGCAGTTTTATCCTGGATGCTCATGCTTGTGCCTTCAGGATCCAGACTGAATGTTCTTACCACCTGTTACCTGATGTTGGTGAAAAGTAATTCTCATTATTAGGTGCTTACTCTCAGTTACCTCTTTTTAGTGCTTGTGTAATAATTCATAGAATCAGAATCATTAAGGTTGGAAAAGACCTCTAAGATCACCTAGTCCAAGCACCAGCCCATCCCCACCATGCCCACTGCCCAGGTCCTTCAGTGCCACATCCTTGAACGCCTCCAGGGATGATGATTCCTGACCTCCCTGGGCAGCCTGTGCCACTGCCTCACTGCTCTTTCTGAGAAGAAATGTTTCCTAATATCCAACCTGAACCTGCCCTGGTACAACTTGAAGCCACTCCCTCTCATCCCACCACTGTTATCTGGGAGAAGAGGCCAAACCCCACCTCACTACAACCTCCTCATTCACCAGGATTAAAGATGTAGCAGAATAAATGCACGTAGCTCTTTGCCAACCACTAGCATATTTGCAGCAGCAGACAAAACTCTGCTTTGCCAAGCAGTTAGGTAGGAGAAGCAATCAGCTATGGTGCAATACAGTACAACATGTGGTCACGATAATAGCATTACAGCAGTGCACACAAATGTTTTCATTTTGCTTTCAAACCAAAAGCAAAAGAAGGAAGAAAAAAGTGTTATTTCATTGCTCTGAATGGTTTGATTTCACGGGTATTTCAGTAACTGATTTTTAATATTTAACCTTGAAGCTGCCACACTATGTAAATTTGTTTTATAAAACATGGCGACAGCTGGAAAGAACAGGGCCTTTCCTGACAGCAGGAATAAGGCTGGCAATCATGAATTGCCTCTCTCAGCAGCTTGTCCTGTCTGTGTCTTGCATTACGTGCTGTCCTTGTGCAGTCGTGAGTCACTTGCTTAAAATCTCACTGCTCAGGGGGAGCATTCTGGGGAGCAGTATTTCTTCCCTGGGGGAAATGTGCACATGCAGCAGTGAGAAGCCATGCCACCACTGTGCTCTAAGCAGAACAGATTTGCATTTCAGTTCAAGCTGCGGGGAAGGGAGTACATGGGATGTTGACTAATACTGCATCTGTTTTTAGTCCTGTTACCTGGGTAATGGTAATTTCACTTTGTTCTTTTCCTCCAGCTATTACAAAAGATTTTCTACTTTAATTTAACCTTTAAAAGACTGAATGAAACCCAGCCAGTTTGCAATCTACCTAGTTCTTCCAGCTAGCACTGGTTCACTAGCAAGATGGTGATAATAGAGGACTGATTTCAGGGTTATAAGAGATGTTAGTTCTGTCCTAAGCTGGAAATTCCTTTCTAATTTGCCTGTGTAATCAAGGGACAATTCTCAACACTATTTTAGCTTTCACCATCGTGACTTATAGCAACCACTATTCTACATAGTTTTGAAGTTGTCCAGTTTTTTCTTCCTTGGTACAAAATTAAAACGGTAGGATGAAATTAGCAGACAGTAGCGGGGCCAAGATTTTATAACAAAGTCTCCAAATTTCACCAGGAGTTTCAGTATGATCCTAGGTTTGCTGGATGCCGCATTTACTGATAAAGTACATTCTTGGTTTAGCTCCAGTTAATATATTAAAAACAATGAAACCAAGCAACAAACACAAGAAAAACCCCAAACTTACATACACTCTTCTAGAATTGTGATTCACACAAATAGCCAAAGCTGTAAAAAGTCAAAGGACTTTCACCACTGCCTTCTATTTTTTGGTCCATGAATAACAAACTGTTATTTTCTGGAACTGAAGATAAACCCAGATACAAAAATACAGATATGCAATTCAAAGGCAGCTGCCTGCCCCCCAGATCTAGGAAGAGAAAAAAGAATAAAATGAGAATCTAAGTTTAGCGTATCACCAGCGATGCAGTTATGTGTAATCTACAGAATCTGGATGCAGGTTTCTGGAAAGGGAGAGCCAGAACACAGAGTGCTGTTTTCAACTCATTTCGGTCTTACTTAAGTGAAAGCAGGATGTTTCATACAAAGATCATTTCTTTTGAGGATTTTCATCTTCCTGAAGTTGGTGTTCTGGAGTGAAAGAAGAGAGAACTTTTGGTGTAAAAACTGCAACCACCACATACCGTAAAACATCCAGCAAGATACTAGCAGTTTTGAGAGCAAAGGTTTTTTTCCCCATGACAGTCTCTATAATTAAATATGCTAAACTGATACAATAAAGATAGCCTTTATGATTAAATATGCTAAACTGATATAATAAAGATTGAAGATTGCATGAGATAAATGGGAAAAGACTGTAAGAAGTTACCATCATACAGATACCTGAGCTGCGTCATCAGCAGCAGCAAACCAACACCATTGTCCATGGCTAGATAGAAATAATCAGCAAAAACTGCTGTATCATATACAAGCTCTAAACATGCCCATGGCCAACTGCAAATTTCTGAACCTGGCATTTGTACATTTAGAACTGTAATGTATTCACTTACATTAGAAATTCATCTCCTCCCCCAAGGAGCTCATTCACTGTTCCCTGAAGTGAATGCGTGCAGGGAGCAATCAGGAGCTTCCTGCTCTTGGCAAAGTGACAGTACTGGAGTTCAGGCCCTCAAAAGCCAGTTTTGCAGCCTGTGAACATCAAACATTTTCTTCCCGTCTTTCCAAAAGAACTCCTGAATGGATTTCTAAGGAACAAACACTGGGCACTCTCTCCTTCCTGTCAGTCTATCTGGAGCCAGTGCAAACCTCGTGAATGATTCTTGTTCTTCCTTTGAAAGGGATTAATGACAGAAAGACTTGAGGGTTTTCTTTTCAGAAATTACTCCATGGCAGTACTCTGCAGAGACAAGTACACATACCAGATTGTACAAGCATTTAGAGTTTCAGCCTTCATTTTATGGCAGATATCTCCCAAATGTTTACCACAGTGCCAAGGCCTATAAAAATGTAGCTCCAGAGTGCAATGAGATTGCTCCCTATATTAAGGGACTGTGGGATTTAGCTCCCTGGAGAGCCCAGCTCTTGGCACTTCCCCTTTTTTCACAAATCAAAGAGGTAGCATTTAATCCAGGGTTCTGTTCAAGCACACATTAGTTTGTAAAGAACAAAATTCCCTTAGTGAGAGCAATTTTAGGATCGTATTGTTTTCTAAGCGGGATCACGGAGCATGGTTAAGATGGGAGTCCAACCAAGCCTTGATCAAACTAACATTTCCAAAAGCAGAAACACTAAGAAATTGTGTGCTCAAAAATCTTACTGGACTTTGGGGAGCAGTCCTCCTTTTTAAACATTATTATTTTCTTCTGACCCTGTATGCAAATTTTTGTGTTGGGCATGACATTCAGTGTCTGGTTAGCCTTGTGAGTCTTCACGGAAGGTCAGACAGAGGGAGAAATGCTATCAGTTTCTCAGTAACAAACACTGCAGGAATGCTAACAGGAGGCAGTTTCCAAGATTGCAGAACTTTTTTTTACATGCTGTCAAAAATGTACAGTGAGCAGAATTCAAACCTTGCAGGGCTTTACTTTTATTCTGCAAGACAAACATCTGAAGGAGAAACGTGAACAAGCACCATTTAGCCTAGGGTCTGTTACAGCATGTTACGTGTTCAACATGGAACATTGTAAAATACCAGTGGTTAAGCCACTGGAGATTTTCTTTTAAAAGCAACTGTGAAATTGGCTGTCTGTTGGTGTTGAATCCAAAACACTGTGCTATTTCAAAAGAACAGCATAAATTCCTAAAAGAATGATGGCCCCACTAACTACTCTTCTCCATTTTATTCTTCAAAAGGAGTCCAGCCATAATTGACTTGATTTTAAGCCCATGCCTTAAAACTCAAGGACTTCTTTAGTATGAAATACTAACGGATAATCAGAATAGTCAGAAATAATCAGGAAGGCAATATAGAGGTGGTAAAACCTGATGTCTGTCTCTCAGAAATACATCATGGAAGGAGAACTACAGACCAGAGTCAGCTGTTTCATTCCAAAGTCAATTTCAGTAAAATCATTCATATTCCAAGATGAAATTAACAGGAGTCTACAACAAATTTGGAGCTTTCTTAAATCTTTTTTTTTTTTTTTTTAAGTTTTCCTCCAGGAAGGGCTCTAGTTCTCGACTATATTAATAACTTTGAAAGTCTTACTGTATTTCTCCTGGATTTGCATGGTGAGAATAAAATGTAAAATATGCTCACGTTATTTTGCAGAATGTTGCCCAGACAGATGTTTTCTGCCTTCTTAGAAACAGCAGACAGTATGGATCACTGAAATGCCAACCCAGGTCCAACCTGCTTGCATGGATCACGTAAAGAGCCATCAGGGGCACTGAATCCTGAAACAATCCCATGAAGCATGTTCAAGGTAGGCAGTACAAATTTCCCTGTACAGTGCCCCAACCAAAGCAACTTAGATCCTGTACCACAGGAAGGCTGCATAATTGTAGTGGAAATGCTAAGTCATGGCCTGAACCAGCAATTGAGCACCTGGTGGGAAGATAGGACCAACCCAAGGGAGCTCAGGTGCATGCAATGCACCTGAGTGACCGGAAGGGCTGCAGCCATGATCCACCCCCCCCCCCCCCAGACCTCATTTAAGGGTTAGCAGTGGAGGTGAGGGCATCTTTTGCTAGAGATTCCTGCCTACCTAAGGCCTTCCAAAGGTAAGCAGCTCTTTTCCTACATCTCTAGCTGCTGCATTTAGGCTTGTTCTCATTTGCTGTAGCCAAAGACTTTGCCACCCTGCTATTATTGTCTCATTATAGCATTACAATAATGTACTACATTAAGTTGTAGCTTTGCCCCACGGCTAAATTACAGATAAGGATTTCCACCTGTCACCATGTAAAATAAAAGCATATGCAATGGTTAATTTAAAGTTAAGGTTTGCTGCTGTCACAATGACCTTTGCTATTGTCAAAACATTCTGCCATCTAAAAACTTATATCTTCATAAAAAATGTGTAAACCCCTTTAAGCATGTAACAATAACATTACTTCCACAGGACTTTAATCTGAGGGAGACTTGGTTTCATTTATATTTTAGTTTTACTGGTGCTGTCTCTGAAAATTCCATGCCTCTTAAAAAAGGTTTTGTTTTTTTTTTTTTTTTTTTTTTTTTTTTAAATAGCTGCTGCCCAAGCACAGGACAACTCAGCTCCCAAGATGGAGATGTAATATACTTTGGAATTCTTTGTGTATGTAACACCATTCTTCATTTTACTGTTAACAAATATGGGCATTCTAAAAGCTGTTCGCATGTGCTACATGCTTTGCAGCACCTGGACAACTGTACCACTGAAGTACACACTGCCCCATATTATTGCTTCAGTTTTAATTGTTGAGGAATTACTGTGTTTGATCTATTTTGTTTCTGCTAAGCAATTTTGCAGCTGCTATCTACTTTATGACACAATTCCAAAGGTCAGTAGTTCAAGGTGTATGAACAGGCGTACCTTATCACGGCCTCACTCACTTCTAATGTGTCAAAGTCTTCACCAGAACTGGTTACTCATACAAGAGACAAAGCACTGCACGTGCAAGAATCACTTCTTTGTACTTTCAAGCAGGTCCCAAGACACTACCCTCCCATTTCCACATACAAATGTACCCAAAATACAATGGCCACAAAAAATAAGATGGTTTATTGAAGTAGACTAAATGATCTAATGCTTAGACACCATATTTCCATTAATAATGTTGTTGCAGGGATACATAAATGACAATGGAATTTTTTCCTGCCTGTAATCCGTCTAAGCACAGGAAATACAAAAAAGGGCGCTAGAAGCTTTCCAAATCACAGAGCTTTGATAGAATATAAAAGATCTTACGTGCCCAATAATTTAAATATAGTTTCAACTTTTTATGTTACTGGATATTGTGCTTTTGAGTCCTCTCTTGAAGCTATAAAGGATTATAAACTGTTAGAGCTTGAGAAATACAAAGTAGATCAGATTTGTACCAGAAATGTAAAGATAACCATTAAAAAATACTGTCCTTTAAAAGATATGTCACAAGCTTAAATTTTAACTCAGAGTACGATTGGCAGCTTCAGAAATGGAAAAACACTATGAAAAAAGCTATGAAGAGACATCACACAGGTTAGCTCAGTTTTTCTTTTCCTTTTTTCCCCTTCAGTTAAACCTCCCCTTAGAGAAGCATCATGTCTGCGCAGTGAATATCTCAGATGTTATATTTATTTCTCCTTTATTTACGTCTGTATTCAGTGCTTACTGGAATTCTCACTATCCCAATATTTGGGGTAATTTACATTAATGAACCTGTCAATGCTAATTGAGCTGCATTGAGACGATTTTTTTGTTTGTAAAGTTGTCCTGAATGAAATTCCAGACACCACTGAAGACAACACACGCTTCATATGAATATTTATAAAACATTCCACCCCTGACATAGCACAGACATTACATGCATGAATTGCAACACATAATTACATCATCAAAATTGTAGATAAAAAACCTGACTGCCATTGTTGTCTGCTACGATTAGCGGTGTCAGCAACACAATACTGCAATGGGTTCAAAGGATCCAGCATCAATTGAAGAAGATCCAGACAACCACTTAAATACATTTCCATAATAGGTTATATGTAATAAACAAAATAAAACCAACGTGAAACCCCAATGCATCCTGATCCTTGATTTTTCTAAGCACGCCAGATCCACCTACTGACTGTGAGCATCTGTATCCTTGCAGGAATATGGCATTTTCAACATATGGCATTGACAACCATGCAAATACAAATGCATTTATGCATATTCCACAAAAAGCTTCTCACACAGTACAAGATAAATATACAACATACTTACTGTCTTGTGAGAAAATGCATTATGCTAATATATAGAATGAGATTTAAAAAAAAATAGATTAATGATAACTGTTTAAACAGCAAATACTATTAGTTTTATCAGATGTATTCTCCAGAGTTCTCTACTGAGGAAAAGAAAGAATTAAGAGGGAAGAAAAAGGAAAGAAAGAAAAGAAATTCGGTCCTTTGTTTTAATTGAGAAAAGACAAGAGCAAAATGACTTTCTAACATCCTGATGGCAATACCACAAAGTTAGTGAAAGAACTGTCATGGTTAGAATTAACAACCAAGACCAACCAGCACTCTACAAGGACAGAAATCTTTTGAAGAAATCTAAGTGAGCTATGAAAGTCTGGTTTCAATCCAGTTGCATATAGGGACTACTCTGGCAGAGGACAGTCAGCACCAAAGACTGGTAAAATGTAGTATTTAGCAATGCAAGTGTATTATGCCACAAAATTTAATTCTGCTCACTGAATTAGCAAAACATTTACTAGTTCTCATAGCAGAAGGTATTGAAGTAGTCCTACTTTCTCTAACCTAGGGGATCCTGGAAGGAACCAGTGGGAAGTTTGATGAAACTCTGTTCTGGCACCAGGTTGGACTTTGAAGCTGAACTCTTACGTAGAGATCTGCTGCAGAGCCTTTGCATTCCCTGCACAAGCAAAACCTTCAAATAAAGATTTGATGTCTTCCAATCATATTAAAAAAGTTTTTATTTTCATTTGCTTTCCCTTTCCTCATAGTTCCCCCTTGGAATATTGTAACAGTCTCTCACAGAAGTACACAGTGTTCTGTACCAAAGAAAAAAAAATAAACATCTGCACATTAGTTAAAAAAAAAATCCAAGTATAAGCAATGCAAGGAAACATTGCAGAAAGAAATCTTCTGGTTCTACATCAAAGCCAAAACAAAACTGTTTGGACTGTCAAGTTTTACCCTGCGTTGAGAGGCACCAGAGATTTGAGAGGCATATCCTAACCAAGGATGCACGACACTGATCTAGCTTTACTACAACCAGTGGTTCATTCACTGAATGAGATCTGTTCTGGTAAAATGTGGTGATACCAGCTGCTGAAGAAGAAATCCAGGCTCCCTGTGATACCTCCAGGAAAGTCAGCACTGGAGCTGGAGTGGTGGGGAGACCAGCTGGAATTATCAGAGATTTCTCCCCTGTGAGAGCATGTGAATTACAGTAGAGAAGAGGCCAGCTTACCATATGGCAAGCGTAAGTCAGCTTTGGCACTTGTATTACCAAAAGTAATGTAGTGAGAGTTCTCAACTCATCAGAAAACCCACTGTGAAGATTTACTGTATCAGTGATGAGTTGAGCAGACACACACCTACAATTCCTGGAAAATCTTTCTTAGTTGGGTAAAGCTACCCAAGTCCAGCTCATATTAAGCAGAAACATGAGGTAATTGTTATTTGCAGAAGAAACAAGATGCCAATGATGGGGTAAGATTTTAAAATACACAAATAACTAATGGAGTTAAAATTTCTGTCGTCTTTTTCCTTTCAATCCCTGACCCATTAAAAAGAGTTTAACAGCATGAAGTGCAAGGTTTCTTAAACTGGCTCAACAAAAAAAAAATCCCGGAACAATGCAACCCTCACCATTCCTTAATTAAATGTAGAAGTCTATTGTGAATTACGTGGACGGTGACCATCTTTTTGTAGACTATACCTGAGTAGAGATTGGATTTTATTTCTTTTTAGTTAATAGGCAAAACAAATATTTCAAGATACAGCTGAAGTGCTGTTAAAATAGTGATGTCTCAGGTCACAATCAGAATCTTGTATATACAATTCATATTAACTTAAAAAAATAAAGAAGTCCAAAATACCTCCAGAGAATGTTATATTTTAGCAAAATGTCCTGTACAAAAGTAGGCCACTGCTATTGGTTTAAAAGAAACCCCTAGCAGTTATTTTCTTCTTAGCTTGTGCAGTAAGTGGTTTCTTCAGTTCAGGCTCTCTGTCTGGGGTACCTGCAGGAGACTTCAGCACTCCATGACGGGGTTTCTGTGCAGGATTGAAAGCTACACGAGAGGGTCCTTCTGGGCTCACCAAGATACTTTTGTCAGTCTTTTTAAATTCTGTTGAAAAACAAGCAAGTGAATTAAAAGAAATACAATTACTGGACTCACCAATTAACTGTGGAATTGCCCAGCCCTGGAATTTTGCCTTAAATCCTTCAGTCCATCAGAGATGGTGGTGAAATGCATCTCTTAGCTGCGTCCCTTTGACAGTGGGGTTTGTTGCAATCCACAGAAAGGCTGTGAACAATTCATTCCCTGCAGTTCCACAGGCCACCAGGGAATTAGCCTATCCCTCAGAAAGAAGTGTTTATGTATCCCATAATCCAGTGTCTCTGTTATTACAGTTAATCAGCATATATCTCCAGAGACTCCTGGTTATCACTTCTGCTAGTAGATACCCATTTTTGTTCTCTTTGTGCAGCTGCTACATTAACATAAATGCATACATCAAATCCCACTATTCTCCATTTGAACTTGGCCTATAGTATACCTCAAAGTAACAAAAGTAGTTAAGTGAATACATGCAGTTAAGTAAATGCCTTGCTCCATAGCACTGAAGTTTTAACAGGAAAAACACTGTCTGCTTACAGGTGGGACGCCAAGAGGGACTGGTATTTATCTACTCATTACTATAATGCATCAGAGGCAGCCAAAATAAAAATGAAATTTTGCTGTAATACAGCCTGAGCTCATTAGAACATCAACACCTGTATCCTGAGAAACAGAACCAGCAATGAAGAATACGAAGTGTGTGTGCTTGAAAGGCACCCCCTGCATAACAGGAGGCTAGGGAAGGAGAGATTGTCACTACCACACTCTCCTCAATTTATAACGCTCCATCTGCAAGTCAACAATGCAGCACCATGGAACCATGCAAGTGTAGCCACCAGGTTGAACGTTTCAACTTCGCCTTCTTCTCTGGTTAGGAACTTGAAGATGGCTTATAAACTAGTCAGTGAACTGTTAATAAATACTGAGACAGAAAGAGATCAGACTAATCCTGCTTGAGAGAGATAGCAAGAACTTTGGAGTGCAAATGTATACAGCTTCCCCTTTCTTTGGCGACATGCGAGTGTCATAGATCTATCAGACTCACCAGCAGTCATGTTTTTATTCAAACCAAAGGTGACTTTTTTGGAGCCGGATGATTGCAGCTTATTCAACTGTGAAGCAAAATAAAGGCAGAAAATAAAATAAGACTTCTGAGGCAATAATATGAGTTCTTTTACCTACATCCCATCAAAACTGATGCAAAGCAGCCTACTTCCCTCACTTCATTTAAAAGTCCTCCAATGATCTAGAATTAACATAATGAACTCTGCTAAGACAGCACTGATTTTCTAGCCAAAAGCAAACATATTTAATTTGTAGAGTAAATGACACACTCTAGGATCATTACATAATTTGACACCTGTACAGTCAATAGATATATAGATATTATAAATACCAAAGAGCTCGGCTAAGTTATTAAACCGGAGCAAAGAAAAGATAAAGAGCTCACC
>JAOWBP010000001.1:92668346-92685690 GCA_028571105.1 Tragopan temminckii | reverse complement strand
TTCACCTGTGCTCCCATGGCTGACTCACTGCTCACCCCAGGTGATCAATCAGAGGTTCAGGCCGTGATTCAGCAGTTTCCATACAACACCAAATAAGAAAGTTTTTGTGAATTAAGACAGAGGGCAGTCTTTTGAAGCCTGGTATGCTACCAGCCCCTGCAAGTGGAAAAAAATGGAGGCTCAGAGACAGTTAACAGGACTGAAAATCAGTTAAGGTTTTTGTTTTATTGTGAATTGCGCAGGTTCAAAATGGCATCCTTTCAACAGAAAGGCCTTTTTTGAAATGAGTGGAGAATAAAGAGACTTTGAAAATGCCTACAACTCATTTTCTGAAATTCTGGAACAAACTATAGATCATCTGCAAGGAAATGTGACAGCATCTCCAGATTTACCTGCCTGCATTAGGAGATTAACACAGACTGGAAAAGACAGCATGACTGAGGGTATGTGCTTGGTTTGGGCATGTTTCAGGAAGAGACTCGTGGCAAGATTTAGCTGCCACTGGTGAAATCACATTACCGGAATGGAGGCTCTGGTGGAGGAGATGGTACTTCTGGCCTTCCTGAAGAGTAATGCCTTTGGTACAGTTGATTTTTCAAATTTTACAAAATCACTCCCTTGTTTTGCTTTCTTTTTCTTTAATGGCGATAAAGCAGTGCTGCTTTCCTACAAAGACAGAAGGGAAAAAATCCTCAGTACAGAAGTATTGTAGCTAATCAATCCTAGTACAATGATCAGAGCACAGAGCTTACCACACATGGTTCTGTCAATGTTGCCAAAGCTCAGAGAGTGCTGTCTGGTACTCACATGAACCAATCATCCTGATTTACTCTCAGGAATTAACCTTAGAGTTATCCTGACTGAAAACACAATCCTTAGACAGGTTGTGTGCTGGAACACAAAGTTTACTGCATAGCAAAGAAAAAGGACCCTGTGAAACTTTTGCCTGGCTCATCAGAATGCAAACAAAGCTTTCACCTTCCATGATGCTGCCTTACAACAAATTCAACTCTTCCACAGTACCTCTGATAGGATCAGATATATAACTAACAAACTCAGCTATAGGCTGACATGGAGACAAAACAAAAAGTCAAATATGGTGCCTGTGTACACTCAAGAAATCCAGCAAGTGTAAGTTGCTACTAGTCTCTTGCCTTTCCCTCAGTTTCATTGTGAGTGTTGCCATTTGGTAAACCTGCCCTTGCCAGAGGGGTTGGAATAAGATGGGTTGAGGTGAATGGGATGAAGTTCAACACGACCAAGTGTCAGGTCCTGCACTTTAGTCACAACAACCCCATGCAGTGCTACAGGTTTGGGGCAGAATGGCTGGAAGGCTGTTCTCAGGAAAAGGATCTGGGGATGCTGATTCTTGGCATAACATGAGCCAGTTGTGCACCCAGGTGGCAAAGAAAGCCAACGGCATCCTAAATTGTATCAGAAATAGTACAGCCAGCAGGAGCAGGGAAGTGATCGTCCCTCAGTACTCAGCTCTGCTGAGGCCACATCTTGAATACTGTGTTTGGTTTTGGGCCCCTCACTACAAGAAAGACTTGGAGGCTCTGCAGTGTGTCCAGAGATGGGCAACAAAGCAGTGAGGAGTCTGGAGCACAAGTCTTATGGGGAGCGGCTGAGGGAACCGGGATTGCTCAGTCTGGAGAAAAGAAGGCTCAGGGGAAAACTTTTAGCTGTCTATGGCCACCTGAACGGAGGTTGTGGCGAGGTGGGGATGAACCTCTTCTTCCAGGTAACAGTGATAGGACAAGAAGGAATGGCCTCAAGTTGCACCAGTGGAGATTCATATTGGTTATGAGGAAAAATTCCTTCTCTGAGAGTTGTGAAGCATTGGCAAAGGCAGCCCAGGGCAGTGGTGGAGTCACCATCCCTGGATGTGTTTAAGGGTAGATGTAGTACTTAGGGACATGGTTTAGAGGGCAATATTGGTGGCTGGTGAATGGTTGGACGAGATGATCTCAGTGCCCTTTTCCAGCCTTAATGAATACATGATCTTTAAGATCTCTTCCAACCCAAGCCATTCTGTGATTCTATGAAAGCTTTCCCTTTCAATCCAAGGCAATTCTAAGGATCTGTAATTTTGATGCTAATGAAATGCACTGCTTCAGAGCTTCTCAACACATTGTCTGTAGGCATCAGATGCCCGGGAACTACTGTGAGACTCAGCTGCACTTTACAGTGATCTATAGATGTGAAATTCCTATAACAATTTGCAGCCATGCTGTGGAAGCCATCCATGGGGATACAGCTTCTCTCAATTTGCTGTAAAACAAAGCAGAACTCTCCTAGCTTCCTGAATTCTGAAGACAACCATGAAATAACACTGAATGTGTTTGTTTTTCTTCCTTCTTTTCCTTTTTGATATTTGAAGATCATTTCTTAGGTAGGCGTATTATCTTGTGAAAGTAAGATCCAAAATGTGCCCCTTGTAATTCCTGGGCAAGAGACCAATGTTACCTAATTAAAATTAGGAAATAAAATAACATTTCTCTAATGATAAAATTTAGAACAACAAAAAAAAAAGGCAAAGCCTAATTTCCTCCAAAATTATGCATCTTAGCTTATGCTCTGCAGTGAGAAAAACAGTTTACTTACTGGATTAAGAATTGTTTTGGTTCTTTCCTTCTCAGAGCTTTATCATCAAAAAATAGGAAATGTTGAAACTACGTTAACATCATTTTCAGTAATGTTTCAAAGTGAATTTGTCCTCACTTGGAGGACTGAGTGATTATATCATATATGAATTGGCACTACTTAACTGAACATACACTTTTTTTTTTAATTAGACATTTAACATCAAACAGAAATGAGCTAACGGGTTAGTAACATGCACGTGTTAATTGGAGGAAGACTCAGTTGTTTTGTATACCAAATTTAATTTATGTTTTATGGGTTTTCTATCCTCTGAAGTGGGAATGTCAGCAAGACTTCCAGTAATACAACTGAACCCATAAATGCTTAAGGGTGAATGCACAGACAGAAAATGAATGTTTAAAGGAATTTCAGAGGTAAGAGACAGAATAATATTCTCTCTCAACAATGCCACAAAAAACATACAGTGCAAAATACTTTTGGACTCTCAAATTGCTGAAATCTACCTTTGTTGCCAAAAGAAAATGGGAATGGGAGGTGGAGGGGGAAAAAATGAACTTATTCCCAAACTGCAAAACTACACATAGTAAGAACAGTAGTCAGACCTTCCTAACAAAAATACAGCCTGACCTTTGTGAGAAACCAGATCATTCTCAAAAGTGATCATGCAACCACTGATGACACTGAAATTCCCAGTGCCATACTATTTGTTCACTCTTTTTTGCATAACACTAACAAGATGCAGAAGTGAGTTAGCAAAAGAAGCCATGACTGGAGTTACTGTAAGCAATACCACACGGAGCTTATACTAATCCAACTATATGGTGTTGCTGCTGAACTAAAAATGTTCCATCTTGGCATTCCCATCCTTTTGCCAAGACGTGGCAAGACTGCAAACATGCTTGTTCAGAAACCCAGTGCAAATCAATAATTAACTCAAAGGGGAAATCAAAGTTGACCCTAGACAACTACAACTCTACACCCTAACCAACCAAGTTTCAGTTACACCAATTCTTTCACAGGGATAGCTGGTACAGGCTCCATTGTTACAGTGTAAGAAGGTGTAAGAATGTAGCAGGGGTGAGAGGATTCTTGGGAAACTGGTCCTTTTGGTAACTGTACAGGCCAGATGTAAAAAAAAAGCCTGGAAGTTTGTGAAGACGGCAAAAGGGAGGGGAAAAAAATGAAAAATAGATCTACATACCTCCTTTCTACTTTTCTTGCATGCAGTCTCCAGAATTCCATTGCCTTCAACAGAATTTAGCACCTCTTTAACTTTTCGCTTCTTTTTCAAGGTTGCTGCTTTCTGGTTGGAGATCTTGATCCCTTCCAAAGCAACTAGCTTTGTCTTTTTCTTCAATTTGACCTTTTTGGAGGGTTCAGATTCAGAGTCCACATCTCTTGACAGTGGGCCCTCCTTGTTGGATTTCAAGTCTGTCTGCTGCAAAAAATTCTCCCCATTGACCAAAGCAGACCCTGCTTTTTGTTT
Organism: Tragopan temminckii; assembly: GCA_028571105.1. Lineage (NCBI taxonomy): Eukaryota > Metazoa > Chordata > Aves > Galliformes > Phasianidae > Tragopan > Tragopan temminckii. The sequence goes on along the minus strand of JAOWBP010000001.1, from coordinate 92,681,597 downwards.
CTTTTTCCCAGCCTTGGGAATTAATGGTGTAACAGACGGGTTGACATCCTCTGCCTTGTTGGCATTAGTTGGACCATTCTGACACTCCAGCTTTCCAAGAACATTTTGCACTTTTGGATTCATTTTCTCTGACTGAATCTTTTTACTCTGTTCTGTGTCAGTCTGACTGCTCTGTGCAGAGACGCTGTGCTTCTCTCTGGTGTCACTTACGGCATTTCTGATTTCATTTGTCTCATTAACTAGCAATTTCTTCTTCTTCATCTTATTATTTTCTGGCATCTTTGCCGGGTTAAATTTAACAGATCCAGATGTTTCAGCTACTCCCTCCTCAGAATTTCCGTCGGTTGTTCCAGAATCAGCATGTGGGCTCTCCCTTATCTTCCTTTTTTTCCTCCTCTTCTGTGGAACTGATGTCTCCTTTGCACTTGATGTCTCTTGTTCACTCTTCCCCGAGCCTATCCCAAAAGGAATGCCATACAACACAAATGTGAAACAAAAAGGTACATACAGCACCTGAGGTTCCATCTCAGTGCATTTCATGATCAACACTACCCACTTTCTCTACATACTGCATGATGTGCAGAGGAGACCTGCCCTATGAAAACCTAGTGAAGCACAGATAATGATAGTGCCAAGAGCTGCGCTTCTGCACCAACTACTTCTGAAGGAGCTCAAACTCCTCTATACCCCAACTTCGAAACCCAGTGGGGCACACTGAGCCCCACTCAAATATTTTTTTATTTATTTGGTTTTCTTAATAGCTCTCTGCCATTAAGTCTGCTCACAAACTGACTGTAACCCAGATTATGCATTCTCCAGAAACACAGCATGCAGTGGGAAGCTTGTGTTTCTTCTTTGCGAGCTTGTGGGAACACGACTGTTAAGAGAACATCACACCAGTAGGAGTGTGATGATGCTGTCCTTGCCATTGCAACAAAGCTGGAAGCATCTATCCCTGCAAAATCTAGTATTAAATGTGGAGGTTGGCTGCCCTGACTGTGGCAGGGGGGTTGGAGCTTCATGATCCTTGAGGTCCCTTCCAACCCAGGCCATTCTGTCATTCTGTGATACAGCAAGTGAGTTCTGATTAGTCCTTCATTTTTACTTTTATTTTTTCTCCTAATAGACATAATATTTCCTTGTTTTACTGTTACAGTTGCTCAGGACATCGCATTCCCTGAACTCCTAGCCTAATTAATATTTTGCTGATTTTGCCTCTCACAGCTGACTTTTAAGCCATTCCAGGGGGGAACAATATTCTGTATAGAAGCAATGTTAGAAAGAGTTATTATCTACCTATTAATCCCAGAAGAAGGGCAACTCAGGGATTCAGTAATTTAGTGAGATATTTTTGGTACAATTCAGCTTTGGCCATGTCAGTATTAGACATACTGCTATAAACTTGTTCTTGCTTCTTAGAAACTTTCTTCACCTATCCAGAAGCTCCACCAAATTCCTATATTCTGATATCCTTTTCCAGGAATACTGACATGTTTCTGTTTTTCTACAGTAAGTGAACTGCTCAATGGAGTAAAGCAAACAACTGCTTTCAGTTCTGCTTTTGATCAAAATTGAGGCGATCTTGACCTCAAAAATCAGAAACAAAATTCCCATCACTATTGAACAGATCTTAATTTCATTTTTAATCTTCACCGCAATACAAATCAGTGTGCTCTAAACAACAGTTTATGCCTTCTTCAGAATTGCAGTATCTGATACCTTGTGTTATTGGACAAGTGATCATAGATCATCTCTCTTAGAAAGGCTGACCTTGTCTTACCTTTTACTTTTTCCAAACTGTTTTTCTCTGAAGGTTTAACAACTTTTTTCTTTCGCTTTCCTCTGCTGAATGTATCATCGTCTTCATCTGTAGAAACATCTTCAGGGAAATCTTGGGGGAAGATTCCTGTTGAGGGGGAAAGACAAGGTATCTGAAAAGCACTAGTATTTCCTATGTTGCTGTTCATAACTCCCACAGAAAGGAGATCAACTCATTGTTACCCTTTCAACTCAAAACAAAATCCTACCAGTGATTCCTATTTGAGTAAGTAAAAATAACAATCTTTCATTTAAGGACAAAGGATAGGGTTGGTGAAATTGTGAAGGGGATTTGGCAATCTCACAAAAAACATGCAATTAGTCTTAGCAAAGTTAAAGGAAAAAGCCCATAACACTACAGTATCCTTGAAAAGCATCTTAAACAACAACAACAAAAAAGATTTGCAATACACATTGCATGGGGATCATTATATATTCTTTAATGAAAAGAAATTCTTTCTGTATTCTGCTCAATCCTTACCTTCTGCTAAATCCTGGAACCTGGAGGTAAGAAGGAAGGGAGAGAAGGAAAAACAAATCAGCATTACTGATTTAGTACCAATTGCAACAGAAGTAGCATAGTGTCACTGTACTCATTATAGTTCTGTTGAAATAGAAATGGTTTTTACAAAGGAAGTTACAAAATGCTTACTTCAGAAGAGATCTACCAAAATTGAAAGTCTTGAGAAAAGAGGAATTTAATGCTCCTGTAACAATAATTTGTGTCACATATAATGAAATGTGACATTTTGCAAGACACAGCCACCCAGTGCAGACAGACCACAGTTGCCAACGAGGAACAGCAGCACAGGCTTCATCAGGCACTTACCAGGTAAGCCTTCCTTTGTGACACTGTCACCAGAACAAGAGGGCAAGGAGAAAGAAGTAAAGAAGTAATTTAGGACAAGACAGCACATGCAAGGCGTATTTCAACAGAACTCACTTTTTGACCAGCTTGTACAGACGCTTTCTGTTAAGAGAAGGTGTATTTTTCTTGCTTGCCAGTTCAAAGAGTTTGTCAGCAATAGCCTTATAATCAAACTGTTGGAGGAAAGCACAATATGGCTTTTCTTAGTAAACTTTTCACGCAAGATAACCCAATGAGACTAACATTAACAACAATCCAAGAACCAGACACACCCTTTAAACATTGACTTCCTTTAAACCCAAAGTAATTTTCTGTTGAAATGTACACCCTCTTCACATTTCTACTCACTTGTAGAGGAGTTTGTACTCAGTATCATTTCCTGAAACATTTCTAACCTTAATTCCTATTGATGAGAAAACCAACTTCAGAACTCCCCAAAATATTTAGTTAAGGACCAGATTTAAAGTATGCCATTTCTTCATTAAAAGCTACAGATGGGTGAAGAATATCTGTCTGAATGTGCACGATTGGTGCATCCTTCAAAAACACTACACTGCACTGGAAGTAAGCCTAGAAAACACAAATTGCAACATGTTACTCTCTTACTTTTGCTCTTAGAGTCAATAAAACTTATGGTGATTACTTGACCATCCACAATGATTTGGCTTTTACCACACACTTCTGAACTTCTGAAATAGGAAAGGAAGGGCAAAAGGAAGAAGGTATAGTAGAGGAGAAAGAAAGAATCAGGGAAGAGGATTAAAATTTTATAATATGTTTATCTGATTCCTACTCTTTATTTCTGTATGTGTTGAAGTAAAAAATCAACAACAACAAAAAAAACACAAAGTGGGCACTGCTAACAAAGAAAGCAAGTCACAAACCTGAAGAACAGGCCCGATACTATCATCAGCATTTTCATATGCATCCTCTGTTTTTTCAGAGCTCTGTGCTGATTTTCCTGACAAACGTCTATTTGCTGTTAATAAAAAGTAAAACCAAAACATTGAATATTAACGTTTAGTTTGTAAAAACAGACACCAAGCACTACTCTCATATAGCAGAAGATTAGCTGCAATTTTCTTCACACCACCTTGTGAGCCTGTCCTGCTTTAACTGCTTTAGGTCACCATTATGCAATACACAATAATGCCATTATTTGAGAACCCAAACATACCTGAATCAAAAACCTGCCTGCTCTGTCTTTTTTTTTTTCTTTTTTTTTTTTCCCATTTTCAGTTCCCACAGAATGCCAAAACCACACTGTCTTTTAAAAAGTTCTGAATACCCAAGAACCAAAGGCCAGACTGGATTATCTAGCACTGTTGTAGAAAGCTGGTATAGTCTGGTTTTATAAAAACCAGCTATTTCTGTGACATGTTCTTGTGGAATTACTTTATTTAAGCACATCCGAAGGAAAATGAGGAAAAGGACAATCACTTTCACACCACCCTGGACACTTGTTTGAGTGGTTCAGGGCAGAAATGTATTTTTAAGAAATAGAATTTTTAAATCTTATTATTACTAAGGATACTCATAACTTTGTCCTCACCTTTGGTTTTAAGCGTCTCTTTCTCTCCTGGTTCATCATCTTCAGACACATCTTCCTCATCACTGCTGCTTTCCAGTTCTTTCATTAGGTCTTCAATGGCATACGGGGACTGATCCACAATGATCTCAAAGATACCACTGGCTACAGCATGCATCACAGAAGGACTGTGTTAAAAGAGAGCAGGAATGAGAGTTGAGAAGCAGAAGCATGCTCTTTTCTGTGGAAATTTGAGGGACACAGGGAAAACAAGTAATAAGGAATAAAGAGGAAGAGCACCTAGCTCTACAGATGGGAAAAGTCACCCTATTAATATCTAAAAAGCAGTCCTTAACATCCAAATAATCATGGCTAGTAGGTGTTTCGCTAATGTTCCCCTCTTAAATTTCACAATGTTTACACGCTGCTTTAAATTACATTGCTGAAACAGTCCAACCTACTCAGCTGGTCTACGTATGCTAGAAACAAAACCAACCAACACAGGTTGACATATTTTTTATAAATCTATAAAGATTACTTAAAAATTTTGTAAACATAAATGATCCTCAAGTGATTATGCACACAGTAAAATACCCTTCTTTCTCTACGTTCTGAAGTTACACCATGGCTTTTCTTGTTTATTCGGACACAGTGAGGTAATGTAGAATGCTTAATTCTTAAGAAGTATTTATCCTTTCGTTAAACTTACTCTCTTGATTTGGCAACGAAATTGCAGAAAGGTTCAATGAACTTGAGACTCTGGTCTGCTGTGAGCTGTATGATTAGAAAGATAAAAGCAGTTAACACAGTAAACGTAAGTGCATTCATATTCCTTAAATATTTGGTGTCTGTGTGTGATGGAATCATTTTTAAGAAGTTGCGCCAGTGTCTTTCAGCATACTCTCTAGTTCCAACTGACAGGAATATTCAGTGACATTTTGTTACCATTGCTACAACTAACTTCCAAATATTCTTTGGAAGCATCCTAAAAATACTAACAGCTTTGCAAACTTTAACTTTCTGAGGAGAAAAATACAATGAGTGAAGCTTCATATTTCAGAAATGGAAAAATGAGATGGAGAAACCTTAGGTAGTTTGGTGCACATTCATAAAGACAGACTGTGACATGAATAAGATCTGGCTTTCCTTTAACCTGCCAGCCCAGACCACGACAGTCAACTACAGTACTTTTACAGTACTACTGAAGTACATACTACTGAAATACCACTTTTCTAAACTCAATTTACCACCTGTAACTTCAAGCGGTCTTCAAGACTAAATCCCCATGATCGCTATTTGTGGGGCTGTCACTATGGAGCTTACAGATATTATACAGGCTCCAAGAGCAGACTGGTTTCTCACCTTCCACAATCTGGAACAATAGAAGTGGCAGGCAAGATCATATGCAATGACGACTGCAATGAATACAAATGGAAAGCTGCTAACTGTTTCCTCCATTGCTACGGTAAGTATCAGATTGAAGAAATAAGGAGGAAAATGTGCACAAACCTAGAACTAAGCATGGGGCAGCAGGCAGCTCACCCTAGTGGAGTAATAGGAAAAATACAGTTTGGAAGAAGTTCAGCAGCAATAGGCTTTTAGTTGCTGCAAAACTGCAGCACTGAAACAGAAACAGACAGCAATCCACAGCAAAGACAGACCTACGTCATCATCAAAACGAGCAACTAAATGTAAAGGATAACTTGCTCACTGCACAGGTCCAAAGCTAACAATAAAAAATAACATGTAACTTTGACAGCTTGCTTTCTTCCTCTATGTAGGTACATTATAGAATCAGCCAAGAGCAGGCTGCAGGCCCATTTTTGCAAAAGCAAGGATTGGCAAACTGTGTTCTTGCAGGGAAAAACAATTTAAGTCCTTTCAGAGAAACAAACCAGAATGGCATAACTCTTTCCAGCCTAAACTGGGAGCTGTGTATGTACCAGTACTCAAGGACCTAAATTACTATATTCTCACTTTCTACGCTAAGACACAAAGAAAGTGAAGGTGTAAATTGTAATAAGTCACCACCTTCATGCTTATTCAATGTTGCTGTGTTACATTTAAAACTGTTAAACATATATAATGTAAAAAAAATTGTATTTCTTTTAAGGTTCTCCATGTTATGTTGACATTAATCAGAAATACAATGCATTTTCTAACCTCCTTTGCACCAACTTTAGCCAATTCTTGCAGATAGATATCAATGAAATGGAACTTTATCCCTTTGGGAGCATTGCTGTCTGGGTCCATGACTTCTTTCATTAGTAGCTGCAATAGCATTTCACTTAGGCTACAAGGAAAAAAAAAAAAGAGGGAAAAAAAGAGCAAGATATTAATATTCAATTGTTCAGGTTCTGTTTGCTTTGAAAACAGACTCCAGTCATTCACAGTTTTGCCAGTTCTTAAGGTGGGTGTTCAACACAAGAAACAAATTCTATGGTGCATTTTCAAATCTTAAGAAACAATTAAAAAAAATACACATACGATTAGAACTTCTTGCAGCCTAAACTATTTTGTCACATGATACAGTCCACTCAGCACAGTTTGCTACAGTGGAATTCACAGTTTTAAAATTCACTTGAATATAGACTGAACTTTATTATGCTATATGACTGATGGATAGGACGTTTTGAGCAGGGCATTCCTGAAGACCCAAATGTCATCCTTGATGAGTGACATCCCCCACTCCTCATTTTACCAGATAACTTCCATTTTGTTGTACATCCAACAATTAAATTTAACACTGATCCTTCTCAAACTCATTTCCATTGTTCAGACTCTGTCTCCATCAAAGCATACTTTGTCCCTTATAGCAAAACAGTGACACGTGGGCATTTACCAAATGCAAAACCAGGATAAAATAGGGAGACTGACAGGTAAGTTCCTATTTTCTTTACATTCTCATTTCCTGTTCCCATGAAATTATGCCCATATGCATCCACACTCCAGAAGGTAAAAGACAAAAAAGATAAACGTAATACTAGGCTATAACTTTACATCAACACTTCAAAGACTGCCATCAGCTTAAATGCAGAACAAGCTTACAAGTGGCAGAAGGGCTCTAAATAGAGCATGATAACTGCAATCACTTGCATCTTATGGCATATGGGAGAAAGATAAACAAAATCATGAATGTAAACTGGCTTCCTGTTGCATACAACAAGGACAGCTTCCAGATCGGTCTTATAAAAAGGCAAGTCACCATGATTAAATAGAATAAATAAAAATAAAATAAAATAAAGAAGCCACAACTAATAAGAAGCACATTATAATAATAAAAAAAGTTCATTTTCTGTGTTTTTGTGATGTTGACTCACAGTCTAATCCCTCCACAGAAGAAAATTCACTGCTAGTTCTCCTGGCTGGATAAGGAAGATCTGGCAAACCACATTATATATCTGAAAGTCTCATGTATCAAGACTCCTTTCTAAGCTACGTATCGTAACTGATATAGAAAGCAAATAAGTGTTAGAGCTGAGGCTTCATGGCAGTGCTATCTGTGGGGAAAAAGGATCTATTAAATGAAAATATATTTTGCAAAAATAAATTGGGTAACTTCCCTACAATGCAATTACATTCAGAAATCTGCTTACCTTTCATCCCAGTCATTCCTTTTCAGCACTTCAAAAGATTGCCTCAAAATCATACGGATTAGCTGCAAAGTACAAAATCTGTTACAGGTGTTCATGAAAATGGATAGGAGTTAGTGTGACTGTAACAGGAATAGAATTCTTAGTGAAGCTCTTCACAGCACAAGATGGAAAGCTTCCTCCCCCAAACATTTTGATAGACTTGTCTATCATGTCAAGCAACGTGCACTGAGGTTCAAATGACAATAAAGTATTTTCATATCTCAAGCCCAGCAAAATCAATGACCTCCTCTACTGTACAGCTTTCTCCAGCTCCATCACCCTGATTTCCTCATTAAGTGCTGGAAGACCTAAAAACCCTGACAACTTGAACAAGCCGGAGACAACAGTGAAGACAGATTATAACAATAATCATGTAATTGACAGGAACCTTTTCCTAAGAGATAGCTGTGTGTAAAACAGATGCATTAACCTGATTCAAACACTGAAGCACCTTCTTTCTTCTAACATCGAGAAACAAACAGCAGCAACAAATGTGCCAGCAATTACTTCACTTGAAACAAAAAGATAAATTTTGTTCTTTGCAAAGGCAGATCTTTTAAGAGTGTTCTTTCAGTGATTTTACTATCTGTTTTAATATAGCGTTTCCTACAGAAAGAATTCTGATAGCTGAATGTGTTACGGTGGATACCTTAGTACTGGAAAGATGGCATTCTAGTGACAACTGGTTTGTTAAATGCAGTCATAAAAAAGTCTTTCAACAGCCTGCTCTAAATCACTGATCTTGGTGCAGTGTCTGCTGAGACAGTATTAATATGCAGTGAGAGCACTTATGCATGAAATCAGCTTTCTTCCTAAGAAGTTCTCTCAGTGTAACCTATGAGAAACATCACTGTGATATAAAGGAAGGTAAACAAAAAAATAACTCTCAGCACGACATAAACTGTAATGACTTTTAAATTTGTGACAGCATGCAAAAGCCTTTAAAAGAAGTATGTTTTGCAATGAATAATGAAAATAGTCANNNGTCTTCTCTTAAAACATACATAAATGCATGTGCTGGATGCTGCCTTCCAGCACACCACCATCTTCTACACATATTAAAAAAAAAAAAAAGCTACAATAGTCAATATTACCATATAGTACTTATCCAGACGTAGATTGTCTATTCCATTCCACTCACGGCTCATAGTTTGCCAAAATGTTCGAATGAACAAGTGTTCTGCAAAAGAATAAAAAAAACATTTGCTTGTCTGGCACACAAGTTTCTTCTGTTAATGTAAAAATCTGAAGGAATCACTTCAAGCTGAGACAGAACTGCATTTCCCTAGGGATCTGCCCAGTGACTGAGGTAGATCCGTGGGTAGATATGCTTGAGACAGGTACACATCCACTAAACAAGGCAAGAACTGGCACACAGCTACTTTTAAAGACAAGTGCAATTACAGTGACAGTTGAAATAACAAAGTTACTGAGGCTGAGCTTTGTACCTATGAATTTTCAGGCATATATGCACGAGTTCGAACACTCATTTCTACTCTTACTTCTACTCTACATTTGTACACTCGTGCTAGTTTAGGCACTGACCACGCACTGCATTTCAAGTGGATTTTGTATATTTTGTGCTTAACAGCTCATGAAACAAGGTTGGGTTTGAGCAGGAAATACACAGAACAGCAAGGTAAGGGGTTAAGTTTTCTCTGCCATCCACCTGGCAAAAATCTCACCTTTCTCACAGTGGAGGAACAACCCTTCCCCTGCAACAACCAGAAATAAACTGCATCTGATCCAGGGTCTAGATACTTTCCTAAATGCAATCACATACACCAGCTGGTCAGCCAGCAAAGGAAAAAACAAAGTTAAGATCCAGATCTGTCTCTACCCCAGGACTGTGAAAGTAGGCTCAAAATCACCAAACATTAAAGCATCTTGAGAAGAGTCAGATAATTAAATAGTACTTACGAGCCTCTGTATTCTGAATCACATGGATAAGTTGTGAAATGTTATTTGCAAGTTCCTCCTAAAGGTAAACAAATACAGTTAGTATAGCATATTTCAGAGCTTGGTCTCCTCACTACACATTCAACCAGAAAACAGCCAGAAATATGAAGAAACATCCGTCAAAAAACATTCTCTTAACAACTGCTTTTGTACCATAGTTGGTACTGGAATTAGGTTAGTTACATGGGAAAATTCAAGGCTATGAAACCCTGTTTTACCAGTGACCTGAACAAATCATCCTTTTGACAGCAAGACTGAAGTAGAAAAAGAATCCAACATATCTGAATTAACACATGATGTAAAACTTTCAGGGTACTCTTCTCATGTAGCTTAAATGTAGGTATATCTCTGTATTATTTATGAGATAAACAGAGATTAAACATTATTTATGAGGTGAACAGAGAAGTGATTTCAAACCTGATTAAGTGAGGTTACTAAGATTTCTACTCCAAAACTGGCATCTTTTGAAAATAGGTAGACAAATCGAAGGAGGGGACAAGAAGTTGGTAATAGAGGAAACACCACCAAACTCCTCATACTAAGGAACGTTTAGATTTTGTGTTGAGGGATTTAGTGAGAACTATTGGTGATAGTTGGATGGTTGGACTGGATGATCTCGTAGGTCTTTTCCAACCTTGGTGTTTCTGTGATTTCTGTGATTCTAACAAAAACCAGGAAGCATGAAACTTTCAAACTCAGCGTTGTACGTATGTTGAAGTTGCAGGTAAGGGCAATCTACTGTTACTGCTGTAGTTCCATCAAATCAATGCACTTCATAACAATATATATTTCATCTGGAAGGTAAATAGTTACATCTGCTTTTGAAAGAGTGATTGCAAACACGACATGGTCCACATGGTGAAGATCACTGAGTTAGTCAACTCTACTGAATGCACCGCTGTCAGGGCAAGACAGAAAAGTAAGCAAGACTCACAAAAGTCATTTTCACTATTCTGAAGTAGTATGTCCTCATAGTACATTTTAGAAGACACCCACTCAGACAATCATAAAACCAGTACTATACCTGTAGCAGCGGTTTATCCTGCATCCACATACAATAGAACAGTCCCTTCCATATTTTTAGCAGTTCTTCCTGGCTGAAGCCACCTAGGGTACAGAACAAGTGTGAATGAAAATGAAACATCCCACATTTCCACCAAAATGTTTTCAAGCAGTTCTCTTTCTTCCTGCTTCACTCTATTTTCCATTTTTTCTTTCTTTTTGTCATATTCTTATGGACAAATACTGACTCCTACAATAAGCAGACTAACTGAAAAGTCACGTGGGATAGTTCAATGATTTCATGCCTTTAAGATTTTACTGCGTGCCAAAGTAACAAAGACTTCAAAGAAATCACAGAGATGAGAGATGAACACTAAGGTAAATCTGATAAACCCGTCTGCAGTTAAGCTTTGTTCCCTCTGGCACATTGCTAGCATCTAGTCTGAGACGAGGGCATCATCTCCAATTTTGAAAGAGATGTCAAGTGTAAAACCTAGAATACAGCTGACTTCGTGTTTTTTTTTTTTTTTTTTTAAAAAAAAACACCAATATCTTTATGCAAGATAAGATACTAAGGATAGAAGAAAATAAGACCCTCCAATTATCAGCCCAGAATAGCATGCTCTTCTCTTACATGCTGCAGTGGAACTGCCAGGTCAAAGTCTGAACCAATGGCTGAGCACCAGGTGAGGAGTGGCTCAGCTAGGGAGCTTAGGTGCAAGCAATACACCTGAAGGAGAGAAGGGCTGGAGCCTGGATCCACCCACTCTCATTAAACTGTGAGCCGCATCTCTCTGGACAGAGATTGCCTTTCTTTCAAGCTGTTGCTGGTTGTCAGAAGAGTTGAGTCAATTTTCCTTCTTTATTACCTGCTATTGCTTTGTAGTGCCTGTATCCTATTCATCGCCTTCTTTTGCCATACACAAAGAATGGATTTTAAGAATGGATTGATAAGAAAAACAAACGGACAACTTCTGAAAAATAACATGCTTATCCAAGTTGATCCACACACATGTAATCACTTCAGAGATTCAGTGGTTCTATGCTTCCTCTGGAATTTAACTTAACTGAAGTAAAGCAAGGCTCTAGCTCTTCAGAAAGGTTTCCTGCCATGGCTCATAACTCATCCCTAGCATAGATCATACTGAACAGTCCACGGCCTGTGTTCTGTCTACCTATGGAGCATGTGACTGAGATGAAGTCAGCAGGAACTCCAGTACCTCATTCAAAAGTTGGCCAGTTCTTTATTGCTCAAGTGAAGGACTCTAGCTGGTTTACCTGATGTGTGACTCTCATCTCTGGCAAAGCACTGTACAAATATACGCCTGCTTACTCATAAATAACTTGAAGATAAAAAAGCCTCTTCCTGAACATAATATTCTTTTTTCAAGTCCAAATCAGCTAACTTTTGTTTTAATATTACTAGCTTGAACTTAACTTGAGAGCAAATAAATCTAAGAGCATTGGAAATCAGTCACTTTGCTTTCCTCCTTGTTTGCATTTCACAGTGGGTTGATCTTTACATGCAAGGTTCACTGACTGCTTCTCTATGGTGGTCTTCTAATATTTCAAGGCATTAATTAACATGCAATCTTATTTTCCAGCGAGGGAGCTCCTATCCACCTGAGAGGCTGTTTCCACAAACTGGGACGAATCTGCAGTTTGCAGTGAGACTGAGTATAGAGATATAAGAAATATGAATATAAAGACGCTACATCTAGCAAAGGAAATGCCCAAAGCTGAAACAATCTGTACTTGGGAGGGGCAGCGTGTACACTTGCTTGCTCTTACTAATCCCTAGGCATCTCCTTTGATTTATTTATAGCAACTGTCAGGAAGAAAGCCAATGCGGTACCCTGGGGTGCATTAAAAAGTGTGGCCAGCAGGTCGAGGGAGGTGATTTTCCACCCTCCCACCCCGCTGCTCTGCCCTGGTGATGGTTAAGGGCCCGGAGCATCCCCCTTATGAAGAAAGACTGAGAGAGCTGGGACCACCGCCTCAGCAGGCAGCAGAGCATAAAACCACACGCTTCAGCTCTCACGTATTGCGAAATAGATGCGTAAAGGTTAAAACAAGAAAAAAAAGAAAGAAAAAAGCGAAGAAGCGAGCCCCGATCCCCACAGAGAGGCCTCAGCGCAGGCCCTCCCCACACGTGCCCCGCCGCCCCGTACCGCCCGGGCGCTGGGTGCGGAGGCTGATGTAACCCCGCAGTTTCTTCACGGCGCGGTCCCGGATTCGCTTCTCGTTGGCGGCCAGCCGCTGCGCGAACTGGATCTCAGGAGCCTGCGCGGCGGCGGGAGCCATGACCCGGCAGCACCGCACCACACCGCACCGCACAGCAGCGTCCCACCGACGCTCCGGCGCACACTGGTGACGTCACCGACAGCGCCGTCGCCTTTTCTCTGACGTCACCAGCCTGGGGGGGGAGCGGGCCGGTCTGT
>JAOWBP010000001.1:92630939-92653988 GCA_028571105.1 Tragopan temminckii | reverse complement strand
GTGCCATTATTTCTGCACGGAGGAATTCAGTGACACACCTTCATATGCACTTCCATGTTGGTTGCCATTGTGTCAGATTGCCCCTCTGTTGCCATCTGCCACACAGCAACAAAACATAGTGGGATACTGGTGAGAAGGTTCAACCTCTTCTGCCATATCACCAACATCTGCCTCTGGCATTGTGGGTAAACATCAGAACACTGGAGGCATTGCTTTTGGAGCAGTCTCCATTAAGTATATAATATAGTTAATGTGCTTCATCCTTGAAAACTGTTGTTCAAAAATGTATGTACTGCCAAAAAGAGGTAATGTGAGTAAGGTGTGACTGTGTAGTGAGGGGTATTCCTCTTTGGTAAGAGAGGGATTATGGAAGTCTGGTAAATAGATACGATCACATATTTCAACACGGTTGAATGTCTGATTGCAACTTGATACATTCCATTTGAAAATTCACAACTGAAAACAGAATCACAAATATACAAAAAAAAATTGATTATCTTTTTCGGCCATCTTGAAACCTGCTCTCAAATACAGCCCATGGGCAGCTGGTTGGGCATGCCTGTAAGTCAGCAGTCTTCTGCCGCATTCTGCCTTCTTACAGTTTGCTCTCAGCATCAATGCGCAGGCTGGGCATTCAGAGAGAATAAAGTTTTGAGCGCATTGAGTAGGAAACACGTTACTAAAATAGCACTGGAGGTCACAGAAAAAGCAGTTTCTAAGCTAACCAGACTGCCCTGTTGCAAAGGCTTTCAGATTTTTGTAGCACTGACCAAGATATCACTGGAGAGTGGGGTCTGTGGAGCTCATTGTGAGCAGCTTGGCAGTGCCGTGCGGTTTCTGGCAGCTGGACAAAATGCTTGGGGTTGGCAGGCCTCTCGCAAGACCGTGGAAGGAAAGGGTATAAAATGAGCACTGTTTCTGGATTAACCAGAGAGACGGGCTGCGCTGGCCGGTCACCACGCAGTGCAGGAAGGAGCAGGCTAAGCTCCCTCATTCACCACATCCGCTGCTTCTGTGGAGCCAGAAGAAGGCAATTAAAGGTTACTACCAGGAAAACAGAAGGCCTACATGAATCTCCCAAAGTAGCTGATGTGACGTGAGACTTGTTAGGAAAGTGCTTTTCATTTTATATACAGCTCAGCAACAGAAGCTTTTACTTTAATCTTCTCATTTCATAGTGCCTAGGGTAAAAAAAAAAAAAAAAAGTCTCAGCCAAGTAAAGCTTCAGTTTAAACAGATTGTATGGCAGCTCCATTGGGTATTTAGGTCCAGTTAATTCCTTATAATGTGAGAAAATTTCTAGTGACATCTGGATTCCCATTTTCCTCCTTCAGGCACACTCAGTCTGTGCTCTCACCATGAAAGTTCAGAGCAGGTTGAAATATCACCTGCAGGGACAATTTTTGGTTGAAAAAATAAAAGGGTTTCTTAATGCCAGCCATTACTGGAACAGCATGCCCAGGGAGGTGGTGGAGTCACTGTCCCTGGAGGTGTTCAAGAACTGTGTGGATGTGGCACTGAGGGACATGGGCAGTGGGCATGGTGGGACTGGGCTGGCAGTTGGACTTAATGATCTTAGAGGTAGGCCTTTTCTAGCCTTAGTGATTCCACAGACCTACAATCAATTAATGGCAGCCCAGATCCTCATCTCAAGATCTCCAGTCTCTATATTGTTTCTTTAATGAACATTAGAAGCAAGGTTTGGTTTTTCATTACTGAATAAAGCAGAGCTCTATTAGGCTTTTGGATTGATCTGGATTCCCAGTCTTATTTGTTATGCTTTTTAGACTGATGTGCTCAGGCTATCCTCATTGTGAGAAGAAACAGGGAACAGCATGAGATGAACTTGTCATCAGGTTATTATTTATCGAAAAGACCAAGCAAAGCCCTGCTCTCCAGGAGAAATCAAATTTCCCTTCCAGCCAGGCTAAATACTTCCAGCCAGTATCCTGCCACCTCCCAGCAGACCTGTTCTTCGGTTCACAAAAGTTCCTTCAGTCTCCATCAAACTCTTTAACACACTCATGAGAGCATACTTACACATCTCATTCCCCAAATAATATTCAGTTAAAAAAATATCTATCCAAAGCATCAGATTACACTCAGTGGTGTGTAGTGATAGGACAAGGAATAATGGCCTAAAACTTGAACATAGGGAGTTCCATACTAGCATGTGGAAGAACTTTACAGTAAGAATGATGGAGCACTGGAACAGATTGCCCAGGGAGGTTACGGAGTCTCCTTCTTTGGAGATATTCAGGACCTGTCTGGATGCCTACCTGTGTGACCTATCGCAGGGTACCTGCTTTAGCAGGAGGTTGGACTTGATGTCTCTTACGGTTCCTTCCAACCCCTGTGATTCTATGATTTCCAAGTATTTGTCTTTAGTGCGCTCACAATGCTGACCCAAAACAATTTTGTATGGTAAACTCTGAAGAGTAGTGTTGAACACTTTTCTGGCTGAATTCAATCTGTAACAACACTTTGAAGAAAAAAAGGCCTCTGCTCTGCTCTATATATCCCTGTTAATGAGCACAAGCATCAAGGAGAGCGGTGGCCATGCTACCTGCCCAACTGATTGCTGCTGCTAATGCACCACCCTGATTAAAAGCTGTTCTCGTCTGTCCACTGTGGTGTTCTGAAGGAAGATCCTGTAGTAAATGAGATAATCAGTGAAATGATCATTAGTATGTGTAGATTGTTAAAACCTGCCTGAAAACTGCTATAATGGGGCTAGAGTTGAAAGTACTTTTAATTAATTTCGGGTCACATAGTCCTTGTGATGTGAAAGTGATCTGTCGTTATCCCGCCAAAATTATACATTGAAGAAAAGGGCAAGAGGGATGTCAGGACTGATTAGATAACGAATGAGAGGAGGTAATTAGCTGCTCAGCTTTCAAGGAAGAGGTGGCAGAGAGCACTGTGAATGTGAGCATGCAGAAAGTACACAAACAGCCCACGGCCTGCCTCTGCTCAGGATCCCACAGACCTGATGGTTGAGGGCATGTGAGTGCCATTTTGGGTGCCAGGTGCCTCCCAGGGGCTTGGATCGCTCACCAGCCCCTTCCATTGACAAAAGGGAACTAAGCAACAGAGGCAGCTAATGAGCTCCATAGGAGTGTAAGGAAGAGACATCCAAAGAGCAGAGACTAAGACTAACCTTACATTCCTCAGTTTGGCCAACACAGTCCCACCTTTGCCATGTGGGTGGCATGTGATGAGTTGGTATGGGCTCCAGAAAAGCTTCTTGAGCACCACGTATGTCTGAGATCTGAGGGAAGTGTAAATAAAAGCACAGATTTTGACACATCTGAAGGAAACAGGTAGTTGTACGTGCTGAGATAACCCCTGGGTTACAACAGAGGAGTCTACTAGCCTGCATGAATGGTCAACAGAGCGTTGTACTGAAGAATGATAAAACAGTAATGTGTGAGTCTCCTTGCCTCGAAGGAGACACCTCTATCCTGCAGTCCTTTACTCAGGTAACCAATCAGTCCTTCCAGTTCTGCAGAACAGCAGGAATTTACCTGCTTTGCACTAATTATCTGGACATGTTAACACATTCCCTGCCATGACTTGGTATTGCAGGAAGCCTTTAAGACCTTCAGAACTGCATCTATATACCAGATGCTTGGTTAATGAGGCTTTCAAGAAACCCAGATAAAAGTCATTAAACAGAAAACACAAGATTAACATTTAAGAGCATCAATTACTGATTTACTACTTTAACAAGCTGTTAATAAATCAGAAATTTCCAATGCTTTTCTCCATTATTATTATTTTTTTTTTAACTCAAAGTCCCATATGGGAAAAAAAAAAAAAAACAAAAAACAGTAGATAACAGTGGCCACTGAAGCAAACAACAGAACCTGGCATGGTGTCTCCTACCGCTTTCTAAAGTCTTTGCTCTAAACACACCCTTCCCTACTGCACAAGGCTATTGCAACCATCACCTAGCATGCTATAACAGCATGTTGGGGCTGTATGGCCAGCACCAGGGAGGTGGGGGGTGGGATTTGACTCTAAGCCACAAAAAAAAAGAATACAGGACTAATTTTTCCATTCTACTTTAATGATGCTACAGCTTTTGACTGGTACTGAGCAGCATACAGGCACCCACCGGTATGTGCAAACTAAAAGACAATTTACCTGGAGGGGGTGTCAGCAGGTAAGCAGAAAGCCTGACCCAGACAAGACTGTGGATAGGACAGCACTGTTAAAATGTTCTCTGGACATGTGTCAGGGCCTTGATGTCTTCCTTGTAGTGAGAGGCCCAAAACTAATACAGCACTTGAGGTGAGGCCTCAAACAGTTCTACCCTGCAGTTCCATTACAATGCAGTCCTCCATTTCCATTTCCCAAGTTATTGTTTAGACTGCTCCTGTCCCATACTTGGTTCAGGAGTCACCTCATCACATGCTATGAGAGATCAGTGAGGTGAGAGCTGCAGGCCTAAGCTCAGTTGCACAACTTCAACTGCAGTTTCACATCTTCAAAAGTTTCCATAAACAAGGCTCTGAGACAGCACGCCAGTCCAGCGTGGTAGAGAGCTTTGCAGACCTACTACCCTACAGGATAAAAGAGATTTCTGCCCACTGCCATCATGTGGGAAGCAACTGAGCAGAGCTTGCTGGCTGCAGCTGCAGCACTTTGCAGAGGCAGCACTGGAGGTGCCTTGCAAATGCATGAAAAGGCACTGGCAAGGCAATATGCACTGCGATAGCTCCTGTTGGCTTTGTCTTCCTCCCCCATCGCCTATAAAAGGATTTCTCCAGGCTGATCCCACCATCCAGAGGTGGAGTAAAAGCCTTCAAGAAAAAGGCAAAAAAAACCCTCAGTCATTTAACAACAAATTAAGACCAAAAACAATTCATCATCACTGAGGTCAAGACTTAACGCCTTGGATTACGTGTCACTTCAACTTAAAATCATAGAATTATAGAATCATCAATGCTGGAAAGTACCTCTAAGATCATCTAGTTCAACCGTCAGCCCATTCCTGTGATCACTCTAAACCATGTCCCTCAGTGCCACATCCACACGGCTCTTGAACACCTCCAGGGACGGTGACTCCACCACCTCCCTGGGCAGCCTGTGCCACTGCCTCACCACTCCTTCTGAGAGGAAATTTTTCCTAATATCCAACCTGAAACCAACTTACAGTTCTTCTCTCTCAGCCTTGCCTTGGCCCTTTGCAAGCCCACACAGCATAGCACCTGATTAAAACAGCACTTTGAGAGGCAAAAAGAGTCAAAGGACACTTTAAAAGCCAAGCTCCGTCTCTCTTACCAGCGACGCTGTACCTTTTGCATTAGGTAGAGCACGTGGGGTCATGTGGTTACTCCAAAGCCAGCACCTCAGGATGAGTTTCACGAAATGGAGCCACAATCCAAATTCCTGAACAACACAGCACCCTCAAGTTCGCGCTCCTGAACTGTCATGGTGGATCTCACATGAGTATCAGGGTTTCCCATATAGGGTGAAGTTTCAGGCAACTAAACACATGCTTTACACATCAGTTTTGTAGATATTTCTAGGTATATATCCATCTTACAGATAAGTAAGGAATGCAGCAGGCAGGCAACCACTCACTCATGGGCTCCAAAATAACTAACATGAAGGACAGCACCCCAACCATACCCTGACATTCCATATTCATTCTGTTGATTGCCACATGATTGCAAATCCTTCTGTGGCATTTGAGTATTTAGCACAGAAGTAAGCTTACATAGCCCTTCTTTACAACGCAGAAATGCTATTCCCTGTTTAAGGGGGCAGAAGTATGGGATACAGAGATGGCAGTGACCATGAAAGATCACAAAAATGCTGCCTTCCCTGCACCAGGATACCTGCCTCTGTTTGGGAAGGAGCATGAAGATGCCAAAAATCCTCCCATCGCATCTAGGAAGCCGTGTAGACAGCTCATATCATATAAGCTCACAAGTGCTTAACTTTGCAGCAGAGAAGAACCATTAACTTCTCAGGGAATATCTCATCAGCTTCAGTTCGTGCACACTGTTTTTATGAGACTTTGGGAGGTATGTTCATCCAGAACAGCAGCACTGCCACCAAGTGCTGAGTCTAAACACACCATCTGCTCTGCTCAGACCAAGAAGTTTCCAGCCCTTGTGCAAGAGCAGCAATGCCATGACAAGCCAAGAGAATGCAAACCAGCTCATCTACAGTGTTTCCCAAACTATGCCATTGGGATACACCACAATAAAGGTTATTTCCTTTTGAACATGTGAGAACAAAGCTTGGTTTTTGTTTTTTTTTAATTAAGACTTTTGTTTTTCTTTCAGTTGTGTTTTTCTCTATTTATCACTGCAGGGATTTTTAATTTTCATTTTCTTTTCCATTCCCAGTACCTTCATTGACTTGCCTATACAAAGCAGAGCGGGGGAGGGTCTCACTGTCGATGCTTCCATGGAACATCAGGACTCCTGCAGAGAGTCTTTTTGCTGAGAGCTGAATCCACAGCCAAACCTCCAGGAATGGAGTCTCTTTCACTTCCCTCGACAGACCACTCCAAGAATTGACCATCCACTCTGTACAGAATTTCTTCCTGATATCCAGTGTAAACCTCCCTCAGTACAACTTCAGGCCATTACCACTTGTCCTATCACCGTTACCTGCGTAAAGAGGCTGAATCCTCCTGACTGCAGCCTCCTTTTAGGTGGTTGTAGAAGTGATGAGAAGCCTTATCTTCTCCAGATTACACCACCCCACTTCCCCCAGCTGCTCCTCATAAGCTGTTTTCTACTCCCAATCAGCCAAAACCTCCAGAATTACTCAACCCTAGAGAATAATGTTGGTGACCTCCAAAAGCGGGCTGTGGATTACTGTGCTGTGTTTGCTCTTAAGACAAGGGCAACAGCTCTTCTGCAGCAGCAATTTAGCCAAACGTGGTTTAAACATTAATCACAACTCTTAACGTTGCCAGCTTTAGTTGTTGCTGCACTCGGCCTGCCTGCTGGTTCAGCAGAAAGTTCACAAGCCAGCTGTGGGGTCAGTCCTGCCTCACCACGCTCAGGCCCAGTACACACTGCCCTCACGGCCTACCCGTCACGACAGGCCGGACACCCGGTGCTGGTGAAGGGGCTTTTGTCATCCTGTCTGATTTCCCTGCAGTTACGGTGCTCCCAAAGGTATGAGACTGCACAAGGGGAAATGGCTTCAAAATAATGGAGGGGAGATTTAGAGTGGATATAAGAAAGAAGTTTTTTATAATAAGAGTGGTGAGGCATTGGCACAGGCTGCCCAGAGAGGTGGTGGATGCCTCGTTCCTGGAGACATCCAAAGTCGGGTTGGACAGGGCTCTGAGCAACCTGATGTAGCTGTAGGTGTCCTTGTTCATGGCAGGGGAGTTGGACCAGATGACCTTTAAATGTCCTCTCCAACTCAAACCATTCTATGATTCTACCAGATTTGGTTGCCTTCATCTTGGCAGGCTCATCTTTCTGGCTCTTTTGAGTCCACTCACAGTCCCTTACTCATATTTCAGATCAATTTCGACAAACTTTTTCACTTTTCACCTCTCCAGCATGACCTGGGAAAGCATTTCACTGCACTGGTGACCTCCTGAGCAAACACACAAGAGGGAAATGCTCTTTTTGAGGACATTTGTGAGAGCTGAGTGCCTCACATAAGGTACACAAGTCACCCAGAGGCAGGAACATCCCCACAGATCCCACCACTGGCACAAGGCGATGGTGAGATTTCACAGGAGACAGACAGCCATGGACACAGTCAAAAGGTGGCAATGGGAATTGAGCTGTTCTTCCCTCCCCTCCATGCTTCCAGTCCCCAGATGCTGTCAGCTGCAGGATGCAGCCATGCTGCTCCAACACATCTCTTTTGAAGATGTGCTGAGAGGCCATAAGTGACACCCACACTGGAGCACAGGCTGGGAGAAAGAGAGTTGCCACTCTACTGTCAGGCAGAGGTGACAACAGCTCCTGCAAGGCAAAAGGAGAGCTGGTCAGTAGTAATGCTTGGCTGAACAGGTACTGGGCTCAGCTTTGGGTAACACGAGGGAGGTATTTCTGAGAGGTGGGGGAAATGCCAGCACATGGGTCGCACCATCCTGAACTCCAGTAAAACTGGCTGCTCCCAGTTAAATGGAGAAACATCACCAAGGAAAAAAGAAAACATTTAGGAAAGGAAATTTATTTTATTGAAAAAAAAAATTACATTTCACTCATACACCATGAAAATATTCAGTTATTTTCAAAAGAAGAGGTTAAGACTTCCACAAGAAAACCACATTCTTTATTACAGCATTACTCCACGAGATGAGGCTTTGTGGTGTCTGCACTGGGCATTTTTCACTAAACAGTAGCGTAGGACTAAATGTGCTTTGGGCAAAAACCCTAAATATTGCCGTCTTCCAGATGCTAGTCCTTCTTGAAGACACGACACTTAATTGGCCAATGCTTCATGATTTCTGAATTAGACACAACAGTTCTCTAGTCATGTAGATCTTACAGAAATTCACAGCTATCCTTCTCCCCCACTTTTACCAATCTTGCTTCATATTTCCCATTCAGCCAGCTAAAAGCTGGTTAAAGTGGCATACACGATGTCACACCCAATCTTCTGGTAAGAAAACAAGATTGAAAGGGCTATGTGACACTAATAACCCCAATCACTGACAATGAATTATAGTATCAACATATGAGACTGTATTTTCCAGGACTTCCCTATGTCGCTAGATCTACAACAACAAATCTTATGGCTTCCTTCCCTACCAAGGCATGTATTCACAGTGGTTGTCAGCGCAGGAATACATGTGCTTTGCAGAAGCACCTGCTTGTGAGAGGTATCCCAGTGCCATTTACTACATGGCAAGCACCATGCTGTGCTCCCAGTCACCTGCGATGGGCTGTGTTGCATCACTTGGCAAGGCATCTTCTGAAAACTCCTTACGAACCAGAGGCCTTTGGCATCTTAAGATTTAAAAATCTGTAAGTAAAAATAAATAGCAATGCCACATATTCCCAGGTAACTTGCCTTACTTATTGATTTGACTACTTACTCAGAGGGGAAGGGAAGGAAAAGAGCCAGATGTGACCAAACACATTGTGCGACCTGATGTAGGGAACCTGCTTTGGCAGGGGGGTTGGACTCGATGATCCCTTCCAACCCCTACAATTCTGTGATTCTGTGAAACCTAACATCATGCAAGTGCTGTGAAAGCAGGCTTAGAATTTTCTCCACCTGGATGTTACTGCAATGTTTCCTAGGTGACCTTATTATATGCTGTTTTCTACTTTGCTAGGCACAAGCATCATATAGACTACATGAACCGTCACAGTAACTCTTGTTAGTACTGTAACATTTTTGCTGATTTGCAGCTAGATAGAACACCAAACTTGGATTCCTACATATGTAGCTCTTCTTTCAATTACTTAACTGAGCAGGATTATTTTCATTAACGCTAACAGTGCAGCTCTGCAATTAGACTCTGCTTGTCCAGCCTCTCACTGCCAGGAAAAGCAGCAGTCCCAACCCCTTCCTTGTATTAGCACACTCATCTGTTCTCTGGATGAGAATGTTCAGGAAGCTAAAGGAGCTGAAAACTTCAGGGTTTCTGGATGGATGAGTTCCCACTGGTTTATTTCCCCCACTGCACTCACTGCAGTGTCACACAAGGACCAGGGACAGCACAAGTGATGGCCAAGGAAGATTAGGATGTGTTTTTATGGTGTAGTTGAGCTGGGTAAGAGAAATCTACCACATCAGCTGATAATTCTGTACTTTTCTTTTCCAGAGCACAAGAAACTTTCCTAAATCATCCAAACAACTCAACTCATAGTGTCTCTTTCTCTCCGTGAATTGCAGAGGAAGACTAGGGAAACCTCAGGGCAAAACAAGGTTCTTAGAAGGGAGAGAATGAGCATCCTGCTGCCATACAGAGCTAGGACAGCAGCATGCTGCTTATTGTATGCTTTAGCTTCGAAGTGAATACAGTTGTGCTAAATCAAAGTTTTGGTACTGTATTTAGGAAGGGACAACCTCACAGTGCCCTCATCACTCACTCAACTCAGGGCCACTCCTCTGTGTCTCTCCAGGGGAAGAAATCACAACACAGTCAAGCATGCGAAACATGGCTGCTCCCTTCCCAAGTCTCTCCCCCAGCAATACATTATTCACCTAAGTGATAAATTTTTTGCTAATTCAGCAAAGCAGATGCAATACTTCTAACACATCCACAACTTGGAAAATCATGACAGAAAAACTGACAAATTCTCCCCTACTTTTTTGCAGGAGTGATTTATTGAGGAATGTGGCAAGGATACTGCCTTGTTTCTCAAAAAGAGACATAATGAATAATGTTCAGACTCTCCAGATCACCCTTATTGTGGCAGGAGCATAGCATGCAGCAGAGGGCCTTGCCCTGCAAAATGATTTATGCCACAGACCCTTTCAGACTGCCTATAAAATCCCCAAATGACCAAACAACATGAGAAAATAAAGAGAAAAGAAATCAGGATTGAAGGGCTTGAGCCCATCTCCCAGCCATATGAAAAAATAAAAGACTACTGTGAGATTAAAAAAAATAAATAAATCACTTTCTTGTTTTTAAATATGCCAACAGCTTGCATTGTGACTGAATGGGATTTTGTTGGTAACTCAAATCTTCTGAAAGCCAATGTATGTATTGAATTTAAATTCAGATCACTCTCTTTAAATTCTTTACAGTGCCACAACTGACAGACTGAAGGAAAAAAAAAACACATCATTTTCTCCCACTTAGCCCACTCATCTCTCTGTTGCACTCATTCCGTGCAAACAATGAAGTTAGCTTGGCCAACGAGTGCTGATCCGGTCTCTAGGCTTGTTTGCTTACATGGTGCTATTAAGGACCAATGAGATCCCCTAGTCCTATTACTTTAAATAAACAGACCCTCACCTATCTTTATTCTGCCCCAGATGCATTTGGTATATTATTTCACTGCAAAATCTAAATTCTAGGTCACCACTTACCTGATTTTGTCATGGATAAGGTAGCAATATTTAGGGTTTTCTTTTTATACAATGGTGTCTACCATCCTATTGCCTCTCTCTACAATCAAGCGTGCAAGCCTTACTGCAGAAAGAATATAACTCATAACCGACAACCAGAAAACACACAAACACTACAGAAGCCTACAATTTCATAAGAAATTAAATCATTTGCTATTACACAGAACGTTGTTGTTTTTCTGGCATAAAATTCATTGAGTTACTACATACGTCTCAAAGACAATCATTGAGATGCGTAAACATAGAACAGGTCCACCTAGTCAGTACGAAGCACCACACAAACTTGAAGTACATACAAAGTTTGCTCATAAATATTTATTTGTTTAACAATTCAGCACTAAAAAAATATTACTTAAAAAGGCATCTCTTATTTAAGTTATTTTAGTTTGTCCAGGGCTGGTGGGGTTGTACTGTCCCTACTTTATTACAGCCACCTGACTCTATTTCCATGCCATCTTACTTTCCAAGAAAAAAAGCCTAGGTGTGGCTGGGACCCAAAGCTTCGTCACAATCTATAAAAATATAATTCTTTAAGACTTTCTACGTACACCCTGAAGGCGTGCACAGCCAGCCCCCAAATTTTGTTTCCCACCCCCACCGCATTACAAATAAAGCCTCAACATACACACACGCAAACATACACACAGAATACATGTATTACGCTCTTCTACACACTGATTTTTCTAAATAGCAATGCAACCACAAGGGCAATAGGTAATGAATACACATGATTTCAGTGGTAACATATGGCTCAGCCTTCTCATATTGCTGGTATTCTCTGTCTTAATAATGTGCTGCCTTATTCACTACTCTGCAAAAGGTGTATTTATTACTTTTATTTGCATTATCGAGGCACGAACTTGGGAATGCTAATTTAGGAACATACTTGGGAGCATCCCATTTGCCTCGAGATCTGCTGCTGCTGGAGCAGCAAGCACCACACTGTCGGCTGGTGGTTTCGGGACTGTCACCTGGTATTGGTCTCGGTGAAGCTGACAGGAGCATTCCTAGGCTGCTGAAAACTAAGCCACATCCTTTTCCTTCCTGGAAAATGAGAAAACTAGCTTGGGCTCTCCTAAAAAGATGTGTGCAGACACAGCAGCTACCTAGCATCCTGCACTCAACACCCTTCCTGGCAGTTTAGGGATCACTCCAAGTTTCTGATCGAACCTCGTAGATTTAACTTCAGTCTGTTCCTGCATACAGACATAAATTCCATTCTACTCACTTCCTTAGAAGAGTAGAGCTGTTTTCAGGCTTGTGATTGAACATGTCAAAGCTTACTTTCCATGATTTACATGTATTTAATTGATATGTTTAGAATGCCAGCAGGCTACAAGACTGCTCAGCAGCAGGCTTTCAGTCACCAAAAGCACATCTTTCAAAAAGGACAGCTATTCTCCAAGTAATTTCTCTTGGGACTCTAATAGTTGAATGCCTAATTAAGGATGAATTGTGATATAAAAAAGAATGGGTTGTTTTTCTTCAGTTTATGGAGAAATACTTTGGATTCAGTAACCAAAACCTGTAACATTCATGTCTCAACTTCTAATGGGCAAAGAGATTTAGTCAGGAGAAGTGGCTCTGCGATATAAGCCTAACTTCTCCAGTCAGCATAAGAATCTTCTCCAGTAAGCAGTAGCACTCCATAAATTGGATATCTGCTCTCCTCCTCCTGCAAACTGGCACAGCATACACAGTGTAGAGTGCTGACAGAAGCACTTGCTGTGATGTGCAGAAACAGTTGTTTCCAACTGTACAGTCTTGTATGCTCTGCAGTAAGATAAAAATTACTCTGTGTGAAGAGGTGTTCAGCTAAGTGTTGCACAAGAAACAGACCTGAAAATGAATTGTGATCCTTACTTCAAGCCTTTTTTCTCACCTTTGCAGCAATAAGGAGCACATCATGGGGAGGTCCTGCATATACAAGTACAAAGCATACAAGAGCAGTGATGCGGGTATCAGCAGTTGTCTTCCCATGAAACTTCTCAGGAGAAAATCTAAGACAAGGACGTTATTCTCCTCTAGAGACCTATTTCCTTGCAACGAGATAACTGTGGAGCACAAAGGTACCTTCTTTCATTAACTATCCATTCTTTATACCAGGATATGCCTAATTAAACCTTTAATTACATCCACTTCAAGCAAGACTATCAAACTCTTCTTGATTTGTTTAATTCTGAAATGATTAACATATTAAAAATAGGATCTAACAATTTGTGTGTACAGTATATTAAATGTAGATGCTTTTATTACAATCTTCCTTGCCACATAGTTTAAAATTAAATATATCAATACAATCACTAGAACAATCTCAGACAAAGAATACCATCCAATCAAGATACAGTAAGATACTCAAAAAGGCAGTACAAGTAGCTGGAAACCTAGGTCCTCCGATTATTTTGTACAGCACACTGATCAGAGATTTTCCAGTATAAATTGGCAAACAAACATTAAAAGTTAACAATTTCATACCGTAGATTCTTTAAATGTTTATACTGAGCATGAACAGTATTGATTCTAGCACAATGTCTTTACACATGAGGTAAAAGGGAATTTTAGTTATGCAGTAACTATATCCAGGCCCAGAAACGAGAAGAACATTTGTAAACAAGTTTTGGTCTTTCCTGTACAATGGCTTCATAAATGAGTGCAGAAATCAAAATGGCTGAACACATACACTGAACGAATCACACCAGATAAAAGGATCCAACACAAATAACTTCCAAGTAAGTGAAGAATGGCAGGGAAGTCAACTGAACTCAAACAAAAACCGCTCACCATTCCCATGAGGACATGCCCTTCAGTATTAGATGTGTACCTCACCACTAACTTCACATGTACATGTGCCCTCCACACATACTGGGGAGTATGCATGGCAGCGAAGCTGGCATTTCCCAACCAGCCTCAAGGTTGAGCAGGGATATGGACTAGTGGGCTACAGCCACCTTTTGTGCTGTTAGGGCAGTCATGAAAGACTTCTCATTAGTTATAGATCCACTTTCTGTGCTAAGGTGCTTTTTCTTTTGTAATCATTTGGGACCTAACCTGCTTTAGGTTAACCATTTTCCTTTACCTAGGCAACTGCAAGTGCATCAGACAACTGTGATCAGTTTTCTCCAAGTCCATAGGTAGTGGGTATCTGTCTAATGCTGAGATACTTTCAAGAAGCACCCAGAAAAGCAAGAATGTGGGTTTTTTTAATAAATATTATCCATGGGAGGAGAGGCAGGAATGCACTGAGACTTTGAATTTTGTTCTGCAGACGTCATGAAAAAATGCTCTATAACCCTGAATCAATAAAAATACATCTAAGTCTAACATACGTATACCTTGACATTCAAAAATATGTTTGCCCGCTGTGACTTCAAAATGTCAGCTACAGAATATATTTACAGATGACTGTTGATGTTTGTTCCAGGCAACAGATGTTAAGCACAATTATTCCCAGAATACATAAACACAAACTAATTTAGATCAGGGAAGTGGGAGTTTAAAAGAGGTACTACATGAGCAGCTCCCAAGGACTCAAGCAGAAGCAGCAAGCAGCCAACTGTTACAGAACCCACCTAGTACAAAATACTAACTGCTGCAAATTGAGCTCATTAGTAACACGACCTTCTTTTTCTTTTTTTTCCCCTGAAGCTACCCTTACTGTGTCCATCCCTTGTATAGCATGGCTATGCCACAAGTTTCAAGAAAGGTGTGGATTACTGGAGCGACTCTCCTTTCTTTGAAGCAGTAGGTAGAGAACACATCTGACGGGTATAAGCTGCTCCGGAAAACACCTCACTTTCTCTTTTATGGTAAGATCAAGGTTGATTGTGGTTAATGCATAAGACCTTCTTTGTAAGGTACCTTTATATTTCCTGAATTCCAAGCTTATTTCAATGAAATAAAGATCTGCCTTTCTCTCAATTCCCCTCTGAAAGCCTACTTTTTTAGTGCCAAAAACAATTGTGCTGTCTCACCTTTTCTAAAAGGGCTTTTCTGTAGTACAGACTTAGAACAGGTAGAGTTTCTTTGACAGCAAATTTTGACAGTGCATAGCTAACACTGCTTAAAAAAAAAAAAAAGAAAGAAAGAAAGAAAAAAAACGTCAATTTGGAGCTTTTCTCTACTGCTGATCCCCAGATGTGAAGAGCTTCAGAATCGCAATACTTGAATATCTCCCAAGGATGGTGATTCCACAACCTCTCTGGGAAACTTGCTTCAGTGTTCATTCACATTCATCGTCTTTTTTTCTTTTTCTTTTTTTCTTTTTTAATGTTTCAGCAGAATTTGCTTTGATTCGATTTATTCCCATTGCCTCTCATCTTCCCAGCAGACACCACTGAGAAGAGCACGGCTCCCTCTTTTTCACTCCTTCCCATCAGATTTACACACACTGGTAAGACAGTTCATGTCTTTCTACATGCTGAACATCTGCCATGTATTCATCTCTGTTACTTACTGCTAATTTTAGTGACTGTTCACATCACCACTATTATTATTCATAGAAAGTTATTTCATGGCAGTGGCAGCAGAGTCGCATTTTGTAGTGCATTTCTGTGTTTTCTTTTTTTTCTTAAAATTCTCTTTTCTTTTTTAATTTTTAATGTCAAATGTATGAGAGAAAATAGCAGTATTAGTTGTGAAGAGAAAAATCCCGGATTTTGCCTCTTACATACACTGCAAAGTGTGTTCATCTCTTAAATTTCATTTGCTTTAGAGATACTTAAAATGAAGGATTTCAGAAGTACATTAATTATGAAGTCTTACTCTAAAAATAAAAATCTCTTGAATTAAAAGTAACTTTAAGAATAAATTATTCTTCTACTAAGTGAAACCAATCAACTTTTACAATGGCAGAAAATCCACAAAATGGTGGGGTAAATGAAGTCTGCAGTGGCAAAAGCAATCTCCAGACCAGCTCTGCTGGGGACTCCCACGTTATGTAAGCGACAATTAAGCAGGTGTGATGAGGAATGGGCAGGAAAAGTATCTGGCAGACATCCAACAGTGAATTTCCTGAGCATACTCACATCATCAAGAAATGCCCAGAGCTGCCCCTTCCCATAATGCAAATTTGCTTCATGAAGAAATCTGCTTCAAGCAGAAGTGAAATTTTTATCTGCCTATGACATCTAAGGAAAAAATATCAACTGAATTTGGATCTAAAAACACACCAGATCTCCCCTTGGGAGAAACGAGAACTTCAGTCCCATACAGAAATCAACAAGAATTATGAGTGCTCAGTACCTGTCAGCCTATCTCCCTACTGGTGTAATATGTGGCTGTGATATACCAGACACCAAAATTAGTAAAAATTCCATTTTGAAGGCTAATGAAGCTGAATTTTGAAATGAAAAATGTTAAAGAGATAAATAAGAACACATTTCTGCAATCTCAGAGTAAGTTGCAGAGAATTACATTATGAACAAATTTTGTATGTTGTCTTGAATTTGGTAAACATTTGCAATTTCCTAAGCCACATGTATTGCTGTTACCACACTGCTTCGTTGATAAGCTGTCAATAGTGCTCACTATTGCTAAGTGGAAGCGCTCTACACAGTGTAAATACATCCATGAAGAAAAAACAATTGCTGTCAGCCTTCAGAGTAGGAGCTGCTCTCTCTTTTGTCCTTAAGTAACATTTGTCCTTAGTTAAAAAAAAAAACCAAAGCATCAAGCCTGGCCTCAGAGGTAAATCTACAAACTTGTAGTCAGTTCTACTGAATGAATATATTCTCTTACTACTGAAAGTATTTCTGGAGCAGAGTTTTTGGAAGAAAAACATGAGGGCACCTGTGGACATTAGAAATTAGCAGCCAGTACCTGCAAAAACTGGAAATGTGCAGCTGTTCATAAGACGAGAAACGGGAGCAGTTATCAGTAACATTAATGATAGACACCTCAAGGTCACTTCAGAGTACTTAAATGCCAAACATCTTCAAAGTACTTCTACACACATCCAGAGCTTTGTGTGTAGTTTTAACCCTGCTTAGTTTCGTAGCAGCTGAGATACTGAATACCAGAGTAGGTAACCATATCTCTCCAGGAAAAGGGAGCTTGTAGCAAGCTCCATTGGCACTAGATGCCATCTTAAAATATATTCTCCAGTCAGTCAAGCATTCCATTAGCAAATTCACATCTGAAGTCTTTGGCAAGGCAGGAACATTGTACTCTCTTGCCCTGGGAAATTACACACATAAAGTGAATTTGACAGCCATTTTGATACCTGGTAATATGCTTTAATGCATACTGACTCTGTTTTGATTTTAAAACCGAGCAAGGCCAGCACATATGTTTGAGAGTGGATATCTGCCTATGCTGGGCACTATTTCATGGAAGTCAGGTTTCTGTCACAGATCTAAGGCAAATATTACAATTTACAGGAAAAAATGAGGACATCAATACATTGTGCGTTGCTGGAGACATACAGCCTTTATAACACAGTAGCCTTCACTATGATTTCTGGGTTCTCTATGTCCTTTTTGCTTTGGACCATTCTCAGTTCCAGATTGGCTGAGTTTGGTTTGTTTCCTTCTCCAGCTTGTGCTAAAAAGATGACATCAGAAGGTCAATAAAAACAGCAGTTTAAAAGTAAACAAGTTGCAATGTCTGATACCCCATTATATTTTTTCTCTCTCCTCCCACTTCCCTTACTACCCTTGCTAAGGGCTTCTGAATTAGAAGCTGCAGATCAGCACTGTGTTTTCTCAGCACCTCAGCTCTGTAGCACCTCTCTCCAGTAAAGAGCACAGCTCCGCTGTCAATTAGAAAGACACAAAGACATGCTTTGGGAACCCACTGTTCCCATCTGAATCTCCTTAAAAGTTAATAGACATGGGAACTCAAAGGTAAAAGAAGCTGAAAAAAATCATTCTTCACATGGCCAATATGGCAAACAGACTATTACTGGTTGACAAGCCCTTCTCAATACCAAGCACATGCACTAAAAGGTAAAGTGAGTGAGCTATATTTAAAGCGGAATCTCCTCTGCATATCAAACTCAGTATTTCCTCAAGTTCTTTCACCACTGCTTTGCAAAGCAGTCGACACTGTCAGCATACTGTAGTCCCAATATAAGCTGAACAGTGACACCTTCAGTCTGGTGTTTTCAAAAATAGGGCTGGAGGACACAGTAAAGAACATACACTGACAAGACTACCTAGCTCTCATTCTCTAAATTCTCTAAATTCTCAGGGAGCTTCTGCACTGAAAGCTACTTTTCTGTGTCAGGAAACCCAGAAAGCTCCCCAAATGTTTCTTCCAATGCAAATCCAGACAAAGAGAGGGAAGAACAAGGTTTGAATGAATTACCTTTTGCACTCTTAATGGTCCTCTGCAGAACATGTTGCATGGCTGACACAGTCTTTTCACATGCCACCTGCACATTACCATAACATATTTAGGTTGCAGTAAAACTGCAGCTGCTCAGTTTAATATTAGTAATACTACTACTCAGGCAAACACAACTGGCAAGACACAAACAGGGTGACAATGAGGTAGTTTGGAAAAAAAAAAGTTTTTTAGATTCTCTTAGCTCTACACAGACAAGTATTAGAAACCATACACCTGTATCAATGGCTCTACAAACAAAAGAGAAAGAAACAGAATAGATAAATGGTTTTCAATGCTTATTATGAGGTGAGGATAAAATGTATTTATAAATGTACATGAAATCTCCAGAGACAGAGCACCATATTTGACAAAACTACAAAACACTGAAATTGACCATGGGAAGTTGTACAAGCTAAAATCTTGTAGGAAAAGGGACATTCTGCTTTCTTTGCTCTGAAGCGAGAAAAATTTCTAATCAGATGAGAGTCCATAAATAATATAGTAGATTAAAATTAATTAAAAAAGAAACAAAGTCTGAACTTGCAGACAGGTGAAAAACCTCTCCCATACCTTCAAATTGTTTGGATGTTTATGTGTCCATGCCAAAAGCATAGCAGCAAACAAGTCTCCTGTTCCAACAAAGACAGCATCCACTTTAGGAGATTCCACTCGAATTCTCTGTGTTATCTTGGTACCATCTGCATTAGCTGCAACACAGAGACACAGTTAAGTAATACACTCAGCAATTAATACAACAGCACTTACTATAATTTAAAAATGATAATCAGATTTTAATTCCTCTACTGTTTGGAATGTAAAGATGCCAAGGAGTACTGCAAACTTTGTACCAGTTCAGTCCCAAAACTCTGCTGAGTAGGATAGCATTTACAACTTATGTACTTCACTTAAGTAGGAAAAGGGAGCTAGCACGATTACTTTCATAAAGAAATAGGAACCTAAAATGTTTCATTTAGACTGCAGCAGCAGTTTGCTCAGATGCTGAGCAAGGGCATCTGCTGAATCCTAGGTGGAGCATACCAGAATCTAGAGAACCTCCAGAGTAGGAACAGCTACAGACATCAGCAGAGAATATCTGATCCATGTGCC
Source organism: Tragopan temminckii (assembly GCA_028571105.1). Classification (NCBI taxonomy): domain Eukaryota; kingdom Metazoa; phylum Chordata; class Aves; order Galliformes; family Phasianidae; genus Tragopan; species Tragopan temminckii. The sequence continues at coordinate 92,634,527 of JAOWBP010000001.1, read as the reverse complement.
ATATTGTTATTGCCTCTGGAATTATGTAACTTACTCGAGATTGGATGTACTAAGCACTAACAAACATCAAGCAGTTCTTAGTGGAGTTTAGATGAAATAGCAGTACATTTTTTTTTGTTTGTTTCTCAGTCCAGAATGTGGCACCTAGACTGAGACCACACAGACAAACAAAAAAACCGAGATTATCTACCACATCAATAACTGTCCTTCTCATGTAGAAACATCCTGCAACAATCCAAACATACAGTGACTCTTTGCGATGGTACAGAGGGAATGGAAAGAATAAGCAGAAGGGTGTTTTACAACCAAATATCAGGGAAGAACAAACTGTTATCAAAACAGTTAAACTTTTCATTAATGCCACTCAGCCATCCAAAAGTTCTCTTTCATACCATTACTGCTTGTCAGGACCACTATTATGGGTTTCAACAGCACTGATCACCCTCACATAGAACACCCACTCGTGTACCTTCTGTTCACTGGCCCAGAAGCTGCACAGATGCTCAGGCATAAGCATCTGTGCCTGAGCCGTGTGGTAGGCATACCTGCATCCAGTCCTGCTGTCCTTACTTGCTGACTGGAATTTGCTGATCAATCTCTGATCTAAGTTGTCTCACCTTTCTTTGATGATCACTGGTCCGTCAGTGGGACCTGTATGCCATCACCATTCTGTTCTGCTCACCTTGTTCAGACATGCTAAAGTCACTCCCACCTCTCAGCCCGTCTTTCCTCATAGAGCAGCCCTGTTCTTACTGCTCCCTAGTATTATTGTACAGAAGGAGGAGTTCACTTAGGGAATTATCTCCTTGAACTACAAATGGACCCGATGAAATAATTTCCACACAGAGTAACTGAAAGCATAGAACTAGGTTTTTGTTTGTTCGTTTTAAAGAGAGACCAAGCATACTAATGAAGCAGTTTGTAACTTACTTTTCCTGTAGCTTCCCAGAGCAATCAGGTAGTCGTTTCCTAGCGGTGCCTGTAGATCTGAGCTGGTTATCACCACAGTCTCTGGTCCCATGGCATGGAGCATATCCATTACCTTATCATGTGTAAAAAGGCAGGAATCAGTGACTGCAATGTGTGTTGATAAAACCTTGCATCATCCAGAGCAATTTTTCACAAGCACATTATTTTGCCATCTTTCGTAGAAAATGAATGGTTTTCACTCAAATAATTCACTGGAATTAGTGGTATTAATTTGAAATAGGGGAATCATTCATATTTAATGCACACACTTGTTCAAATATCCAAGTATCTCTTTGTCATCTTTGGATGCTCCTCTGAAAAGAACATTCTGTTTCAGCTATTATCAAAACTTTTCTCTGCATCATGTTTCCAAAACATACTATCAAAAGAAGAAGAGAACTATTACAGAGAGATATGAATCTGAGCTGGTATCTTTAAACACATACTACAAAAGTAAGAAATTCAGGGTGGGAAATATCGTTTAGTTACATCTTTAGGAGTTAGCAAAAACAACAACTTGAAGAACTGAGTTGGAGGCACAACTATGCCTATCTCCATCTTCCTTTCCCATCCTGTTACAAATCCAAAATGTACACCAGTAAATTATGTATCTTTCTAGATGTACTTTCTCTCAACGTATTCCTCACTTAAGATGGTTAATGCTCTACTTCTGACATCACAGCTGGTTGTTACAAGACTGGTTTTGATTTCACAGAAGAAAGAACGACTTCTTTAAGTAATGAGTTTAGCATAAAATACATAAAATATTAGTTCTCCCAGAAGTGTTTAACTAAAAATTTTCTCAGGCTGGCTGTGACTCATGAACAGTTGAATGATAAAGATTTATATGTGCTTTTTAAAAATTCTCTGTCTTTTGTCTAATAAGCCTCCAAGTTTCTTCAGCTGTCACAACTCTGCACAGACATCAGTTGGGTTTTAAAGAAGCAGTGAGCTCACCAGCATATGCTGACATGATCAGGCTGCGAATAACATTAAACTTGATTTCTCTTATCCACAATTTAACAAGCATCTAATCTATTTCTGGTTGTGGGACTCAGCCTCCTCTACATTAAAATTAGGCTACACTTAATTTTTTGTTAAAAAAAAACCTCCACTGCCACCACTGGTCTTGCTGAAGAAATCAATGAAAGCATGTCACTCTGGGAACAGATGGCAGAATTCCTACCACCTCTAAAGGGGACAAATTCCAGCATGAATTATTACTTCAAAGGACAGACATGTATATAATATGCAGCTCAATGAGAAAGACATGTTTAAATGTAATAACCTGCAAGCAACTTTTTAAAAATGTTTCCATTCCTAAGTCTAATTCCATCTTCACAGGAGACTTTTAAAACCCATCTTAAAGAAGAACTAGCATTCATGAGTTGAAAAGACTGGCAGATAACTTGTAATTGTTTAGCACATGAAACTAACATTTGCTGCTGTAACATGCAAACCAAAAACCAACAGGTGCTCAGCTAATAGAGCTGTTCTGAAGACTATGGTTCCACTTGGGAGGACAAGAATAGAAGAAACGAGTAACAGTTAGCAACTAGTAGTATCCAGCACCCTCATCCATCAATATAATATAATTTCCACACCAGTAATATAAAACTGGTGTGGAAAGGAAAAAGAACTCAGATCTTTGGAGCTGCTTTTTGGTGTGACAAGATGGTAGTCAGCTGACACTGCATGACGTTGCTGGAGGAAAAAAAACAAACATTAGGGCTGACAGAGCTCAGCTACTCTCCAGGGTTCCTCTGCAGCTGCTGTTTGTTTAAAGATTTTGTGTTCCTTTGAAGTTCAAAATCAAATTGGAATAAATAACATCAGTCCATTATGAAAGCACTTGACTTGTCAACAAAACAAAAAAGCTCAGATCTTTTTTTAAAAACAAACATAAAACTACATTCCTATTTTGTCCTTCATCACCCTACCCTACAGCTTTTTAAAAGTCATTCAACTTGTGTAAAAGGGTAAATCCTTACACCTCAATGCAGTGTATTTGCAGATTACCTATCATCAATGTAGGATGATGAGAGCAGCTGCCAGCACTCCAGATCTGCCCACCTTTCACCAGGAGTTACCTGAGGGCCATCACTCCCAATCCATTTTCTCATCTATGCACTACTTTTGCAATGCAGGTCTCATGATCTGCAAGTCAATTTTCAAAAAAAGAAACAAGACAACAGCCAACGCTGTATTTGGTCAATCCTCTTCAAGCTCTCTTCCTAGCGAACCGTGTCAATGGGAGAACGAGAAATATCTATACTATCACTCAGCATTGTTCCTGCACAACTTGCATGTGGACAGCAGAGGGAGCAACGTATGCAGGTTTCTAATGATCAGAATCCCCTGGAGTTTTCATCTCAGCCAATGACAAGGAACCACGCTGTCAGCAGTATGGATACGCATGCATGCTGCTGCTTCCCTCCTACACTGCAAAAACTCAGTGACCTGCTCACTAACACTGCATTGTCTTTATTTGTAGTTCTTTCGGGAAGTTTCTTCAGAAGTCTGAGATAAGAACAGAATGTATTCTGCACACTGACAGTACAAGGCTTTAATGTCTGATGGAGAGAGAGAGGCCAAAGTGATTTCAAGGTTAATGGCAAA
>JAOWBP010000001.1:92612413-92630839 GCA_028571105.1 Tragopan temminckii | reverse complement strand
TTGAGGTCCCTTCCAACCCAAATCTTTATTTGATTCCTCCTAAGTAGTTTTAAAATACATAAATGTACACAATGCATGTATTTGCATTAAGCATTACAAGTGACTGTAGAGAGATTATAATTGGGATAAATCTCCCAGCTGAGGCCCTGACCTCACAGCAGTCAGTGATAACTGACTTTAGGCGGTTGTGATTCTGCTCTCAGAGTTTTATGGACAATGCCAGCTTATGAGCCTGCATCTATGTTTACACAGTGGGGTGGATGCTGGATCCTGTGCTCTGGCAATTCTAGTGGGAACTGGGTTTGAGATTTCTTTGGTGATCGGTGGGCTAGGTAATAAAGATGCAATACAAAGATATGTGGAAGAGCGCACTGTAAGTAATCTGATGGTTGTTGGTGTATCCTCTTTCCCAGAGATGCTGTTTGAATACAATCCACATTGCATAAAAATATAAGAAAACCTTGGCTTGCCTTTCGGCCTTACCCTTGAAGATCACAAGTCTCAGTTGTGACAGGGATTGCTGAAAGGCTTTCAAGATTGAATAAGGTGTAATAAAAACACAACAGTGGCAATAAGAAATGTAAATATTTATCAATAGCTGAGTCCAGCTAGTCTGAGCAAGCACTGTGTATCTGTATCTGTAATATTTCTATATGTCACAACTGACTGCAGAAAATATTGCAGAAAGCTTGACACCGACTCCCAGAAGGTTAATCCTCTCCAAAACCGAAGCATTAACTTGTACTGCTAATAGTAATAACTATTTTCTTCAAGTTGTTTAACAGTAGAAATCTGTTTCAGTGAACGCCTGGCAAAAACCCACAGCAACAGTTCCACTCCTTGCAAAGAATCTGCCTGCCTCATGTACTGAAAATATTTGAATATCTCATTTCTTACACTCTTTCCCTCAGTATCTCCTATTGCCCAAAGCTGGAGACAGGATAATAATCTAGACAGGCTTTTGTCTGTCTTATGTATGCGTGCTTGCTCATCAATGATGTGTGTACCCCTGGTGTTCATCTCTGCTTCCAATTAGTGTATCACTTGCTCCTTCCCCACCCTGTTTGCAGTCCTCTCATAAGATCTAACACTCACTCACCTAAGGCATGCACCTTTGACAGTTAACTGCTATGAGAAAGTTGTCTTTTTTCAGGTCTTCCCGAGCTGGAAGGAGACAATCAAACCAGGAACACACGGTCAACCCAAAACTGCAAGGGGAGACACAAATGAGGCCAAAGTAAGCAGTAAGCAGAATGTTGGAAAGCCTGGTGAGAATCAAGGCAAACCAAAAGTCAAGCAGGGTAATCCAGAAAGCTTGCATATTAAGCTCCAGCCCCACAAGCACAGGGAATGGAAGAATGCAGCAGAACGCAGCCCCTCACTTCTCTTGGCCTTCCCTGCAGCCACTGAGCAGGAGTGTTTTGTCCAACAGCATTTAGCTTATATCACAGAGATGTATGCAAACAGGAATTTAGGCATGTCTACTCAACAGCCATTGGTGAAGATTGAAGCACCTTCAGCACAAAGAAGGCAACTCTGCAGCTCTCTGTCACAGCAAGTAGAGTATTAAAGAAGGGTTTTCCAGAGAGCTAAGCTGAGAGGTGCTCAATCTGCAGGCACCACGGCATGGGGCAGTGTCTGATCACATCTGCTTAGAAGAGTCAAAGTGAATGACAGCTGATCTCTCACATTGAGCATATGCAAGCTTCATCCAACTCATCAGTTGAAAGAGCAATGAGAGTTGTGTAGCTTGGATGAAGGACTATAGATGTAAGAACAAGAAAAAATATTATTTGTGTTTTCAAAAAAAACCAAACAACTAGATTCTCTTCACCCCCTTTTTCTGTGTTAGATGTTAGTGGTGGATTTATAGCCAAGCTGTCCTGGAAAATCCCCTGAAAGTCACTCTCTTTTTTTCCTATCATACCAAGTGTCTTGAAAAGGGTATGCATTATTGCATTTTCCTCTATATCCAAACCTGCTCTCCTACTGCAAGCACGCACTACTCTACAAGAGCTAGAAGGATGCTTCCGCACACAGGGATGAAAATCTGCAACGTTAGTGACTAACCACCTCAATTTTGCTGGGCCCCTGAGTCATAACCCTTAATAAGGTACAGGCTACAGATCCTTGAGCTGACATTAAAGAAAATAAACACTGCTGTATGAGAAGCAGAGCTGAGGAAGCCGTATTTTCTACTGACTGGCACCCTACAGCTGTACTCTGTCCTCTTCACACAGTACCCACTGCTTCCTTCCACATGTTCCCTGAGGTTCATACTTCCCCTCTTACTTCTCCAGCCCCCTCGCATCTACCAAACTCTGTGACCCACAATTTGAAAGCAGCCTTTCAGTATCTAAACGGGGGCTGTAAGTAAGAAGGGGACAGGCTATTTAGCAGGGTTTGTTGTGATAGGAAAAGTGGAAATAGTTACAAACTGAAAGAGGGGAGATTTAGACTGGATATAAGTAAGAAACTTTTTACAATGGGAGTGGTGAGGCACTGGCATGGGTTTCCAAGAGAGGTGGTGAATGCCCTATCCTTAGAGACACTCAAAGTCAGGCTGGACAGGGCTCTGAGCAACCTGATCTAGCTGTAGTTATTCCTGCACACTGAAGGAGAGTTGGATCAGATGGTCTTGAAGGGTCTCTTCCAACTCAAATGATTCTCTTACTCTATCCTGCCCCTGTATGCAGCACTGGTGAGGCCTCACCCTGAGTACTGTGTTCAGTTTTGGACACCTCAACACAGAAAGGACACTGAGGTGCTGGAGCAGGTTCAAACAAGGGCAACAAGGCTTGTGAAGGGCTCAGAGAACTGAGAGACTGAAGGAACTGGGACTGCTCAGTCTGGGGAAGAGGAGGCTGAGGGGAGACCTTATTGCTCTATTCAAATACCTGACTGCAACGAGAGTGGATTGGTCTCTTCTCACTGGGACAGGATGAGGAGAAACGGCCTCAAGTTGTGCCAGAGGAGGTTAATGTTGGATATCAGGAAAAACTTCTTTACAGAAAGGGTTGTTAAGCAGTGGAATAGGCTCCCCAGGGAGGTGGTTGGGTCACCACCCCTGGACATGTTTAAAAACTGTTTGGATGTGGTGCTCAGGGACATGATTTAGTGGAAGGTTGTTAGAGTTAGGGTTGTATGGTTAGGTTGTAGTTGGACTTAATGACCTTCAAGGTCTTTTCCAACCTGAGCAATTCTATGATTCTGTGAAGTGGTGAGGAAGTCAAATGCATGCAGTACGTCCATCACGAAGCAAGCTTATTCCTTAGAGGAGGATTCATAACAAATGTCTGCTCTGAACGAAGTATGAATGGAGGAAAACCTGCACCACAAGGGTTAACAGAGCAGCCTCTGCCAGTACCCAAGGACAGCAGTGTTGTGCTGAAGAAGGCGTTGTTTATGCCAAGACCAGAAGTCAGTGACTCGTCAACAAGAGATCACAGAGGAGAACATCAGCAAAATTAACATGCTGCCTATTCCATTCCTCTTGGTGGTACTTCTCAGATGTCCTGAATGTGGAAATGCAGACACAGCACATCTGATTTTGCTAAGAGTTATGAAGCAAAATTACGAGGCCAAAGGGCCACACTGTAACTGTTGGCCTCTAACTGTCCGCAACAAATTTGGCACCACCAACACAGTAGAACTGCTGGATCACATCTCTTACTCTCTATATTACACATATGCATCACACTGTGCATGGCTGGAACAGGGAATGATTGTTGGTTGTGAAATCACTTGCCTTCTGTTTAAAAACAAAACCACCTTAAATTTCCTTAAGATCTCACTTCAAGCTCTGCTGCACTAATTTCCTGCGCCTGAAAGCATAAAGGCAAATAATAACAAGGCTTCCTACTTCTGAGTTTCTACTCAGCATCGATCTATTGACCAGATGTCCCCCTCACTCACGATATGTTCTCCTAAATGGTGCCGCTTATAAGCTAATATTTAGTATTGACACTTACATTTGTTTTTATCTGAATGTATCTGAACAGATAGAAAGGTTTTAAGAGTGAAAAGGGTTTAAAAATTGGCAGCTTTCCAAGGCTCTCTCCTTCATCTCCAAGGTCTTATCTCCCAGTTTCTTCTGCTTTACTGAAAGGAGTGGGCTGTTTTCCATGCTCCTGACCCTTCTCCCTAATTTCAACTACAGACCTCTATATCTGCTAACTGTCACAGCAATGAGGTAAATGATCCTTTTCTCCTAAGCATTTCCAATTTCTTCCTTCACCTAGTCAAGAACAGAAAATAGAGCTGCAAAAACCAGATTTCCATCAAGATGACTGAAGCATCAGGCTGTGACCTGTCAGATCCCTCTGAAACCTATTTTTAATTGCTTTTCAAAACAAGCACTTCCTACAGAGTCCTTTATTCTTGTATTCAGTGCCTAGTCTGTTTTGCCTTCACTCTCCCTGATGCTTAACATGATCTCAAACATTATAGTTATACATACACAATGCTAACCCTATTTCTTGGGTTATCAGTCATTTTTCTCCACTTAGTAGGTGCAGAGTTATCTTGAATTCAATGTCTCTTCCCTATTCTTCAGAAAGCTGTGATGCTCTCTTGGGGGCAAGTAGAGAACAAAGACCATCTTGTTGGACATCTCACAGTCTGTTAATGCAAGCTGTCAGAGGGCTTTTACTGCAAAGTGGATAAAGCAGAAACACGGTATAGGTGAAGCGGCATGAAGGCACTTACCAGATGTCATGTTGGCTGAGAACCAGTGGGACGTCTTACTCCTCAGACCCCCAGTGCAGTACCCAAAGGTGACCACAGCTCCCCAAGTTTCTCACTGCTCTTCCCCTCTCCACTCACACCTTAAAGTGACCCAAAACGAATCACCTTTTCCTCTTTTGGAGAGAGCCATGCTGTTTTCTCATTTCTCCCTGTCCACTTGTGATGGGTTAATGGCTGGACTAGATGATCTTAGTGGTCTTTTCCAGCCTTAGTAATTCTATGATCCCTAAGACCTCTATGACCAACTTCAGATCCCACACAGTCTATGGTCCTTTTTGGAAACAGTTAACTACACCTAAGCTAAGGGTTTTCCTTCCTGCCCAGTAGAGTACGATAGCAAGGATCTGAGAAAATATCTAGGCAGGAAGTCATTTCTTTGAATTCTTATTTGCAGCCCACTGAAGATTTTCAGCTTTATATGTGCGCTACAACTCCTTGTAAACAAAAACAATAGGAACAGAAAAAGCCTCCCCACCCGATCACAACCTTTTCACAAACTTACTCTGGGACTACACATAACTAAAGCCATCAATGCCTCACTGTACCTACTAATAAGGCAGCACAAAAAACACATGCAAAATTTGGTTTGCAAACAGCATGAGCTTACAGTAATGTGAACATTCTGTTTAACAAAAAGGCTGTCTAAATGCAAACTTAAGATTCAAAGTAGCTCACAAGAACTGTTTATGTCATTACTTGTGTAATGCTATAATGGGATGGAAAGCAGAGCAGTAATAGCAGGGCAGCAAAGTCTTTGGCTACAGCAAATGGAAGCAAACCCATATGCAGCAGCCAAGATGCAGAAATGAAGGAGAAGAGCTGCTTGCGTTCGGAAGGCCTCAGCTACGCAGGGATCTCCAGCAAGAGATGCCCTCCCCTACACTGCCAACCCTTAAATGAGGTCTGGGAAGGGGTGGATCCTGGCTGCACCCCTGCCAGTCACTCAGATACATTGCATGTACCTGAGCTCGCCTGGATTGGCCCTGCCTTCCCACCAGGTGTGCCAACACTGCTTCAGGCTACAGCTTAGCAGCATTTCCACTACAACTTGCCAGTTGCTGTCTTTACTCACTTAAGTGAAATATTTCTATCACAACAACCATAAGCCTTCCAGAGAAGAAAGGCAACTTTCACATTTCATCTTAAATATTTATGTGTGTATGATAGCACATCAATCAAAAATACTGATACATATTATTACATAAGGGTACAGCCACAGCTTGACTTGGCCAAGGCATTAAAACTAATGCCCTCACAAACTGAAGGCAGTGTTACATGCTTTTATCTGAACCTGTATAAATTATGGAATAGTTCCACTGTATGGTAGGGTTACTGAGTTCTGATAATCCACACTAACCCTGCAGCTCAGAGAGTCGAACAACAACTTTGCACTTCAATAGTTTTCAGAAGACAAGATTTCTAAGCCACAAAAGAGAGAACCATCTTTTTCAGCACCCGCATTTCCAGAGTAATAGGGAAAGCATACTGCTTTTTGCAGTTGTTTCAAACCTTGTGATGGCTAACCCACACAAAAGGAAGTTGCTTATTCAAAATAGTGGAGACACGATGTAGAAAATACACCTTGCACTGTATTAGCAAGCCTACAAGTCTTTTGTTTTAGATTCTTATAGATTCCAAGTAATGTTTGGACTTCACATAGCAGAGGTCTGGACAGAATGCTTTCTGCAGCTGGGTTCTTGTTAGCATTGCCTGCATATCAGCTGTCTGGAACCACTGATTTATACTATTCAGCCATTTCACAGTTCAGACATTAAGACTACAAGAATGCTTTTTGGGAAGAATCGCTGTAAGCTTCCCATGCTCCTCAGAAGATAACAAACACAAGGCTGCCCCACATATCAGCAGCATTGCAGGAAATTTTACTTAAATCAGCTGGGGTGTATCTGTGATCAATCGAACTGACACCTTGGTCTTGTATTACCATACAAAAATTATTACTATTTGTGCAATGACATCCTCTGCAGAGAAGATAAGATTGTTTTCTGCTAAGGAAAATTAAGAGAGAATGATTATATTATCTTTGAGAGCGTTTTCTTCTTTAAAGATATTTTTATCTGCTTTTAGATGTATCAGAAATTCACTAAAGCCTATGAAGTTAACATGGGGATAAGTAGTTTTGACATTTAGATTTAAAAATAAACAATAGAAGAGAGGCAAAACATATAGGGCATTTCCATTTCTGCCTATTACAACAACCAACCAAACCACAACCAAAACAACCTCCACCAAAGCAAAGCCATTTATGAATACCTCAAGATTCTGCTGAGTTTTCTAACACTGAGCAGGAGAGGCATCAGGAAGGAATTTCCAGACTCAGCAGGACCAGCTGTTCTGCTGCCGATTAGCTAGATACACAAAACTAATGACACTTCTTTCTGCAAAAGGAAAAAAAATTTTGATCACATACACAATCCATACAACTCCACATCTGAAGTAGTTTTACAGGCTGATGATTGCTCCCAAAGCAGCTAGCTCTTCTGACAGCTTATTGACTCTCCAGAGCTGTTTCAACACTGATGAAAAGAAGTCAAATGGAGCAATGGTGTTACCTTTCTGCAAAGTTTAAAGACTCTTCCATAAAGGATCCTTGAAGCATACTGCCCTCAAAACCTGTGGTTCTCAGAAGAAATCCTTCTATTTAGAATCACTTACATAGGAGAGAACAAAAAAAAAAAAAAAAAAAAAAAAAAAAAAAGAGCTCTAAAACATTCTGCAATGGAAATTCTGCCAGCCCCCACTTTAGGCCCAAGACCTGAACTCTGTTTATGAGATATTAATGAGGCTCAGGTGTCTAAGTGTGGGAATCACCTGTTAGCATAGACCTTGCCTTTCTTAATCCCACCTTGCTATTTGCCAGTTGTAGGATACAGCTCCTCTCTTTTTCTTGAGTGTGCATCAGCCAAGTTTTGCCTGGGACTGACCTATAGGATTCTTAGAGTAGACTTCTAAGAATCAGGAAAATGTCCCAGTTCCCTCTCAGCTCACTGCCTCCTCCCAGCTAGAGAACAGCCCTGGCAGTTCCTATGCAGCTTCAAGGCCACGGTTTTCCACCTGATGCCTTCCCAACACATTCTGAACCATGCTGAGCAACTTCTAACTTGCAGTCATCTGAGAAACAATAGTTTTCTCATTCCCACTCTGCTTTTTCCCTATTTATATTCCTCACCATGCTTTTGCTGAAAACAAAAGTAAAATATTCATTTCATTTTGGTGACAAATTGACTCTATTTATTTCCCTCACTACATGACAGCCCCACTGCTTCATTTTCCTGATGGCTGACAGTTTTTAATATTGTTTTTGCTGTTACATTTTTTTTATTACTATTTCTATTCGTATCCTTTTTGAAATCCATCTCATTTTGATTCTTGACAATTTTTACTTTTTTCTTGAATTTTCTTTGTCTTGGGACATCAGCCTTGCCATTGGCTTGCTGTTTACTCCTAGTGTCTACCCTGCTGTGCTTATCTCCTCTTATGACCTTTGCCTTTTCTTAAATATTTTTCCCTGTTCACTTGCATCCAAACCCCTCATTGTCATCAAATCAAATATGCAAATACTGCAATTAAGCTTCTAAGCACAGCACAACAGCCAGCTTCAAAAAGATTGGCCCTTTAATATAAAAGATTTTTTACCTGCCCTTTTTTTCCTATGGAAGTAAATTTCTTAAACCACTGCTCTACGATTTTCTTATTTTTTCCAAATCAAAGCTTCAAGGTGTCAGCGCATTTAATTTGTTCAGTGACCACGTGGAAAAGAAGAGGTGGGTATGCATTTTCCTTTATACCTGGATTCTACTATAATAACCAGTTTGTTCTATGTAGGATTAATCCAAGCAACGTTAGAGAGCATTAACTGCATTATGAGGGGATAGCAATCACAGAGATTGGAAAAGACCACTAAGACCATCAGTTCCAACCATCAGCCCACCCCCACCATGCCCACTGCCCACGTCCCTCAGTGCCACATCCACTCGGCTCTTGAACACCTCCAGGGACGGTGACTCCACCACCTCCCTGGGCAGCCTGTTTCAATGCCTCATCACTTTTTCTAAGAAGTGTTTCCTAATATCCGACCCCAAACTCCCCTGGTGCAACTTGAGGCCATTCCCTTACATTCAGTCATTGTTACCTGGGAGGAGAGGCTGACCCTCACCTTGCTACAGTGTCCTTTTCATTGGGTCTTTCATAGCGAATGCGAAGTTATTCTAATACTTTCATTTGTACCTAGGGTGATTTGGCTTCATGCAAAGCATTAATTTCTTTTTGCCACTGTTCTTTATGTCCTGTTGCACAGTGTAAATTTTCCCCTTATACTCATCTAGGAAAGTGGTAACATGCACCTACACATGAGAGCATCATCTCAGTAGTTCGTTTTCCAAGCAACTCTAATTCTTGCATCACACACAGTGATTTTTTTAAAACCAGGTTACCTTGGGTACACCTGGAGTCACAGGACTCTTCATGAGATGCAGTGTCAACATTCAAGAATCACAATCAAACATTACTTAAATGATATGCTGCAGTGAGGCTTGGGAATGCAGCTGTTTCTGACTACTCTTTCTTCCTCCCAACACACAGGCATGTTACATGTTTAAGATCAGCCTTGCCACAGGAGATGAACAGGGCATTGTCTCAGACTCTTCTAACTGGGCTGGTTTGTTGGCTTCGCAATCATACATCCTTTTCACCTCTGGAAACCTTCACCTGACTTCAGGATACTGAAGCAGCACAGATAAAATGTTACTGAGTGGCAATAAAAGTACATGAAAAGAAGTAACACATCAATTTAATTAATACAGAAAATAGTGTCTAATGACCACAAATGCTATCAGACACTGTGCTTTGCATATGATCACTGGTTAGTAATCTTGTTTAATAAGAGTCATAAGCCACTGCATCTTAACAGAAGCAGTCAAAATGATCTCTTGTTCTGGGAGTGATCATCAGCAGAAGTTTGCCTGGAAATATGCTTACAAGTTATATTTTCTTTCTTTGAAAATGTGTTTTCTCCCTCCTGTGCAGCAACTGCACTGAAAGTACATGGGCAAAAGCAGTGATATAAGCTGCAAGCTGTAGCATCATCAACCCGAATTCGTGGCAGCTGCAGTGCTCTGTACAACTCAACAGTCCCAGCTAAAGCACCACTGTGTCACAGGAAAAGAAAAGTATTTTCTTGTGATCACATCAGTACCGAGTGGGAAAAATCCATCTGGCAGGAATGCTCTTGGACTACATTTTGCTGCTGGTACCTGGAGCAAAGGGCTAACTAATGAGTTCATGACTCTGAAGGACTGGCAGTAGGAGACTGCATCCAGCTATCTGGCAGCTGCCCCTTAGTTCTTTTAATATGGGAACAAGCAGGTTTCCTGTTTGCTTCCTCCACAGTGTTCTTGAGGTCACATACTGCTGTCATGTCTTACCTCTCCATGCGCCTCTGTCAGACTTACCTACCCCTGTCATTTTTATGCTAATGTTCTCTTTTCCGACCAGCTTTCCCATCTTTTTCTCTATCTTTTCTGGTTTCTTTTCTATCTTTCCCATGATGACAGGAGCAGAGCAACACAAACCTACCAAGCAGACAATGCACCATACATTCACAGAGTAGCAAAACATCCTACTAACAAAGCAGGATCTTGTTTATTTCCTGCTGATTTTGTAGAATCCATTCACATTTTTGACAGCTGCTATGGGTTTAGCAGGAATTGCCTCAAACAGCAATATGGTCTTCCTCACTGCTGGTTCTTCAGGATCTGCCAATGTGCACATGAAGGTCTGTGTGCTGAAGTGTCTTACTCTGCATGTGGCCACGTGGAATGTCATTTGCTACTTAATTCTCAAGCCAGTCAGTACCACAAGATCTTCCTTTAGCTCTTCACAACTGGCTGTGATTTTGATTACCCAAAGTAATGCAACCATTTATGACCTGGAGTGGTGGCCTTGCCTGGTTGTAAAAACTGACTCTTTTTGTCTTTAAGTTGGTCTTTAATCCATAAAACAAACCTCCACCTTTGTGACAACCCAGTTTATTTAAGGAAGAAACTCCATCAGAAGCTTTGAGGATTCCAAGTACACAGTATCTACTGGATCAGCTTTACCTACATGTATACACTGATTCTCACAAAAGAAAAAAAGTAGACTTATGAGCCATGGTTTCCAAGCTGTGTCAACTCCTCTCGTTTATTCTGTGTTTTTGAATATGTCTACTAATTCTCATTTTTATAATGCTTCTCACACATGCCCCTCAAATGAAAATCGAATGTATGAGTAAGCAGTTCCCTGGGTCCTCTTAGGGACCTGTTTAGAAATGGGCATCACATGTCCCAGTCCCTGTGACCTTGAGGCTAATTTAAGCAGAGCCAATCCAAGCACTAAGTTCTTCATCACAGTTAATAGTTTGGCAGTTTCATATCAGAGCTTCTCAGGAGCTCCTGTGCGAGTGCCATCTGGTCCTGTTGATCTGTCGTTAACTGTTTCATAGGTTTGTTTTTAAAAGTCTTTTAATGTCACCTCAGTTTGAGACCTTTCCCCAGATTTGCCCAATTAAAGTTTCCAGGATGGCAATTCTGCTGAGCTTCAGCGCTGGAGCAAACACCAGGGAGAAATCCATTTGGCTTTCCATCGCCCTGTCTTCCTTTTACACTTTGATCATTTATCAGCTACGGGGAGCTCCTGCCAGAGACCTCCTGTTTCTGACAAGTTTGAAGATTTTCTCATTATTAGTTCCATGCCTTTGGTGTGCTGCTCCCAATAAATGTCTTATTGCCTATTGCTTTCTTATACTTTTACATTTCCTTTACCAGAATGTGTATTGCTTTATAATTTTTTCATTTGGATGTTCCCGTCTATTCTGAAAGAAATCTTCTTTGTCCTCTACTTTCATTTACTTTGCTGTTTATTTGTGACAACTTTGAAATTTTATTTTCAGCATGTAATATTTTCCTACTCTGAATTCCAACATATTTTTAAATGTTTACCTAAAGAAATTTAGGGTCCTTTGAATTAAAACAAAAATCAGGTATTTATAGTTTATTTTTAAAAGCGCTTTCTCATGTGTACTTTTCGGCCCATTTTTGAAGCTCCACATGGAGATTTTTGCAGGATTTTTTCTTCCTGTGGACCTGCTGCATCTGGGCGCACTGTGCTCTCCGTGCTAAAATGTCCCAGTGATATTTATGTCTGCAGCGATCCCCTGCTCATGGCCCAGGATGACACCAGGAGCTGCTTTTTCTCAGCTGTGCTCTCTGCTTTAGTGCTGCAGAAGGAGTTATTTACAGCATCTACAAATATAATCTCTGATCATATTTTCTCATAACATTCACCAGGCTGAAGGACATCACTGAGGCCTCAGGTTCCCTTTGTTTTCTGTCCTTTTGTGCTTTCTAATTCTTTTTCTCACTCCTCAGCCAAGGCCAGCAGCCCAGTCACACTGTTTGTTATTCTTCTCCTTTAGGCACAGGCTCGGATGGCAGAGACTGCTTTAGTGAAGCACTGGCAGAGGTTGCCCAGAGAGAAGGCAGAAGACCCATCCCTAGAGACATTCAAGGCCAGGCTGGAGGGAGCTCTGAGCAACCTGATGTAGCTGTAGGTGTCCCTTGTTCATTGCAGGCAAGTTGGACAAGGTGGTCTTGAAGGGTCCCTTCCAACTGAAATGATTCTATGATTCTATCCCATGCGCCACGATGACTGATTAACCTCGTCTGACTCCAAGCTCTTTCCAACATGGAACAACATAACATCACCCACAATTCCCTCTGCAGCTGCAGCTGAGAGCTATGCTGCCCCATGGCTCTGCTTATTTTCCATGTTGCTGCTTAGAAAGTTCCAAGATCATTATCAGTATCATCATGTGAAAGCCCTCCCATTTTAATTTTTGATCTCTATCCATTTAACTATAAGAATTAGAGTTTTACAGAAAAGCCAGTATGTATCTTCTGATTCTGGCCTTAACGATAAAGGTTTGGAAGTTTTTGTTCACAACTGCTCCTTGCTGTCCGCCTCAGAAAATTAATCAGCTTCAGCCCTAATTTTTTTTCTTGCTGCTTTTGTTATTTCTCACCAATAGGGGTGTAACTCAGCTCTATATATGATCAGGAATGACCTTCAAGTAAATTGAAAGAGGTTCAGGATGTTTGCTCACTGACATCTCAAAGCAAAGCCAGAGAGTACTCTGCCAGCATTCGGCTCTTGTAACGTGAGCCGTTACCATTTGGGGCTATTGTCTATTAATTAACAGGACAGAGTTGTGCAAAATCAGTCCTGTTAGGAAGCAAATAAAGCAGGATAGCTTTGAAAATGCTCACAAAGAATCCTTGGAGTGGCCCGCAGATGATGAGCAGCCAACAAAGCACAGAGGTCTGCCAGGGGCCCAAGCTCCCAGCAGCAGGGCCCAAGAAACCCATTACTGTGATGGGCACAAAGCAACTGCAAGTCCAACAACTCAGGGCTCATCCTCAGTGGGGCTCACAAGGCCCCTGCCCCTCACTCACTAGAGAATCAAAAGAGCAAACTTCCAAGAAACTGCTTTGTACACCAGAGATATTACCACAGCATGCCTGCTACACTGCCAGAATTCACTGCCCCAAGGCAAAACCATATTATTTCCAGAGACATAACAGAACCTACAGATTAAAAGTTAAAGTGTTTTGTAACTTACATATTCATAAAATTATACACTTTAGGAAGGCTGCTCCAAAAGCAATGCCTCTTATTTTATGTTTACCCACAATGCTAGAGACGTATGCTAGTGGGATGGCAGAAGAGGTTGAACTTTCCTGCCAACATCCCATGTTGTTGCTGTGTGACAGATGGCACCAGAGGGGCACTCTGACACAGTGGCATCTGACATGATGCATATGAAGCAAAGGTGTACCACTGAATTCCTCCATGCAGAAACAATGCCGCCCATTGACACTTGTTGACACTTGCTGAACACTGATGGAGACCAAAAACTGGATGTGAGCTCAGTGAGGCAGTGGGTGATGCAGGTGACAGCAGGTCACCTCCTCTGGTGTAGATGTTTATGAGCACAGCATGCAGATTCTTGTCCATTGCTGGCAAAAATGCAAAGCTAGTGGTGGTGACTGTGTGGTGACTTGTGTAGTCAAATACTGTTTTGTAGCTAATAATCTGCTCGATGAAATAATGTTATTGTGCTCTTTGTATCTGTTGTACTTTCCACGGAAATAAATAGGCGGCATTACTTTTGGAACAACCTACATAATACACACTAAATTATCCAGCTCACTAGCTGACCTTCACCATATGCAGCACAGGATGCAAAAAGCCCTGAGAAACTCAGTGAGTGCTGCGAGTGGTTAGACCACAAGTGTTGCTGTGGTTTTTCAGCACCAGAGAAACTAAGGCAGCCAGCTGAAAGCCTTGGTATAGTGCATTGTAGCCAGCTGAAGTGCATACATGCTCTACAGTCCAGGCACACTTGATGGACATATATGTAGGAACGAGATGGAGGGAATCAGAAAGCACAGCTGATGCTTGTCCTGGCAGACCAATGCTTGTGGTCATGTTCTTCTCTGGCAAAAGAGACTTTGCAAAACTTTACGAAGCTGCGACATATGCGCTGTGAGCAATTCCCCATTGTGAAGAGAAGTATGGGGAAAAACACAAGATATGTTTTTGTAAACCACTGAGATTAGATAAAGCAAACGAGTAAGGAAAATACCATGACTCAAAAAATCCACTCCAAAACTCAAAATGTACCAACAGCACAGTTTGCTATGGAGAGAAAAGAAGAGCTGATCTTGCACCTTCTTTTCCCCTCCAGTAATGAAGCAATTCCTCCTTCAAGCTCAGACATGTGAGTTAGCTTCACAGCCTGTGAAATTACTGTCTTTTGAAGAACAGAATCAGGCTGAGGAGGAAGAAATTGTATAATTGATCTGAGCTCTTTTCATCCCACCCATTCCATGACGAGTGAAATGAAAACACTTCCCTGGAGGGTCCCTTGGACACCACTCCCAGAAATGTTTTGCCCTCACTTTAGTCATGGTTTGAGGCAGGGCGACACAGAATGGACTTTCCATCAGCACAGAAGGAATATGTTCAGAGATTTCTGGTAGCCCAGGAGAAACAGTGCTTGCTCCAGGACTTCCCAAGGTCCAGAGTTAGTTTTAGTGTTCCCCAAATTATCTTCTTCGTACCTTCCTTTTTATCGACAAGATAGCTTGGCCAGTCATAAGTACAGCTAATTTGGAATCTTCCAGTTATTACTTCTCCTCAGATTTTAATTCGAGAGAATCAGCTTACAGCCTGTTAAATGCTTTACTCACTGCCTTGCTGAGACTCATTTGATTCACTAATGGGTTGTGAAGACTTACTGATTTTTCTGTCATTTTATTAGGTTACTCTTATACAAAAGATGAACTACAATCAAGTGGCTAACTGGCACTACTGGCAGAGGTAAGAGCAGGCAGGTTAGATCAAGGGAAAGGCATTCTGGAGCCACCAAAGGAGATGGCTGAGGCACTAACACAGCTGCTCATGGTTATTTCTGAAGATCCATCCGTGACAGGTGGAAGACACCCTGAAGCCTGGAAGAGGAAAAAATACCATGTGTCAAATTTCTCTTTAAAACAGGAAAAGATATAACCCAAGGAGTGGTGGACACTGGCTTCAGTATACTGAAATGAGCGATGAAATCTTGGATACAAAAATAAGAAGAGTGATCAAAAACAGAAATGTATAGAAAACTTTAAATCTCAGAATTTTGTATCATACCTGTGTTTGAGGAGGGAGGGTAAATCCAAAGTTTCTCAACACCTGGGTGGGACAACACTGCTGACACCAAGTGACTAACTTTACATGCACAGTCTGCCTGGGGAGAGATGGACTGCTGGGCTGCAGACCTCAGCATCCCCCTTTCCTGCTGCTTAGTGCAATCACTTCACTTGCACAGAACAAAGCGTCAGTCAGTAAATTAATTCCCAATTTTGTTTTTTTTTTCCCCATTAAAATAACACCAAATTCCATACAGCTTCTGTTCCATGCAGAACACAGGCAAAGGAAAAGGCAAAGGGAAATCCCATCTGGGATGAAGGAGACAAATCTGGAGCAATTAAAACAGACATACTTTAAAAATGCCAGAATCAGGGAGAAGAAGAAGGAAAAGACTTTTAGAAGGCTGCAAATAAATAAATGTGCAAGTGTGCAACTATTAAACTATTTGATGAAATAATATTGTTTTTCCCAGACTAAACAGTATTTTGTTCACCTTAAGTAGCAGTAAACAAAAACAAAAAAACAACCCTCTGACCTCCCCTCCACCTCAAGCTCGGTTTGGCTATTTATATCATCATGTTTTCAACACTGTGCCTATTACAGCAGTTCTGCCACAGCCTTCCTATTCCAGTGAAGCCCTGAAGAAGGGAAGCTGGCAAAAAGAGAGACTAACAAAACCCTTATCTTCTGTTCTGTTCAGCCTCATAATTGGAGGGCCTATTTCATATCATTACTTTTCAGAGATAGAAAGCCAAGTTCCCTTTTACATTTTCTTGCCAGGCCACTGTTGCTCAAGATTGAAAACTCGACCAGGGAAAGGTCACTACATCCCAGCCTGCCTCCAGTCTTAACCTCTGATGAGCTCTTCCACATTGGTGAGCACCAGGTTCAGTAACACTTCACCTCTGATTGGACTGTCCGGCATCTGGATCAGGAAGTTATCCTCAGCGGACTCCAGGAGTCTCCTAGATTGCTTTCAGCTCACTGTGTTGTTTTCCCTGCAGATTTTTGGGTGGTTGAAATCCCCCAATAGGACGAGGGTATACGAATGCACCACCACCTCTTGCAGTCGAAGCAAGAAGGCCTTGTCAACAGGTTCCCCTGCCCCTACAGGCAGACTGTAGTAGACCTTGACCACCAGTTTTCCTCTTTTCAGACTGATCCCTGATTTTAAGCCACAAGCTCTCAATCTGACAGTGGCTGTTTCTCAGAGGTAGCTCTTTGCAATCTATCCACTTCACAACATAGAGGGCAACTCCCCTACCCTTCCTGCCTTGCCTATTCCTTCTAAAAATCTTGTAGCCCACAATTGTAGTTTTCCAGTTGTATGATTCACCCCACCATGTCTCTGTGATAGCAATTAGGTCACAGTTTTCTAATTCCACCAGAATTACCATCTCCTCCTGCTCATTTCCCATGCTGCATTACAGGATAAATAAGATTATTAGATAAACAGATAAATAAGAATGTTAGCACAGTGTCTTGACTGAGGACAAGCACTGTCTCTCTCCTACTTACAGTGACCAGAGCACCCCCAAACCTGACTGAGCACATCTCTAGTCTTCATGTCAGAAGACAGCTCTCCCAGAGAACGCCTAGTAGAATGAAAACCTGTGAAGACAACTGTGAAGTATGCAGAAATAGTTCTTCAGATGCAATGTTTGGCAACAAACTTTTTTACAGTTTCAGCTCACTTTCAGCCCAGAAAACTTGTATTTCTTTCACCAAGTAATTGTTGTTTTGATAGCGCTTCTCATGCTTATTTCATCCAGCATTTTGTGTGCTATTCATCTTAGAAAGACATTTTTCTGTTCTCAGCAGATGGAGAATCCTGTAGTCGAATACTTCTGGATGTTATCCCAGGCTTTTTTTCTCCCTTTCTCATTTCCCTTCTCTCCTACTTCTCCCTCAGACTGAAGAAAGCTTTGTACAGATCTGGAGGATTTTTGATTTCACTATGTGTTTGAAAAGTAAGCATGACTGGGGGATACAAAACATACAGTATGAAGCACTGTCTTCAGCTATGAAAATCTGAAAGCCAGTGCCTTCTTATGGAGTGTCCACATTAATTTGGTTCAATAAGCTACCAGTTGTGTCTATATTCCACTTATCCCTACAGATGCATTCTTATCATGACTTTCAAGAAAGAACAAAAGAAAATGAATACATTTTCAATTACTTCCTCTTCTGCTTTTTCTGAAATGCCCTGTTACTCCCTTGTCTCTTATCTTCACTCCTCTAACGGCTAACAAGATTACCTTTGGGCTTGGAGTTAAGCTTGATTTTCCAGACTTTGGTTTCCAGGTTGGTGCTAATTCATGTAAGTGTAATACACACTACAGATACGTGGAATAGTGAGTTAAAAACAACAGCCAGAGTTTTATACTTGCTGTGGTGACAGTGACTCTAACTTTTTCCTTTAACACCTTTTGCATTAGGATCCAGCTTTACAACTCTTGCAAAGGTACATATCTCTAAGGGACTCAATGGAAAGAGCCCAAACTGTGCTAGCTAAGCAGCTAGTCCTACATTTTATAGATCAAAGAAATAGCATTTTCCTCAAGTATTCCCGTCATCCCCTTTTATTTCTATGCATTTCCATATGTCAAACATTTTCTCACATTTTTAGAACAACTCAATATCTCACGCATCCGTATTATTGAATATATCTGTACTCACCTCAGGTTTCCCAAGCTCATTTCCACAGACATTACTTCTGAATGTATGAATTCTGTGTTCATTTTAAAATTAAAAAAATTAAAAAGCAAGAAGCCATTTTGCCATCACCTCAACGTACTTCATTTAATGCCTTATTCACCCAGTTCACTGAGGTAAATATTCTCTTCAAACTTCCTTAAGAGTTACAGGGGACAAATAATTTTTTTCTCCAGTTAAATGACTCTGAAACAAACAGCTTTTGTGTTC
>JAOWBP010000001.1:92580732-92600769 GCA_028571105.1 Tragopan temminckii | reverse complement strand
AGAGCTCAGCGCTGCCCCTCCGCTCCCTGTGAGGAGCTGCAGCCGCCATCAGGCCTCCCCTCAACTCCTCTGCTCTGGACTGAGCACACCGAGGGGCTTCAGCTGCTTCTCACACACCTTGCCCTCAGAGCATTCCCCATCTTTGCAGCCCTCCTTTGGATGCTCTCTAAGAGTTTCATGTTCCTCTCCTATTTTATCTGATTTATTTTACCTCCTTAAGGTGTTACAATTGCTATGTTTAAAATGTTATTAAAAATAAATAAATGAATGCTTATAAAATTATGAGCCTTCTGTTGCATTTCAATAGGAAAAAAAAGGATTTCGAGACCTCATATTTGACCACGGGAAACCATTCTTGGATCCCTTCCCTCCTTGAAATGTCATCAAGTGCATTATACAGGAAGGCAGGCAACACACTTTGGGCAATAATAATTAAGTCCAAGCTGCCTGAGTTTTCACCACTTCCCAGGTGGTTTTCACAGCCTGCAGTGAGCTTTATGTTGCCATGGCTACTCTTAGAAGCATTTCACCCCTCCTTTAAAACTAATCATTTCACAGTTCCAGTACACGCATACCCAATCAGCCACAGATTCATTTTTAACTCTACCAGCTCTGAAATCTAACATTTTCTTTCTTAAGGCAGATGTAAGTTAATTATTACTTAGAGCATTTCTTTCATTACTTTTAATCTTTTCAGTAGCATTACGAAGATGGGTCTCTCTCACTATATCTTCCAAACTTCCGCCTTAAGTCACATGTCACAGTTTGACATGATTTGTTTGCAAAGGGCACCCAAATCTACTGCTGGGGACCAAATGCCTGGGGACCTGTACTGCTGCATATCCCAAGTGAAATGGAAACAGTGCCAGCCTCTCCATAATAGAGGTCTGTTGCAGAGCAGCCAATGCAATGGGCACAATCAGCAAAGTCCCTGAGGTCAACTTGGTTTGTGTTCAAAAGTAAGAACAGGCTGTGCTCTGTAGTCAACTGCTTTTGCACTCTTTCCTTCAGCCTTTAATATCTCATGTTTTTCCTTAGCTCCAACAAATATGTCAGGATCATCATTTTGTTCACGCATAATGATTGCTCTGGTTGCAAAGAAAAACTAGAGTAACCAGCCATTAATCATTAGAAAGCAACCTGCCAAAGAAAGGAATTTAACAAGTAGTTCCAAAAGCATGGTTCTCTACAAATTTGTATTTTAATGTTGACTGTCACTTTTACAATCTCATATATGTGTAGATGTGTGGATACCAAAGAACATACAAATTTATGCCATAACATTTCTCTAGGGCAAGACTCTTAGAACCTTCCTCCTCTCCCTGGTCACCTTCATGAAACTCATAGGAATCCATATTTTGGAGATGTCTTGCTCTGCCTCCACTTTCCAGCCAAGCATGTCTAGAGAGCTCTCAGTGGCTTCAAAAAAGATGGACAGAGATAAACATATTAAAACTTATTGTTAGGCTGTGCTATTTCCACAGCAAAGCAGGCTGAGAATCTGCCAAGTTCAACCCCTTCAGGTCATTAAATTTAAATGCACAGCAGTGCTACGTTAGACTGGATGAACTCTTCAGTGCACATGGGAGGAATCACAAAATTCTCCAGATTTGCAGACCCACGAATAGCAGCCATAAATAACCCCCTGAAATCTACATTAAGAATAACTGTCATAGAATCATAAAAGCACCCAGGTTGCTAAAGATCTTCCAGATGATCAAGTCCAACTGTCAACCTGAACTACTGAGTCTCATCACTGAACCACATCCCACAAAAAGCTTAACTTCTCTGTAAACTCATGGTTTATTTGAATAGTCTACATTCTTAAAATAGAGTGCCTTGGTGTTATGTGTTAGGAAGACACTGGCAGTTTAATCTCCAGGCACTCATCTCATAGACAATTACCGAGTCAATGGAGGACACCTATCTTCTCAGTACTTTATAGTTTAAGCTGCCTAAATAAAGCAGCAGAACATACAGTGGTTTTATACAAATGCGGTGGTATTTAAAGCACAGCAGCCTGTAGATTACAGGCACATTATCCACAAATAACAGAAGTTATAGAAATATGTAATGTTGCACTTTGTGCATCATGATAGTCTACAGAAACACTCAGAAAAATGAGCTTCCATACCACACTCAGATGCATTCTTCCTCTGCCATGTCCTGGAAGGAGAGGTTGAAAACACTTAGGTTGTTCAGATTGAAGAAGCATTCCTCTCTACAATTTCCTATGGAAGGAAAGAGGGGAGTGCTAGGCTACTGCTTCCCATTCCCTTCTAACCGAACAATTCTATTCTCTCTCATCACTTCATGCTAGAAGTATGACAGAGAACTTGCCAGGCAAATCTTAATTCTTCTCCCCACTATTCTGTTTTGAGAAAAATGCCAAGTTCTCAGCAATGTCACTAGCTTCACAAGACCTGTAAGCTGCAACTGCTTCAGGCCTAGGTGCTCTACTCCATCTCCACATGCAGAGCAAGGGCAGAGGGATCTAGGGGATACTAGGTATTTCACCCCACTCCACACTACCAGTATGTTGGCAGGGCAATGCAAGCGTAAGTGCTAAAGTCCTCAATGTCCATGGAACCAATCCAATTTTAAGTCCTTAGAAGAGCAGATGAGGTAGACTAGTATTTACATATGTGAATAATATACTTTGCATAGATGAGACTTCTGTTATTAAAATCTCCATCCTAAAAGTTCATCACCCTGAAAATGGCACTCTCTCCTTTTCAGCCAGGCAGGAAAGATGGGGGCTCAGAAGAGAAGCAGGGCTTTCTCATCAGCTGTGCTGCTCCCCTAAGAACTTGCCAACTGGTGCACAAACAGTAGGAGCAAATCTGTCTATTCCATTTTGGCTATGTAATTCCCCCACAAGTCAATCTTTCTTTAAAACAATATTTTAATAGGCAGTCACCACAGAAGTCCTCCACTGAGCTATTCTCTTCAGAAAAACACAAATCAGATACCAACTTGACAAAAGCAGAACTTTAAGTTCATATTCGATTAGTGTAACATTTACACTGCAGTAATTCCCAGTGTTCACCATCTCGAGGTCCGGTTGCACCAGATTCTGCACTGACACAGGAACTGCCTCTCCCCATAGTGTGTAAATCATTGCTCTAATAAGTAAAAGTAGAAATCTCCAGATTATTCCTCCTAAGACACCAGACTGATGGCAACAACAACAACAACAAAATCAATATACAACGTAAATATTCAATACAAACATACAATAATGGCAAATACTAATAAAACCTGAATGAAACTGAAGACAATATGAGAGATCGTGTGCTAAGCTGCTGTTTCAAATACCTGAGATCAAGAGAGCAAACCACAATTATGATCAATAAAGCAAATAAAACAAATGGTCAATGAAATTAGATAGCTCATTAAAACACCTCAAATATACGTAGGTTCCGCCAAAAGTGAAGCCTCCTATTTATTTCCAAGGAAACTACAACAGATACAAAGAGCACAATAACACTATCTGAAAGAGCAAATTCTCAGTTACACAATACTATTTTTCAACATAGCCGCCACCATTAACAATGTATTTCCAACAGCAATGAACAAGAGCCCTCATGCCGCACTTGTAAAAATCTGCACCAGCAGAGGTGACCCACTGTTTCACAGTGGCTATGGCAGTGTCATTGCTAGGAAAATGCTGCCTATGCAGTCCATCTTTTATTGGCCTGAACAGATAGAAGGCAGAAGGTGCAAAATCTAGACTAGAGTGTGAGTGTGGCAGGACAGTCCAGCCAAGATTGGCGATGTGCTCCATAGGCTTCAATCTGGTGTGAGGTCTGATGTTATAACACATATTAGTATTTCAGGTTCCTTTGCTGGCTGAAAGCTGGAGCTTTGAGGGCATATCCTACAGCAGTTGCCATAATAAAATAAAGGAAAAGGCACGTGCTTCATTTTGCACCTTGGAATGGTTCAATTAAAAAAAGAAAAAAAAAAAACATAAACAAAAAAGTTGGAGTTGATGATTATGAGTTTATTTTATATGTTTAGTGATTACAAGAACATATGGAAAGATAAATCCATTATTTTTATGCTAAGCAATTTGTTGGTTGGTAAAGAATGACAATTCTTTCATGGTTTCATGCAGGAAGACTTTAACCAAATAAATTCCCTGAGGAAGTAATGACTGAGGAAAGACGAAAAACTGATGTCTTGTGTACTTACAATATTTGCAAACTCTAATTTTGGACTGTAGGTTATACAGCTTGTATATACAGTGGATTGTTGCAGTACGTTTTGTGAGGTGTTCACACCAGTATCAGAACAAGCATCAGGTAGACAGCAAGGGAGCCAGATCCAGGTGAAGGAACAGATCCCCTCTGCATCCTTAGATGAATTCCTTGAGAGTTTGAACTACATTCAGCCCAGAAGGTGAACAAAATGGCTCCTATCCAGCAAGCTAATAAGGGTGCTCCAATCTAGGAGAAGCAAAAGATCACAGATGGAATTACAGAAAAACCGGGTTAATCTCTCAGTATGCAAAGTCGATTCCTGCTGAACTGGTGATCTCTGATCCTAATCACTCCAGCTCTGTCCGAGGATATTGAAAGAGAATTGCAGCAGCCAAAGTAAACAACAAACAAACAGAAAGTCTTTCTAGGTATTTTCTATATAGCAGACGTGTTAAAAATTTGTAATAAAAAATGTTTACCCAAGTCAATTAATGGTAAGAAGCAATAAATGAAGCAGCAACAAATTAAAGAGCTAAACAAACTAATCCAACAAAGCCAGAGAAGCACTGAAGTATTCTTGTTAAGGTCTCATCCATAACTAACGAGAAAACAGCTATCATCAAACCTTTTTCACAAACAAACAGATGATGTCATTAATTTTCTCTTGAACCTTAAGGTTGTTGAGGAAGAGGATCTGATCTAATACCAGTTAATTCCCACTGTGTGCAAAATTGTAATCTGTTCTGCAAACCAGATCTGACCTGGATTCAAGTCAAGAATTTGTGAGTTAACAAAGGAGGAAAAAAAAATATTACATGACAGATGTATACTCTATGCCTATGTATACCATGCACACAATTTTATATTTTTATCAGTACAAAAGCATAACTGATATCAGATACATACTACACTCCAGTATTGAATCAAGACATGGAGAATTAATAAAAACTACAATTTTTCACATACACACCTACTATAGAAACATTTTCTGTTTTTTTTAAAAAAAAAGCAGAACCAAAAAACTATGGCTGTTAACACCTTTGTGCTCTTCGTTCACTGTTTTTTAACATTAGAACTGAAACAGCACTTATGTAGGTCCTGTTTTCTTGAATATTTTGAAGACTGAAGAGGCCAGTAACCATGCACATTTTAATTTGTGCTGCTATGCTGTACAGCTGCAAGCTTACATATCTGCAGAAATTCACTGTAAAGCTGAAATATAAATAAACCCATCAATATTAGAAGTGCATGCGTACACACACAGAGGACTGTAGGCTTGTAAGCAGGCATAACTGCCTGGAGGAAATACTTGGCAAAAACAAAGACAAGAAGATCACCCCACAGATTTTAATTTATTTGTCTCTTCATTGCTTAATAAAACAAACAAACAAAAGAACCCACACAATGCTCTGGAGAACTGTCTTCTGCAAATTCACATCCCTCAGAAAGCCTTCCAATTGTAGCCATATTAATTACAACTCCAGCAGGCTTTATTTTAAAGCTAAAGCGGCATGTAATTTTTCCACTAAAACTAGTCAACAGATTGCACTCAGGCTTCAAAAAGTTGTTATTTACTCCAGACATAACTCAACAAACTTCCAAGATTTCTTTTGGCTGAAAATCTTAGGCAAATGTAGAAATATCTAGAATTGAAGCCAGCCCAGAAATCTAGGGCAGCTCTGTGCTTCTTGCTCTTCCCTTTCCCAAAGCCCAAACAGACACCTTGCTGAGGGCTCCAATGTGCAGAAAAAGTCAGGTACACTCAGCCTCCAACCCTGTGCCCCATTTGCCCTGCCCCAGTTAGGGCTGCTTGCCCCCACCTGTCTGAGATTTCTTTTGAGGTGCTGAGGACATGGGTGTCACAAATAACATGACAGAAACACACACCCTGACTATGAGCCTCTGACAGCCTGATTTCCAAGTTCTGTACCAAGAGACACAACTACACAAACCAAGAGCATGAAAATTAGATAGAAATCTAAAAGCTCTTATAATTAAGAGGAAAGACGATTACAGTCTTAACAAATGTTTCCTATGGCATCGAAAACTATCTTGGTGGAATAAAAGTATACATCAACCTCGATCGGTAGCAACAAAACTGAGCCCCACTGCACCTAAATGGGCATTGTTAATCACAGGTGGGCAAAGAATGAAGGATGCTATCTACAGCTATCAACAAGTTATTATGTGGATCAGCCTTCAAGAGCATTTCTAAAGGACCACCACCTTTCAGCTCACTCAAGAAAGCATTTTAAAGAAGCTATCACCACAGACACAACACAAAAATGCAACTTACCAGTACAAGTAATAGGCTAAAGCCAGCGCAATGAGTGTAGCACAGACTCCAGCTAGCAAGCATGCACCCGACTGGCCTACCAACATCTTCCTAATCTGTTATTGATTAATAAAACAAAAAAGGGAGTAGAAAAAATTGCAGGGGCAAAAATGGACGATGCGAGTCCTTGCTGGGAAAGCAAATCAGTCTTGACATGGAGGAGGGATTATGATGACAAAAGCACATCGAGGTAAATCTGGAAGCACTGCAGCTACTAAAACTGCTGGCTCAGCAACAGGAAAAAAATCTGGGTGTCCTCTTCTTTGCTTGTCTTCCTAAAACACCGCACTAAATGAGCCCCTCTTACCTCTAAGAATGAGCACGTGATGGGGGCATAAGTGAACTCCTATTTGAAATAGGTAATACTTCTCAATAAATATTACTGTCAGGTGGTGTTGCTCACAAACCAGGCTTTTGTTCTAATCCAGTAATCTTCTTACAGCAAATTACCAGGCTACAATCAACTGGATTCGCTCATGTGGTGAGGTACGTATGCCCAGCACTGCTGTTTGACACGTTTTGTATTAGGCCTGGTTTTTTTAAGAGCTGAGAAAAGACAACCCTAGACGGTAAGCAAGAGGAGGCTCTTACCCACTACAGCCTGTCTCTCTCCCACACGAGGACCCAACACAAGGTTTGAGAGAGCAGGGCTGCAGAGAAATGGTTTGGTCTGCACACAAGCACAGCCTTTCAAGGGCTGAAGGACTATTTGCCTCAGCACTGCAAAGAAGGGAGGTCTTAACACGAATAAAGGGGCTTTGCAGCCAGCTGGGTATTTTTTGCAGAGGGTAATTTGGGACTGCACTGCCTTTACCCTTTCCCTGCAGCTCTTGGAGGAGAACTCTACCACTCTACAGGGGACGGCATTTTCTCTCTTCTTATTCAGAGCTCTGGGGAGGCTTGAGCCACTGCAGGCCTGTTCCAGTAGCCTAGTTTAGAAGAAGGCACTAGAGGATGCCAGGTTTGAGATGCAAGGAGTCTATAGTCACATGCTGTGAGCCCGGTGCCCATTGGGACATTTTGTGCCATGGTCTCAACAGTCCCAATGGAGACTTGAGGCAGCAGCCATGCAGTTATGGGATGGTGGGAGAACATGATCTCTTCTCGCCTACAACTACACCAATGTCCTCAGTGCAGTGATGGTTGTTTCAACTGATGTAACTGATTATCATGAGGGAAGGGTTAGACCACCAGGAAGAACAAAAAGAAATAAAATCCAAACACAATCCTTAAACACTGAAGAAAAAATTGAAGCGGTTGTTGCAGACCCAGCACTTCTGCTTTCTGACCCAATTCTGGCACTAGTGTTGCAGTAAGCTGTGGGGTGCTTCCGGCCCTTCCAGATCCTTTGCTGCCCTGCACATGTGGCCACAGAGGTTTTAGTGAAGTAGGAAGAGAGAGCAGAAGCACCTAAAGCAAAAATAAACAGGAAGTAGTACAATCAAAGGAAGTCACAGTGCTTGCAACTATTTAGAAACGTGGCCAAAAAGGAAACTAAAGATTGGATTTGAAAATCACCAGCCAATAGGAGATTTCATCGGGTATGAAGTTCAGCAGAGCTGGGCAGAAAAAAGCAGTGAGTATAACAAGCCACTTCCCAGTTTAAAAGCAGGCACAAGATAAGCATGCCACATCCTATAAAGTACATTGAGAAGGGTTCCATGCATCAGGTCGTGCATGAAGTCAACTTCTCAGTCAGGACAGAAACAATCCAGTATTCATGATGTTAAGGAAAATTTCAAGCGCCCTCTCTGCACCAGTTCAATAGGTCCTCCTATCCTGCTGCTTTTTGAGCAAACTCCAGGGCTGTTTCAAATGCTTCTTCAATCTCATCTGTAACTCAGCCACATTTCTGATGTGATTACACAGGCACAAAGTCTTACTGCTATCCACTTCTTTGTCAGTTGAGGAGGCAGCTTGCACCTAGATCCACTGGGGAATAATAAGCTCTTGTGGGATCCAAACAAATTTCTATGGGTTGTATTCCCCAGTTTCGTTTTGAGATTGGTCACATACAAAATTATGTGTTGAAACAAAAACCTCAGAGACAAACACACATAGTTCAGAGATGGCAGGAGGTTTATAGACATTCACATTCTGCAAGCTGGTGCTAGCAATGTTGCCGTAGGTGAAGCTGAATCACTAGTTTCCAGGACTGCTGACCAATACTTTTCCAGACTACAATATTCACTGCAGAATACAGTACATATAATAGAATATGACTAAGCAAAGGACAGCCTTACAATTTTGTAAATAAAACAACAAAACCAAGGTAGCAATTATCTAGAGGCTTCATTCAATAAAATAATTAGGAATTTGCAATAATTGTCTATATCTGGAACAAATCTTGCTTGTTTTTTCTATTATAAAAACAATTCTAAAATTATAGTGCTGGTATTCAAACAGGGATTCTATAATACCAACCTTACATAACAAACAGAAAGGAGTTATCTAACAGAAGCACTATTAGTACAAAATGATTTCTGAGTAATAAGCCTCTTGATTTGTGTGAAATAATCAATGTTATATAATTAAACAATGTTGCCAATCTTAGTCTCTGATGATTAAGAAAAACCTCAACAGCGTCTACTCATCTTTAAGACTGCACAAAATGCTCCCCTCTGCTCCAGGTGGTTGAATTTTCAAAGCTGATGGGAATTCATTCTTTGCATTCAGACAAAGTACAAAAGAAATTCAAGAGCGTTTGTGCATCTACACACAAAATTGTAAAACCTAGAGGCCCATCCAAAAGCCTACTTCCAGCCACAAAGGCTGATGGCTTTAAATATAAGAGTAAGTAAACAAAAGTGGGAAGAGGAACATGGGCATAGAGGCAGGCGTTTATAAATTTGCGTCTTCTTCTAGATAAGTTTGTGTGAAACTGGAAAATGCTTGGTTTTCTTACCTGTTTTTTCTTATAGTTTTCTTACCTGTTAAAACCAGGGACAAACGAATAAAGTCCCATCCACCACCATCCAGTATTTAAGTATTATAAGAAGGAGGATACACTTTGCTCTCTGGATGGTAAATTAGACATAAATCGACCCTCAAACAAAAGAAACAGTCAACCCAGAGATAGCTGTCAACATGCAAATATGCTTTTGCTGAACAAGGAGAAGCTTCTGACTATGGCTAAGTCTCAGTAAACGCTGTATGTGCCCCCACTCAAGTTCAAAGCTTTTCTTTGGTGTAATGCACACTAATTGGGAAGAAATTGGAAGTCTGTACTTCTAGAAATGCCGATCTGCTTTAAATTATAGGTAGGGAACACTACTTTCTGCTAGAGAGGAGCAATGTTATTTATTTTATGATTGTAGCCACAGTAATACTTCCTCACAACTTCTAAGGGGTTCAAACTGGGAAGGAGGTGTGTAGCAGGTAGGAGAGGGAGGGAAGATGAAAGCCGTTCTTCTGAAGTATTTGGCTTTGGAAGATCTCAGTAGCAAGAGAAACGAGGAATAAAAATACTGAACACAGAATCTGTAGGTGTTCTGCTGAGCAACTGTCACTCACATGGCTTCACATAAAACTCTGTTGTTTAGAGCCATAAAGGAATAATAGGTGAAATAATAATAGGTGAAAAATGTGGCTTGGAATAACAACAGATAGAGAACCCAAACAGCTTCTCCGTCAGCCCACACAAGCTGAGTTGGCATGCAAAATTGTACTGGGGAGTCTGATTCCATGGAGGACTATGTTCAGTGCAATGTTACTTTGTACAGACTGCCATTTACAACCCAATGGGGAGAATGCAAGAAAGGTGGTATAACAGAGAAGTCACATCACCTCTGCTCTTCCTTGTACAGGATCCGACTTTCGTTCTCTTTCCTGCCACCTCAACTGTCATCAGGAGTACATTCCAACCCAACACAACAGCTGGCCCTCTTTCAGGTGATTTTATTGACAAATATTTCACAGTGCTGTTATCAGTCTGAATTCATAATGATCCCTGTGGTAAGTTCTCTTTTTGCATATACATAAGACAGATATTTTTCAAAAAAGATAGAGCACGCTATCAAGCAGACTGATAGCAAAAGCAAATACATGCTGGGCAAAGTTTCTTGTTCTGTGCTCTCAAACAAGATCACACCAGCCCATTCCGGCTTGAATACCAATACTGTCAGCAGCCACACAGCATACAACCTTTTTGGTGTAAATGAAATCAAACAAACAAACAAAAAAAAAAAAAAGCACCAAAATCACAACCAAAGAACAACTCAGCCCCCAAAAGAAGAAACAAACAAACAAAGCACTTGAACACCTCATTCTGATTGTAAATTTTAACTCCATAAACATGAAATGTGTTTTCACATATGGTGAAATCTTTCTGAATTTTAGAACCAGCACACTTTATAAATACAGTATTCCACTCATTCAAAAAATTAACTTGGAAGTGGAAGGCTTGTATGCTATTAAAAGGTTGGATTGTTGTTGGCTATTCAGCAGGGACATCCAATAGAAGCTGCTCTGCATAGTAGCCAATCTATTTTAAAACCTATGTGAGAGAAAGATCTGAAAAGAAACATTTATAGCTCTCCCCATGTCTTAAACTCTTCCGTCTCCTGGTAGCTTCACATCCTATTGATAAATAAGATAAATAATTGTATTGATAAATAGATAATTCAAGCCATTATGAATTCTTCAGAGCACAGCATCCTTCCATGGTAACACATGTAGGTTTTGAACACCAGCGAAGATCTGAAATCAAGGACCTGTTAGCATTTTCATGATTCAGTTTTCTCTGCTTATCTTTCTCCAAACAGTGGCCTTCTAATGCAGTATTGGAGAGGGAGGTAACCTAATTATCTTTCTGCCGAAGACTAGGGATATTTGAAATGACTAGCCCACTAGAAATGCATGCTTCTGTTGTTCCAGAGGGCTACTTTGCACAAGATCTACTCCCCAAATGACAGTAAAATAACCAAAGTTTTCACAGATGCTCTCTGCTCTTGTTATCATCATACCATGCACAACAGCTCAGACTGGATCTTTACAAAACATTGTTTAACGATGGCTGTGAGTTCCTTCTCAGCCCTACAGGTGCTATAGCATTGATTCTGATCTCAGTGTGTGAGGTTTCTCAATAGCCTAACCCAAGCAAGGTGGGCAATCACGTGCATGGAAATTTCTACATTACAACCACACCATCACTGCCACTCCTGTTAGAGATACACAGCATCACTGCAGCAGAGATTGTTTTCTGTTTCCTGACAGAGTTATAAAGCACCAAAAGAAATGTCAGGTGAAATTAGCAGTATAAAAGTAGGTGCCTGTTTCTTTTGGAGCTTGCAGTACTTCAGAATAGATGGACTGCCAAGCCAAAAGTTTCTCTCCAATATTCAAAAAAACTAGAAGCTAATTAGTAAACAGAGGTGTTTATTGTACCAAAGCCTCACATTTAAAAGAGCCTGTGTGCTGTGTTTGATTTTGGAATGCCATCACTCTAGCTTGGCACTGCTCTTCAAAAGCTCTTCAGCCAGAAACCATAATGGTTTGAGAAGCAGCATCTATGTTCTTATGATTCATCCTTATTTGCTAGAATAATCCTTAGCTCATCTGCAATAATATGCAAAAAAAGATCAGACATTCAAGGATATTAAAAACTGCCTGCAGTTCAATGTTTTGTGTTCATATAGAACACATTTATAGACAATGAGTCTAGCAAACCAAGCTAGCTTCATTTTAAATAAGCAAAGAAACTGTTCTAATTACCAAACTAATCTAAAAGAATCAATATTTCTCCAATCAAGATATATAACAAGAACCTTCATGCTATTTACTCAGCAATGGATAATTGCTTCTTAAGTCCGCAGACTACACTGTTCACTTTCAAGCCCATTAAATGTGAAATAGTTATTTTGATTCACTCTATTTATATTCCTCTTATCTCCACTATAAGCAGTCAAATTTTGGAAATATTTGTAATAATTGAAACTTCTCTGCATTAATAAGAAAAGTATTTTTCTGTAACTTAAGTTCATCATTACTTTCAAGCGATTGGAAGCTTATTTAGATGCATGGTTTGACTGATTTCTCAAGAGTCCCCTACTCCAGGCACTCCTAGAGGCTCGCTTTTAACTCATACTTAGGGTCAGCATGTCCTGACGTTTGCATGTACTGATATAGACTGGTTGAGTAGTTGAGATCAATACATATTAGATTAAGGACCAATATATTAATCGCTCAGGTTGGAAAAGACCTTAAAAATTATCAAGTCGTACCACAACCTAACCATACTACCCTAACTCTAACAAACCCCTGCTAAATCATGTCCCTGAGCACCACATCCAAATGGTTTTTAAACACATCCAGGGATGGTGTCTCAACCACCTCCCTGGGGAGCCTATTCCAGTGCTTAACAACCCTTTTGGTAAAGTTTTTCCTGATACCCAGCCTAAACTTACCGTTTGCTTTTAGTTTAGCAAAAGGAATTGGTGTGTGTTAGTTCTAAAATGTTCCAGTTTAGCTTTTCTTGGTATGTGAACGGTTTTGTTTTCCACAATCCTTGCTTCACTGAAGCCACAACAGACTGCTTTTTATCTACATATTATATACTGGGAGCTTCTCTGTATCCACCAGGTGCAAGGACTTTTTCTTGGGTTTCATATAAATTGTTTTGAGTAATAGTGTACCAAAATACAAAGTTGCTCATTATGGCATAACAAGCAATGGAAATATGTCAAACTGGAGAAAAACAGCTGAAAATCAGCCAAAGGTCGCTGTGATTAAGCTGAAGATAAAATAAAAGAGATGAAGTCGGCAGTCTTCTGACAACTGAAGGCCTGTATTGCACATGTTCACAGGATATTAGCATATATTAATGAGTTCTTGGAAAAGAATGAATACGTATGCCATTTCCAGTAAATATATCACATGTGTATGTCTTAACTGTGTATACAAAGAACCTGAACTCTGAGAGCGCATGTTTCATTTGTCAAGTCACCCAGTATATACTGTGAATAAAGAAATGCCTACTTTCTAACTTCCTACTTTCTAACTTTCTAGCTGGTGTCAGAGAGTTTTCTTCTGGACTTTCTAATGATAGCATAAATAATTTTACAGCAACCACTCATTCCTGATCTGTAAAAACAAGATGTATCCTAAGCTAAGCTGTAATCATTTCAAGGAATTGATAGTTGTAGGCACAGAGGGATGAGTAGCCTGAACACAGCAGCACATGTAACTGCTCTGCAAGTTTATGTCACCAAATTTCCCAGCACTACGCTGGCTCACAGACATTAATAGTACAGACATTCTCCTATGAGGTACACATCACAAGAGTAAGCAGCATTGCTAAACCTGCAATACAAAAGAAAAGAAATTGCAGGATAAAATGGTTCTCTTTCTGAGCCTTTTTGCTGCCTTCTTCGGGTACAGATCTAAGGCATTCAGGTGACTCCTTACAGAGTATGGCAGAAGCTGAGGAAGGGGGAACGAGTATCTTCCCTGAGAGTCATCCAGAAATGACTTGCTAAACCACTACCAGACAGACCCGGCAGTGCAGCTGTTCTACACGCACACTGGTTCTCCACCACAATGGAACAATTTCTAAAGCAGCCAGCTACCACAGGCATCACCTAGAGCTCAGTGGAGGGTCACAAAGATGACAAGGGATCCAGAGTACCTCTTGTATGAGGAAAGGCTGAGAGAGGGCTGTCCAGCCTGTGTAAGAGAAGACTGCAAAAGATCTTATCAGTATTTCTAAATACCTCAAGTGTGGGATTCATATGGATGGGGCCAGGCTCTTTTCAGTGTGTGCAGCTAGAAGACAAGGGGCAATGGCCAAAACTGGAGCACAGAAAGTCCCATTTCCATACAAACATGCAAAAGAAGTTCTTTGCTGTCAGAGTGAGAGAGCACTGAAACAGGCTGCCCAGAGATGGTAGACTCTCCTTCCCTGGACATATTCAAGACCCGCCTGGATGCTTTCCTGCTCAACCTACTGCAGGGAGCCTGCTTTAGCAAGGGGTTGGACTCTGTGATCTCCAGAGGTCCCTTCCAATACCTGTGATTCTATGATTTACCAGTCATTTTCCATCACAGAGGTATATGGTTGCACAAACTTTAACCTCTCAATCTTGGGTCAAGCCACACTTGTGCATCAGGCTACTGGTCCAAATGAACATGAACACCAAAACCACGGCAGAAACAGAGACTCTCTTAAGGAGACAACGAAGGTCCAGAGTCTTGTGACAAAATTGACCTTGCTTATATGGAAAAATAATAATGTCTTTTGCAAGAGAGTCTATAGGCTAAGGAGCACATTCACCAAATTTTAAGAACCTTAAGTAGGACTTTAGTTGCATTTAGGCACCTGCTCCTAGGAACAGCAATTACCAAACTCTCTTGTCCAAAGACAACTTACGATCTTTGATTTCCCTGATTCCCCTGTGCTCACACTGGTCCTTGACCACCCTAGTAGGACTGACCAGTGGTGGGCCCTGTTTCCAAGGTAGCCAGCACGTTCTGACAGTGCTGTTCCTTCCTCTCAGCCTCCTAGGGAACAAAACATAGTGTGATGTAGTCCCACTGTTTTCAAATATCAAGAGGACTGAGTGCTTCACAAAACACACCTGGTACACTTGTTTCTTTCAAATGAAAATCAAGAGAGCTGACCTTCTGTTGTCTCTCTCCTAAATGGAGGCTCAGTAGTTAGAGGAGACATACTCAAATGAAAGATGTGATAACAATATTCTCTCCATACTGAAATATCTCAGAGCAACACTTCTCACCTGGCATAAGAATGCTGCATGCAGTAACTCATATAATAAACAAACAAACAAAAAATCCAACACTGAGAAACAACCCAACCTACTCAAATGTTTCTGAACTACCAAGGAAAACTATTCCTTCCTTATTTTTACAGTGTCCCAGCTCAGTGTGCTATCTATTAAAAACAGATGGGAAAGAACATTACTTTTTATGTTGTGCAAAATTGGCTCTTGGCTTAAATATTATCCTATACCAGACTAACAGTAGGGAATATGTCTCTGGTAGCAGCTTTTCAGAGTCTGCCAGAGTAGTGGCCTCTGCTTTACAGGCTTTGAAGCTGCCTCTTAATGCTGATAGAATAAGTATGGAAACAGAGAATGTAAACAGTTTCTAATGTATTCTACACCTCTTCTTGCTTGAACTAAAAGAAACATGTAATTGTGACTGTCATTACTGCTTTTGTGAGCCACTTGTTTTAGTCTGCTAGATCTTTATGTCCACAACTGCTTTGCAAAGGTTTTATTTTTTCGCCCAACTAACTCATATTAAAACCAAATCTTCCATCAACTGTTACAAATTGCCACAGCGGTGAGACTGAGAAAAATATATCCCCCAGGATGAGATACTCTAAGGACAAAACCAGCAGGTGATACTTACAGGGCCTCTGCTTATGCACAAGCCCCAGGAAGAAAGGGCAGGCATTAGGAGAAGCGCTGCCATAATTCAGTCTCCCTGCACTTTATTCCCTCACCTCCTCGACTGTGTGCCCGTTGGTACCGGTTGTGCTCTTGTTCATGAAATGGAGATTTGATCTGCGTCAGAAGTGTCCACTGAGACACTGAAAAGCTCTCAGTGAAATTTCTCTAATCCATATTAATATCTATCGACCCACTCAGGATTTATCTGAACAATCAAGAAGGCGAAGGCTGAAGGAATTATTCAGGGGATTATTCAACCCGTGCGGCTTCCAGCATGGCCATCCGCCTCACTTGGGACATTTCATTTTAAGGAGAACCTTCCATGCTCTATTGACCTGAGATAAAAGAGTCAGGCATGCACTATGGAGGGCACAGACACCAGGCTTTGCAGTCTGCAGGGCTGGGTTGGAGAAGCACAAATTCTATCTTCCCCAAGCAGAAATAGGGCTTAAAAATTCACCAGCTGTGCATAGTTCATACAATCCTGTCCTCTCAGTATATTTTAGCTTCTCACTAACACTCACATTGATGACCTTAAACAAACAAACAAACAAACAAAAAAAGGCAAAAATTGCAGTCGTAAAAACTGAAAAATAAGCCAAAAGGAAGCAAACACATAAAAACAGGCTTTGATGCATTTCTGTGGCATTGCTTACACACAGCAACAAGCCCAAGAAAAAACACTCTGCAGAATCAGCTTTGAAAGCAGCTGGTCACCATCACAGCGTAACAAGGCTGTTTCATCTGCAGCCCTCACCCATCAAAGCTGCAGATGGTCAGCATTAGCCAGATTCAGGTAAAATGGCTGATTGTGAGTGCTTGTGCAAAATTTTGATCCAAGAATACGTGGGAGTTGTAGAAATGATAATTTGCCCATCCAATATGATCTGGGATAAGTGTTTTAGCTCTCTCTATAGCAGGATAAAAAAGCAACTTCAAATGGGGTATACCTTTGCATGGAGTGAATACAGACTGTGGCTGATACAGTACGCATTGCTTTGTGAGACTGAGCTTTGAAGGGAATCTCACAGAAATGAAAGTTTTGTGGGAGATGACTTGTCCTGTAACAGACCTTGAAAGGTTATAAAATACCAAAGCAACGCTGTGTGTTTGCAAAATCACCAGAGTTAAATTACTTTCCTATATAAAAAAAAGCCACTAATAGCCCATGAAAGGGGCAGAGTACCACAGAGATCATCATTAAAATGTCAACAGCTGACACTGGCCACTCCATTTTTAAAATTTTGTCCTGGAAATCTCCATCCTATTGCTGTGTCAGTGGGATCTCATCAGCTTTTTACTTTTGCTGCCACCTTCTATGGGGGAAAGACCACCAAAAAGAAAAAAAAAAAAAAAGTCTGTTGCTGTAACTGAAAATTTTCATACCTGGATACCAGATAAAATATAAAGGCTATTTGGATTAAAGGCAGCCCAGTCTGAGATGACTTTAGAATCAGCTGTCAAGAGATTTTTAGGAACTCTGTAAGAACCACTTCAAAGCACATTAAGGCCACAGTTCCAAGTACACTCCCAAGGAGGGAGGAGGTAATTTAGCATTTAAAGAGTCACCTCAGTAAGGGTTTATCTGTGGTTGAGTCTT
Source organism: Tragopan temminckii (assembly GCA_028571105.1). Taxonomy (NCBI): domain Eukaryota; kingdom Metazoa; phylum Chordata; class Aves; order Galliformes; family Phasianidae; genus Tragopan; species Tragopan temminckii. The sequence goes on along the minus strand of JAOWBP010000001.1, from coordinate 92,583,219 downwards.
TGCTGCAATTAATACCAACAGGTACAGCATGCATGAAAGCGCACGAGTCAACTCTACAGCACACGCCAAGCTGAAGCACAGGTTTCCCTAAACTAAATTCAAAGAGTGGGAGATGTTTGACTCCTCTCCTGGCAATCCATAGAGATCTATGAGAAAAACAGTATGTGCACCCCCCCTTTTTTCTAAAAGCATCTTATTTCTACAGACAAAACACAAATATAAAAACGTGGGGGATGATTTCTTTCTTACCACCACCACTGTGGACCACTTCTGGCACCTGGCAACACTCAGAGCAACAGGAGAATTCCCATCTCCTCCCTCCAGGAAAGTACCACTGCTTATATTTCAAGAGATTTGCTTTCTCATTTGCCTATAAGCAAAAAAGATATTCTTCAATGAATGAGGGTAAAAATATTTTGTTTAAAAGCAAAATACAATGCAAATAACAGAGCTGCTAATCCCACTCGCCCATTCTTTAGCTCAAACTCTCCCTACAAATGTTAACTGTCTTTCTCTTTCCTCTAGGTAAAAAAAAAAAGAAAACAAAACCAAAAATCGACTCCGTCCCTCTTTCCATGTACTAATGTTACACTCTGCTCCACATGCATCAACTACCTTTACTTTCAGAAGGTCTGACTGGCACATATCTATGAAATTAAAAGCAAATGTGCTCTATTTATATTTAGTAGTGAAATCGCAGCTTCTATTCAGAAATGAGAAGGGGTTTGCATACTGAAGAACTAACCTACTTTTCCTAGCTTTACTAATAAGCATAACAAAGGGTATTTCTTCTACCTACAAAACCCCGTCTTCATAGAAGTTATTTGAAAATGAAGCAGAAGCAATTATCTATTCTCAAAACACACACTTAATCCCTATATTTTATTAAGAGCGGTTTTTTTTATGATCTTGAAGCAATTAAGTTAATCATTATTTAATTTTAGATTTACTGAACTGAAGATTTACTTCAGACACAAGCTCACTTTCCACATAATTTAGTCTCAGTAATTAGAGATGCACTTTACCCAGAGGTGGCTTGTTTAAAGTGTGCTATCTGATTTCACAAGCCCTGCAAACTGTATGCAACGTTTATGTAGAAATCTACAATTCAAACTTCAAAACAAGAGTATCCCTCAATAAAATCAGATTTAACAGATTGCAAACCTGCTTTTCTCAAAAATAAATGATAATAATAAAGCCATTCAAACATCTATCCTGCAATTCAGGCAATCACAAAAGTGAGCACATAACATTTATCAAACCCACCACTACTTTTACCAGAGTTTAAAGACGTTGAATCATAGTCTATCCCAAGTTGGAAGGGACCCATAACAATCATTGAGTCCAACTCCCAGCTCCGCATAGAACCACCCAAAAATCAGGATATATTTTAATGAGGTCTGATTTTAATCAGGATGTAGGGCCTGCAGAAAAATGCATGCATCTAAGAGAATGCCCAGCAGACATCTGGTACTGGAAGTAACCAGAACTCTATTGTTTGGACACCCGCAGAATTCTGTGACAGCTGTATGAGAGAAGCAGAAATGACAACCAGGCATATAGGCTCATGTCGTGAATATAGAACCAAAGAATCATTAAAGTGGAAAAGACTTCTCTATGTTCATTAGATTCAATGACCAGTCCATCTCCACCATGCCCACTAACCATGTTCCTCAGTGCTTGAACATCTAAAGGGATGTTGATTCCATCACCTCCCTGGGCAGTCAGTTCCAGTGCCACACCATTCTTTCTGAGAATAAATATTTCCCAACCTGAATATTTACCCTGCACCCTACACCATTCAAAAGCTGCTTAACTCTGACCTACTTCAGAGAACTTTGTGCACCCACACTGTTGACATTGAATCACACCAACAACTGTTAGTGAGCCATTCAGCAAGCTGGTAATGCTCTACCTCAGATTTAGGTTTGTACACAGTTAATGGCATCACTGCCAGTCCAGCTGGGCTGGCGCAGTTCCCAAGGTCAATTTTATGTCAAAATGTGTTTGCTGGTTTTTGGAGCAAAGGGTGCCATCATCCACCATTCCTGTTAGATGCAAGGGAAACAGATGACCAGAGAAGCATTTTAAAGGATTACATCACTTTCTACAGTTCTCTCTTGAAAGCTGTCCAACAAAACACAACTGCTCAATGTTCAACTATTTTCAAATCAAGAAAAATCTCATTCTCTCAAAATATGGAAACTGTAGATTCATTTCAAGATTTTAAAATCCCTACCGTTAAGATGTTATTTGGCTTTCTGCACAGAAAGGGCCACATGAGCATGGCATCAAGCGCACACAAGGCTTTCATAAAGACTGACAAAAATTAAAACATGAAGCTACAAAGACACCGGGCCATGAAAATTTTACTAAAGGGAGATTACTGAAAATAAAGGTAAGTAAATTTAGGTAAGATATTAGGAAGAAATTCTTTCCACAGAGGGCGGTGAGGTGCTGGCACAGCTGCCCAGAGAAGCTGTGGTG
>JAOWBP010000001.1:92553403-92580637 GCA_028571105.1 Tragopan temminckii | reverse complement strand
GAGGGAACGGCATGGAGCTGTGTCAGGGGAGGGCAGCTGGGGGTGAGGGAAAGGGTCTGCACCACAGGGCGGTGGGCGTGGAACGGGCTGCACAGGGCTGTGGGCACGGCCCTGAGTGCCAGAGCTCAGGATACGGCTCTCAGACACAGGGTTTGGATTTTGGGTGGCCCTGTGTGGAGCCAGGACAGTTAGCACTGATGATCCTTGTGGGCCCCCTCACAGCTCAAGATATTCTGTGATTCCTTACAGAACTTTAATACATAGGGTACATATCCGTATAGTCTATTTCAATCTCAGTTATATTATGTCCATTAAGACTGTTCTCATTTATGTAAAACTTGAATGTATTTGAGCAGTTAAAGATACACTAAAGCACCCATACTCAGGAAAGGAAAATAAACCCTTTGACTTCATGTATTTAAATGCAACTCTGGCTACAGAACACTAAGTAAAAACATACTTAGACTACCTGACAACAAAACTGTATTGCCTAGTTATGACACACTCTGCATAGTAATAGAAACTCACCACCATATATTTGGAAATCACGAAGCCAGCAGCTATTTCTTCGTATCTACGGAATTTCATCCATGCAAGTAAAAACCATCCAGTTATACTTACTGAAAACTACATAGTACTACTCTGAAGGTGGAAATTTAAGACCCTTCTACACTGAAGTACTCAGTTACAGTTCCCTCGAATTGTTCTCAGTAACAACTACAGAAAAAGTGTAATTGTCTTTACAAATTTTACTCCAGGATTACTGAATTCTCAGCTATCTAAAGATTATTTTTGATTGCTTACCTCTGGTGTTGGAATAGATCACTGCTTTGCTCTCTGGATTGTACAGAATAGGCATGGCATCAGCATTACTGAGCTGCAAAGTATCTCCACTCTTCATGCTGTAATGACCTGTAGTCACTGTGAATTTCACCTTCTGTGGAATGCCAGCCAAGAGGCTATCTGAAGAAGAAAGCAGAAATCGTCAACTGATTCCAGTACTCATTAGTACATGGCTACAGTGCACTGCTAAAGTTTGCTACCAATTCCTCCAAGCACTCTGTTACACATTTTATGGTAACTTAAAAGTTTGGGCTTTTGGTATTAAATCCTGTTATCATGGGTTTGGTCGCTCAAGTTCAAACTACCTGTTTCTCCATGCTACGTATCTGACCTAGGTCTTGATTAGCAGACTTATATACTGCGTAACTCTGGCAGCACAGAATTCAGTGAAAGACAAAATCCTGAGGAATTTACTAAGCTTTTTACTGAATTCTCCATGTTGTAAACTGCTTTATATTTTCGCATCTGTGGTGCTGGTCATACCCACATGGTGTATTTACATAAACAAGACAAGAAGAAAGCAAGTATGCACACAGATTCTCAAATACCTGAATCACATCCATCAATTTCCTTGGGTAGCTAATACGATAAATTCCCCTCTCCCCAGTATGCCCATCCTTCCTTTACACTGCAATCCCTCTAACTGGGGTGATAGCACAAATGCTTATTAACTCATCTGCCCCAACCTGAAAACAAAATCACTATGAACTTCAACATATCAAACACAATAAATTCTACTACAGGTAATTCTCAGCCATCCATGAAATCAATGGATGCATTCAGAATTCTAATAACATAATATTATCGCCTCCAACAGAGAAGCTCAGTTTGTAGTATGCATTTCTTAAATATGAAAGAGACTGTGGCATCACTGAACTAACTAATCAGTCAATTAAAAATTTAACTACTGAGTTTTCCTAATGCACATGGGAACTCAAACCACACCTAATATTTAAGTGATACTGCACGTTCAAGTTAGAGCTAAGCTCTGCAATTAGTTGTTGAGAAACAAGCCATAATTGACACCATACTGGATCAATAATTTGAAAAAAAATCTAGCTCAAAACTAAAAGTAAGACAACATCTCAAATAAAATCCAAGGCAGAAAACAAAATCTAGTTCCAAGGAGAATATAAGAGAATTCATCATATTCAGTGCAGCAGTTGTACCTACCAGTCGTCGGTTCCACTTTTAGCTGGGGCTCCTGAGAATAAACATCATACTGCACTATTGGATAAATATGAAGAAGGACAAACTGTATTTTTCCCACTGAAGTGCACAGTTGCCTGAGGGTGTACGTACCAGGTTCCTTGGCCTTTGAAGAAAACATTGGAATGGCATTTTCAATTTAGGAAGTACTTCTAAAACAAACCTTCTATTAAGGACAAGTATTTTCTCAGCTCACTTATCAGACCTTTTGTATTTGTAAATCAAAACAAAACAAAAACAAAAAAGAGCCATTCCATAAGTGACAAGATTTTCACAAAAGGTGCATCTTTTCTCACATTAAGATAATAAGCTCCACAGTGCATGCTAAGTCAAGAAAGAATATAACGTATACCAACAATCAGAATAACTAATATAGTAGCTACTCTCTCAAGACAAAAAAAAAAAAAATTCCCAAATAAATTGTTCCCCCTCCTCCCTCCCTCCTCAAGTGCACATAAATTAAAATGTAGCTTTATTAAGTACTGAAATTATATTTAGCAAGTAGCAAAGTACTTATTTAGCTAACATTCATAAAACCCTACAATGTTCATATCAGGCACAGCCCTCAGCTCAAGCTATTCAGTTCACACACACTCAAACTCTTCCCTTGACCCATATGAGATTCTAGATGTTTTGTGATAACATTATAAAAAGCAAATCCAATGCACTATCATCTCATAGTATATTTATTCTTGACTCTACTTACACTTAGCCACTACTACTACAGAATGTAAGAGGTATTCTTTTTCTATGTGCAATTTTACCAAGAGGAATTCATAAAACATATTAGTGCTGGGTAGAATTAAATCTAAGTAGTATTAAACGTTATGCAGAAAAGCTGCGCCATCAAGACATTAGTGACTCAGACATCAGTGCCTTCTCACTCAAATTTTCACTGCACTGCAACACTACTGTAGCACTGAACTCTACTAAATATTTTCCTATGAAGGGTTACAGAAGTGAGGAGGGAGACAGTACTTAAAGAAAATCCAAAGAACAGAATGATACGCTGAGACCAGAACCACCTACTTCTGAAACTCCAAACAGATGGTGAAGTATCAATTTTGAGGCGGCTTGCCATTTTATTTACTAGAATTAAGCTGGGAGGAAAATGCCTTTCACCAGCTCATTAACAATTGTAACAAAGAAACTAACCGCAAGCCAGAAAAGTACAAGGTCACAAAATGAATTAAGTACTTAAAAACCAAGAAACCACCACACTACCAAAAACACCTAGGACTAGTATCCAAGATCCAGGTCCAAAGAAGGGCAACAAGGCTGGGGAAGAATATGCCCTAGGAGGAAAGACTGAAGGAACTGGGGCTGTTCAGTCTGGGGAAGAGGAGGCTGAGGGGAGACCTCATTGCTCTATTCAAATATCTGAAAGGTGCTTACAGCAAAAGTGGGGTTGGTCTCTTCTCACTGGTGACAGGACGAGGGGAAACGGCCTCAAGTTGCACCAAGGGAAGTTTAGGTTGGATATCAGGAAACACTTTACAGAAAGGGTTGTTAAGCACTGGAATAGGCTCCCCAGGGAGGCGGCTGAGTCACCATCCCTGGGTGAGTTTAAAAACCGTTTGGATGTGGTGCTCAGGGACAGGATTTAGCAGAGGGTTGTTAGAGTTAGGGTAGTATGGTTAGGTTGTGGTTGGACTTGATGATCTTTAAGGTCTTTTCCAACCTGACTGATTCTATGATTCTGTGATTCTATGATTTCTAGCTACTACACCATCTAGTACTAGGAGTGATATAATGCAAGCATAAGTGATGAAGACTACTATCCTTAAATATCTCAACAATTACTGGGAATTCCTAACTTGCTGGAGGAAAGAAAGTAGGGAAAAAACTGATAGCTCCAAGTATGAATCTGACTTACAACGCATATATAAATAAGGACTTGGAGGAGTTTCATATACAATACTATATGGCAGAAACAGGACTTCAGCCATTTTCTGAGCGTGGCATTTAGGTGACCTCCTACTTCCACATGTGTTTACTCATGTAAACTCAATTTACTTTAGCAGAGACTCCTTATGTTCTTTATGGCATGTCCCTTCTCATTCACTGCGTGATTAATAATGAGGGTAATTAAGAAGAGTAACCAGAACAAACACAACAGCCCTCTTTGAAGGGAAATTATGGTCTAGAACAATGAGAAATCCACAATGTGAACAGCATAACCCATACTGTAAAAGGAAGCAATTCCGATATCACTTGCCAGAACTATGTTCTTCCTCAGCCAGTGCTTTTAGTTCTTTCCCACATATTAGTTCACTCAACTGTAAAAACATACCTGAGTACTGAACGTTATTTTATTGACCCCTGGTTCCAGTATCAAGTTGTGACATTTTAACACATGAGCCCCATCTTCTAAAGTTAGCCCTGAGGGCTTATCCAGAGAACTGCTGCTCTCTTGCCTTCGTAGTAGCATGTGCACATTTTTGCAGATAATTCCTGCTGTGTTCAAAGAGTTATCTGAGGGACTCCGTTCATACATTTCATATAGCTCCAGCGCAGGCAAGTTGTTTCTTGACCAAGGAAATCCTACAACCTCATTGGGAAAGCTGATAACACCATTGGAGATTTTGTGCTTAGTGAGCCACTCTGCTGTTTTTCTGTAATTATTCTTTTCAATGCTGAAGTGAACATGAATAGCAATTTGATCCACTTGGATAGGAATGGGCATTTGGCTCATCAAAGTCAACTCAATAGACAACTTCCCACCTACATGGACAACAGCATTTGGAGGGTCAAAATGTAGAGTTTTCAACTGTGCAAAGGAGTGCATAGGCAATATAATTTTTTGACCTGAAAAGATGAAAACAAAACAAACAAATAAATCAGCAAATTTCTGTTTTCCCCTCAAAAACTTAATCCCTAGAATTAAACAGATCAATAACTTCTCTCAATAAATCCTTTTAAAACAAAACAGTACTTTCATATTTTAGTTTTATCTTGCACAGAAATTACACTTAAGACGCTGGGATTTATTTTCTAAGAATACACCTACTACAGTGTTAGTACTCCTTAGGCTATAAAGACAACTAAGTGGAAAGGTGGCATACAAGCAAAAGTTTAACATTTCAATATTACATAAATCGTCACAGATGAGCACAGTAAAATAAGATGATAAAACTCTCAGAGCATGTTAACTAACAGTAAATATAAGCTTGATGCCTCGAGCCAACAACTTTACCAGATAAGAGATTTTCTCTCTTTTTTTGGATTCAAAAGCAAGCAAACAAAAAATCCGAAAACTTAAGTCTAAAATTGCATATGATACATCCACTCATTAAAAAAAAAACATTCTACATAAAAATAACTACTTTTTGAGGACAAGACATCAATGAAGCAGAGGAATGAATAAAAACAAAAGATAATCAAAATAAGGTAGAAATGAATGGAAACAAATCTAACATTAGAAAAAGCATAATCAGTCACAGAGCTGCCATGTGCATGTCAGCAACACAGAGACAAAATTAAGTTAGGAATTAGAAAAAAAACCACCAAACAACACAAGAGAAATTATAAGCTACAAAAGCAGAAAAAGACAAGGTAAAACAAAAACCTCCTGGTATTCAGGATGAAAACGTTAATTACTCTTTCATCATTGATTAGTCACCTATTTCAGAAGCATCATAAATGTTCTAAATAGAAGAAAAGCCACGTTGATTCAGAAGTCATATACAAGGTAATGAAACCAAATAGAAAAAAAACTTCCCTGTCTACTTCAGGGAAAGATTACAGCAGCTAACACTTCATGCATTTAAAAACCAGACTTACCTTGATTCTCTGTTTGCTGATTGGCAAAATCTAGTATTTCTTGGCAAAAGCTTTTACGCTCATCTTCCGTTAGATGATTATCACCAGCTAGAAGACTGCTTATTTGAAGATAACTAATAAAGTTAAGAAAACATGAGGTAGCACGTTTCAGAACATTCCAAAATTTGAGCAAAAATACCAGTTTCAGTACTGCCTTTCTAATCTTTTAATATAAGACCTACTTTCAACATCACCACGTTCACAGACTTACTAAAATATTACCCATTATTGACTTGGGCAGTCTTCCCTCCAACTCTCATCTAAAAATATTAGTGAGCATAGAAGATTCATTACTTGACAAAAGATAAATGCAGTATGCAAGTTAATGTCCCAATATGTTGCATTACACTGCACATTTAGAATTAAATAACTTGAGTATTTGATTACTTTCTGATTTACTCTGCTGATACTATGCCAGTTGTTAGAGCACCATTTACCATAATTAAGTTATAAGGCATTCTTTATATTTTGATTGCTGAGAATACACATGCTCATCTAAGTATTTAGTGAAGGTAGCAAGGTAGCAATATTACTGTTGGCTTTTTTTTTTTTTTTTTTTTAGAACATACACAATGAAACAGAAAAAAAATAGTAGTGCTTAAAAGCAATCTAAGAATTCTCAATTACAATAGCTGTTTAGTTAAAAAAAAAAAGAATGTGTGTGTGGGGGGAGAGGGGGGGGGAAGAAAGGGAGAAAAAAAAAAAAAAAGGAAAGAAGTTCACAACCAGTTACAGTAAGCTTCCTAGTACTGTCACCCAGAGATCACCATGTTAGCTTTCGGGCTAACATTAAAAAAGAGGAGGGGTAATACCATCAAGTCTTTCCTTGAAACTTCCACAAGAGCTGTCCTGCATCAGTAAGTCTGTTAAGCTGAACACCCCAGTTGGGACACCCAAAGAAGTTCGATTTAAAGCTATGAAATCAGCACTCTTCCTTCAAAATATCAAGAAATAATGAAAATTTGCCAGTTTTTCCTACAACATACACAAAGCACAGCAATTTAAATTAGAATCATGTTACTTAAGCTAGCTACTAAATTTAGGCAACATCACATGAGGCTAAAATGAGAAGAAGAGTTTAAACTGAAGTGTCTTCAATGCGAAAATGAATTATGAAAAGCACAACAACCAGGGCCAGTCAGTAGACTGTTTTCCTCACATACACCTGGTACCCTGAAAGTAGCAACAGCACAGCAACACAGTTATGTTCACAGGGTGAACATACTGCAAAGTATCAAAGGGAAAAAATCACTGTCAGGTCAGATACAGGAAAAAGGTGTTTCCAGTTTTGTAAAGAAAACCGGGAAATGAAGCTCCTTAATATAGGCAAAAGTTCTAATGATGTATTTACCAAATGAAAAAAAAAACTATGGCATAAGAACTACCACAATGATTAGGTACAAACAGAATTATAAAGAAACCCTACAATGGCACATACTGAACAAATGACGAACTTCATGCTATACATGTTGAATCTCTAGAGCACAGACATAGTCTAAAACTAAGAGTAGCACCATATGCAAAAGGTATTAAGTGAACTAGGCATAAAAAAATGAAAAAAATAAATAACCCAACTCTCCTGAAATGAAGGAAAAAACTGAACAAAGGAAATAAGAAACAGCTGTCTGATATTTGGCTGTCTCTAATCTTAAATAAAATTAGAGCTACGTCAGAAGAATAAGTAGAAGTATTGTTTTATCCAGTCTTGATTTTCTGGCTCCATCTTTGAGAGGATACTTTTCTATTTGCCCGAGGTGTTTCTGACACTCTGCTAACTGTTTTCTTGTATGCGTGACAAGCAATGCCCAGCCCTCAGCAAGGTAAGTTTTCAGTGCTCCTTGAAGATAGACTTCTGCCTTCTGTGGACCTTTCTTCCTCCTTTAAAAATAAATGAATACAGAGTGATGCAAGAGTTTTTATGGCCATGAAAACTGTCTCTACATGCTTTTAAAAAGCAGTCATGAGAGAGGAACATTTTATATGAATGCAGAACAAACAGCAACCAGCCATTACACTATTCATTGCGCTGGTGCCAGATCAATGTATTGGTCTATCCTTCTGCAAGTCAATTTGGCAGAACTGCAACTAGTCTAAATATATCATATGTCAATGAGACTTCCTGTACAGATCTATCATAAGTCAGATCAAGTGAGGCAAAGCTACCTCCCACAAATGCACTTTCACGAAGTCATCTCAGACTTCTGACAGTTAACTAAAAGCATGCTACCTTAACAACTTCAGTGTAGAAGAACACTTCAGTGTTGTAGTTATCATTTTTATCACTACACACAGTTCCATGGTAGTCTCTTAACCTGATGTTATTCCCTCAGGTGAAAATTTACATTAATTTAGGAGAATCTTGCAACAAAAAGTTCAGATTGGTTTAGTGGAGGTAGACAGGAAGCAGGCTCAAAGATAAGAGCACCTCCCAGAAAGGAAATAAAAACCACCAACCACTCAGTATTCCCAAATTCTTTAAGAATAAAAACAGAAAGCCAACGCAGGAGGATCATTTAGCAGAATTTAACAGCAGGAACAAACACAGGGATAAGATCATTAAGTCTTCCACAGGTGGAAATAAAAATTTTGTATACAAATACAAAACTCATTTCTTTCTAAATTACGTATTTTCTGGCTCTTTAGTATATATGCACATAAGTGTGTGTACAGTTAAGAAAACTATTAACTTTGAAACATAATCAGAATCCACATTAAGAAAGCAAGTTACAGCAAATGCAAGGTTACATCTCCTTCCTGGCCCTTTCTTCCTTCATGGAAGAAAAGATGAAGGTAAAAAACACAGGATAGTTAAAAGTAACAGTAATAAATAATGAGGGAAGAACAAGGGTTCAGTATAAGAAGACTGCCAGTTCTCAGCTCTTTACTATTTCACAGAATCATAGAATGGCCTGGGTTGAAAAGGACTAGTAATGATCAACTGGTTTCAACCCCTCTGCTACGTGCAGGGTCGTCAACCACAAGAGCTGGCTGCCCAGAGCCACATCCAGCCTGGCCTCGAATGCCTCTGGGGATGGGGCATCCACAATTTCTGTCTTGTGTCTCCCTCCCCCTAAAATATAGCCAGAAACTTAGCATATGTTTACAATAAAAAATATTTTCAAAAACTCCTCTTGAAATATGGGTTTCTCAAGCGTTACATTCAAACTTTTCAAAGTTAATGCATTTAACACATTTAATGCTTACATATAAAACTCTGCCAAATCCTTTCCGACAAGCTTAGCTGAGCGAATTCTCCCAATATTTGTGTACATTTCAATGGTGGCATGGGACAGATCCTGTTTGAAAGAAAAGAGTTAATATAAACTATGTATTTCTAGTAGCACTAAGTAGTGCTACTTAGTATTTCACACAAACTCATTATCAGCAACTAAGCTATTAAAACAAAATTAACAGAATAAGTCACTTTTTAGATTTCCTCTTCCCTTCAGGACAAACTTTGGAGGAGTCTACAACATAACTGCATTAAGAATTGCAGAAGAAAAGCCTTATCAAAAACGAGAATTCAAAAAACACAAAACTAACATTTAGACGCAGTTATAAGTACTTCTCCACACTTGAATCCTCTTGCCTTTTTTGACAGCACTTATTTCTCAGCAAGTGTATCCTTTATGCCATCATTACAAGATAGTATAGCGTAACATTCCACGATATGCCTTGGGGTAACACATTTCTCAAAATACTAGAGCTCGCCCTGAAGATCCTACTGCTATTTAAAAATAATAATAACAGCATAGAGTACATGACTCTTTCACTTAGGCTGCACATAATACCATCAAATATATGAAAGTTCCATTTTTAAGTAAAAGCAGTATGTAAGCATACAATTACATGCAGAATATGAAGATGCAGTTGGAAAAATTACTTTCCAAACTGTGCCTTAAAGCAATTGCTTGAAGCTATGCAATCTTGATTTGAAGTTTCACAGTCATTTTTAAGCTTAATTCCCACTGTCTACACGTCACTATTCTTAACTTGCCCTAAGCCTGTAATAACTGCATATTTAGTAAGAAAGATCTGTCACTATTACCCACTGTATTCAGTCAAACTTACTTCTCAAACATCTAACCATCTCTGGCCATAAAGACATTTCATACCATATTTATGAATCACATTTACAAACCACCAACCCTTCCCCAGCAGCTCACTGTCTTTCAGTTAGCATATTAAGCACCACTTTATTCTTCAAAAGAGACTGTTTAAAAACTTTCAAATGCCTGATTTTGTTTGTGAAGTATCTGTCAGAAAGCATCTACTCCTGTGAGGCAAGAAAGTGACCTAAAACAATATTCCAAAGGTTTTCTTAGCCACTTCTTGATGTTTCTTAAATAGAGCCTAGGGGAAAATCACCTGTGCATTCTCCCTCTCTCATTAAACAACTCCAAACAGCACTCAACAATAAACTAGATTGATTCACTTCTTAGGCAATCAGTATAAAAAGAGACATCTGGGGCACCAGCTACACATACAAACGAAAAGCTATATTCCCCCAAAATTAAGGTACTAGTCAAGACATTTGTAGAAGAACTGACAGTCTAACAAAAGATTCTGAAGTCATCACATAAGACTAGCCACTGAACTATAAATAAAGAAATAATAAAGAAGCCTTTTATGGTAAAAGATGCTCGATTTCTTTCTTTCAATATTTCAAAAAGCTGCATTTCACTTTCCACACTCATTAAAACTTTAAATGTAAGTAAATTACCTTAGTTGTGTCTAGAATTTTTAACTAATTCTGTGTACTTCTCCACTGAATACGGTGGATAGAACAGTTACATATATATAGTAAATATTTATCCGACAACTACATATATATAAAAGATTGCTTTCTATCTGAATTTCAGAATAAAACCAGTCAGCAATACAAACAGCACAAGCAATTCTTTCATAAGCAACCTCTGCAGAACCCACTTAGTTTCTTAAGTTTAGAAAGACATTGCTCAATTTTGTGGAATTTTGTGGAAATCTCAGAGTCCAACGTAGAACTGAACATATAAGCGTAACTTGAAGTTCTGAAAAATCTTAGTTCTGGCCTGCTGTCCAACTCTTCTCATAAGAAGCAAAGGATGGAAGTGAAATCTGCTATCTACATAACACATCTTTTGAGACTTTCTTTAATAACAATTTTGTAAAAACAAGAAACCACTTAGTTTTCACATTTTAAAAAAGTACTCAATTTCCATCTAATTTTTCCCCAGAAAACTTTAAAGGCAGTTCTGCAACTATAAGAAATATCAGAGGAAAATAATTTAAGGAAAACAAGCAAGAATAGTACCAACCATTTTTGTGACAATCAGGTGTTTTGGGTTTTGTTTAACCATTTCTTGTAGGATATAATCACAATATTACTACAACAGCTCCTCAATAAGGGAGCTGCCAGGAAATAAATATATAAATTAACATGCAATGAAAATTGTAATGTTTCAGATTCTGCCAGCTCCAGCTGCAACATTCACACATCCCACACTTCATATAAGAAATTATACAATCTAACTTAATTCATGTAATAAGCACTGCAAGATGCAAGTCTAAACCATATGAAAGAAGGCTGCATTCACATAACAATAGTCTTCCAAAGAAGACTCAATTTTAGACAGCAGAGTAAATAGCCATGACATAGGCTCTGTGAACATTTAAGTATACTTACTTACAGATAAGCTTCAGCATTGTAACTATAAGTATTAAAATTCATCTCCACCCTTGAAACCCAGGACCAATACAGAGCCTACGGTTGTAAAACAAATCAGCCTTGGTATGTTTAGTATGAGAGCAATGAATTTCGATACCAGAAGACAGAAATACAGATTGAAGTTCCTAACATCATCTTCCAGGTGTGAAAATTTTGACACTGTTCAATCTATAATGTAAACGCCCTAAACTAATAACTTACTAAGTAGTGTTTTTCAAAAGCTTCTACAGATGATAAGGCCTCTTTAAGTTTCTTGTAAGGGCTCTGTGATGCATTGGCTGTAGAAAAAAGAACAGGAAACGTCACTTACAAATACAAATTCCTATTTTAATACATCCCCTCCAACACATAAAACAGATCACGCATTTCTTCCCCAGACTCTAAAATAAAATCAAGAAAGGTTGTTTAACAAATGTGACCGTGTGCATGCACCCATACCTGAGAAATATTCAGAGGAGAAGGATAAAGAGACGCAGCAATATAGTTAAGTACATTAACTTCTCCATACAACACTTCAAGACATTTATTCAACCTAGCAACACACACAATTGTACTTAAACACCACTGTGTTTTCCCACCAGCAATATTCTCACAACTTTCTACTGTTAGATTTATGAAACAGTATGTCAGAAGTATACTGTAATTTATAAATATTTTTACACCTTACAAGATACTTCAAAGGAAAATGGGTACCAACTTTTTTTCTTGAGGTAATTTGCTCATTTTAAAAGTTCTTGCCAGACTAAATATGTGCCAATATTCCAGAAGGAAAAAAAACCCCATTTTCAATAAACACAACAGGTACTACAGTGCTGAACTGAAAATCATACAACATAACTGCAGGAGCAAGTAAGTTGTCGGTCTGGCAGAAATACTTAAAAAATACTAATTGTTCTTGCACTTTTAAGATCTGAAAGTTTCTTCTCTTCAGAAATAGCTTTGTGAATGACAAGAAATTCACAACCAAGTAAATGAATGTGATTGCGCAGCCAAACAAATGATATCATTCTGTAGCTCCTCTTGCAGGTTATCTTTTTGAATGAAATCAAAGAGCTTCCATTTCATTTTCAATAAATTTTATTTTCAATACTTATCTCAAAGTATTAAAAATTTCATTCAAAACTAGTACTGCTTAAGAATATTTACTTAAATGCTGGTAAATGGGCTTTTTTAACCTTGTACTTGCGAAAGTAAGGAGATGCATTGATCATTTCAAGTATTAGAGAGACTACGTTAAAATCCTCTTAAGATATAATAGTTGTATCAGTGGTTACATATACATATGGATACCTGGAAATTATTCCTATTGTTGTATTTACATGCCATGGATTTAAGACAAAGTCGCTTATTACAAAGCATGTGTACATTCCTGGTAATACCTGTTTCAGGACGTTCTGCTCCCAACCCTGCTAACAGATCAACAGTTCTGTTAAGGTCTTCTGAATTGGGTCCCTTCTCTGACACAAGCCCACACAGGTAACCCAGAGATTTTAACTGTAAGAAAAAAAAAAAAAAAAAAAAAAAAAAAAAGAGATGCTTGTTTTCAACAGGCTACAAAAACAATAACAAATCTTTCATTTTATCACACTGTTCTAAAACCACAAGATATTTCTGTGGAAAATACTGCTGCCACGTTACACTGCTTATAAAATCTGTATCAAAGTTGCTTTGTGGGAAGAGAATAGAGAACCTTTCAAAATGTAATTACGTGATTCTTACTTCCTGTAGAAATTAATTTTATTAAGAACTAAATCACATATAATGCAAGTTAAAGACTCAACACGCATACACACAAATCCCTGTATGGTCCTTCTATTTTTCCCTATAAACTATTCTATTTTTTCCCTTTTGTAACACTTCAGACAAGGATGACCTACAATCAGCAGAAGATTCTTAGTTTTACTGAAATATACATAGAAATATACAAGAAATGGATAATATTCTACAGGCTACAGAAAGAAGAGGATAAGCTTGCAGTGATCTTCGAGAACGTCCACCAAGATCACAGTATGGTATTTCGTTAGCTTCTGAAGCTTCTTGTCAACTTTCAAAATTGTTTTTCAACACTGAAAAACTATAGCAGCTTTAGAAACTGACTCCTATAGAGAAATGGAAAAAGTGGAACTTGAAAAGGCATTAATGTAATTAGGAAAGGGGCTTAAGCACACTGAAAAGGCCACTTCATAACTTTCAGACTTCCCCCTGATTTATTACAAGGGCAAAAGTTCCAAGTTAGTATTTGCCTTTTGCACAAGCCTCCAAGGATAATACCTTCAGTAAAGATTAAGGTCTGAACATGCTGTAGGAAATAATGTAAAACTATGTAAACAGATTGTTGTAATCTCTATTAAGAATATTAAAGGCATCTAAATCTGGTCAACATCTCCTATAATTGAAATAAATGTTCCTTCTCTTAGTCAAAAAAGATGAGTTCATTTTGGAGTTTAATTAGCCAATCATCGTCAAACTATTGGCAGGGGAGGATTGGAAAGGTTGGTGGAGGAGTTAGTGTTATAGACAGACAGTTTTATGACATGAAGCTCATTCCTCATTTCCATCCCTTCTCCAAAGAAGTGAACATAATTCTAGTGATCCCCAGGTCTCAACCACCTGTGGAACAACTGGATAACAAACCTGCGTGTCTCACTCAGAACAGACAGAATGATATGTCACAAATTTCAGAAGAAAACGTAAAAAAAAGTCTGCTCCATAGAAATAAATGGCCTACTTCAAAATCGTAATGCCACAAGTGCAACACTTCATTCACTCACCTTCTCAGTAGCATAGCTCCATAAACCAACCGTGTGGGAAACATTTGCATCTATTTGAGCCCTATCACAGCAGCCTTCTATTCTTTGTAAGACCTCCAAACAACTCAAAAATACCCAACAATCCAAAGCTCCAGGAGGAACAGAGACCTGAAGATAAACAGAAAAAAATTAACTGGGAAATAAACATTAGTCAGAAGGCACAACACTTCAGAAAATTACTTTTCTTGATAGCATATAACAAAATCTCTTGGAAGAACTAACTCATAAAACACACAAAAGAGGCCAGCTCTTCACCAGTTCTAAATAACACACAAAACCAAATCCCAAAGCCATAATGACTAACAAAATTATTAATTCACAGTGATTATGTGAATTAGATTTGACGTAGTCCTCAGGATGAAAGAAAAACAAAAGAAGTTTAACAGGTACTAATACTTAGAAGTTTCCAACTTTTTGAAAATTCAAGTCTAAGGAAAACAGAGTTAGGAGAAAAGTTCTGTACATATGCCACTACTTCTGTAAGGAGACATCAGACCTAACTAATACTAAAAGTACACTAAGAAGTAGACTAAAAACCTGAAGAAAAAAAGAAGTGAGTCTGCATTTCCTTCACCACAATAAGTTTGTTAATCAAATGACATCAGTCATGGATAACTAATTAAAAAAAAAAACAAAAAACACCCAGAACCAAAAACCAAAACCAAAACCAGAAAGGAATTATCAGTTGTAACGCAATGGGGAAAGAGAGAGGAGAGAGGAGTTTGGTAACAGAACAATCAAGATAAAGATTAGCACAACTGGAATGAAAGTCACAGTAGTAGTATCTCAAAATCTTACTATTAACCAGTGCAAAAACATTACTTTCAGAAAGACTATTACGGATCTTGAGACTTAAATAAACTAGATAATTGACTAATGTGACAGGAAAGTTCAACATAGAAGCACAACACATTAGAAAAAAAAAAACTGAATTCTGAAAGAATTACCAGGAAGTGAAAGACCATAAAAACTGACTAGCTGACATTTCACCTGTGTGTTCACTGGCATCAGGCCATATTAAGAAGTATGACTGTAATAATAAGAGATATGACAACAGGGATAGCTGCACTACATTCACAAATACACACTCCTGTCTCAAAGCCTCAATATCTTCATTCAGTTTGGATCTCCACATATTAAGGCAGAAACATCACAAATAGAAAAGGTGCAGAGCAGAAACCCAGACACTAGAGTGGCAGACTTGGGCAGTGGAAGGAAGAGGGGAACTGCAGGAAGTACCGTCAGAGATTTACAAGGCTGGTTGTATTTAACAACAACAAACTACATCACAAAACATACAAGCAAAACATGCCTCACATGGGAATTTTAAGTAAGTTTTAAATACGTGAAGGTAGCATTTTAAAAGGCAACACATCTGAAGTAGACTTTCTGTTCTTAATTGCAGCACCTTATGGAACTTTACTAACCAGTGTCAGGCAGGCAAAACTTAGCAGTTACTGTTATAAAAGCACAGACAAAATTTGCAGAGAACCAGATACTCATGGGATTAAATTGATGCATGAGTCACAAAGTGAAGTTACAAGTCTCCCAATGCACACTATACTATTCTTGATTATATAAGTCAATTAAAAATACCTATGGTGATAGACAAGAGTATCACTGGTGTACAACGTCCCTGATACAGTCCCGTCAGAGGATTAAAAACACTAGTACAAACTACTGTGTGAATGCCAGCAGGGTAACATTGAGGCAGGCAGCATGACAAAAAGCTCTGAGTGAAGTCACATGTTTGTCTGCTCCTTCTGTCATTAGATGAGAGCCACAGAGACACGGAAAACATGAAAGAGCATGACTGGGCACCAGAAGGAATTATAAAACAAGAACCACAAAATGTGATCAAAATAACATCTACTTGCACAACAATAAGAAGCCCTACTGTAGATTAATGTTTAAAGTTTAGAACAGTACTTTGTTGCAAACAATTGGGCTGCATCTCAGCACATTAACCACCCCATCTTATTTTCTTCAACACAACACTGTTCAAAGATTTCAGTATATTGGAACCGTAGCTCAAGAGCTCTGTAATAAATCCAGAAAGTAAGAGAAATTACCTACCAGCGTAACAAGTTAAAATATTCTAGTCTCCACAGGGAAAGTCACCCAAACAAGGTTTTTCAGATGTGATGTCTCCAATTTCTTTCCAAAGACCATCTCATGATGAAACACTCAATTCTAGCACTGCTACAATCAAGTATTACTGCATTGTGTTAATACTACGCAGACTGTACTTACTGTATTTCAGTGGCCAATACATAGACTTCAAAGTTCTTGTTAGATCACTATTGGATAAAACCATTTGCGTTATCATTTGCAATATATTACACAAACTCACTTCTAATAGCTTGAGTTCTTGGACACAGTTGTGAAGAAGCTCCAACGCTCGCTGGGAAACCTCCCACGGCCTCTGCAGGAAGATTAACAACGTGCACTGGCGAGAAAATAAATAACTACGCAAGTCCAGTAGAGTAGCTTCTTGATTCTGAATTAGCTCTCTCTTCTCCATGTCTATTGGTTTTCGGAGAATTAAACCATTCCAGCTCCTCACTGGCTGGCAAAAAAATGTCAGCCAGTTTGCACCATCTAAATAAATAAAGTTAATATCCAAGAATCAATCACTGTTATTTAAAGTCTCTTTTTTTTTGCCCCCCCACCTCTAGGTTGCAAACTTGCTTATTTCTTCTTAAGTTACTTGATAATCTTAACGTCTTAACTTTAAAACCTAAACAACAGAAATTCCATAACTAAGTCAACAACAATTCAGAACATTCAAATGCCACATGCACTTGACTTTAATTGTATGTTTCTTATTATCAGTATAATGCCACTGAGTTTGTAATGTATTTCTCAGTAATTCTTCCTAAATGAAGTTCCAGACCATCCAGTTTTATCCACAGACGTATTTCTTACTCAGCCACCACAGATATATACCCTCACCTTCAGGTTCAGCATCAAGTTCAGTCAGGATAAATATATTTCACTGTACTGTATTTTCACTAGGATCATAATGTACACCTAATGAAAGACCTTATGTAACACCACATACTTCCACTCATTAAAACAGCTTCAAGTTATTTGATATTTCTTGTACAGTAATTTTTTGTGAAGAGAAGGTTTCATCCACTGCAGAGCATGATTAAGCACATATTTGGTAATCACCACAAAAGTGAATGGAATATCTCATGTAATTTGAAACAAAACTGGATGCACTTGTTCTAGAAGCTCTTTATTAACTAACTTAGAAGCAAGCTGTGAGAAGAGCAACCGCATCCCAACCAGACTGAAATTTAGGTAATTACAGAGGCTCAGAGCTCTGTTTATAACAATCACTGAATAAAAGCAAAATGCAGGTTTTCATTAAAAATTGTTTTTCATTTCTGAGGCTTAAAAGCAAGAACTAAGAGGATACAGTGCAATTGTGACAAGGGCACAACTGCCTAGCAGACCTTCACTGCGATGTACCATCTCTTTCTCCCACATACACACATGGTACCCAAGGCATTGTCGTCTTTTGGTGAAGCACAGCACATAAATGAATAAGGATAATTTTTACCATTTTAAGACACTTACCACCAGCCCCAAAGTTCACAACGTACTGAGAAAACAAGGCATCCAGTTCATCATACTGCACTAATGCATCTTCAAACTGCTGCAGCATCTCAAAGACGAAGGCCAGTTCTTCCTTTTGACACACAAGCAAGACAATGAGCACATTACGGATACTAGTCATGTCTGGTATTATAAGCTGCCTCCACCTGCACACAGAGCTCCAGGAAGTACTACTTCCAACATGTTTCTTCTTCTGGTAATTACATACAAAAGAAAAATCTACCACTGTAGTGGATGCACCCTTTCCTCCTAACACAATGAAGCTAACAATAAAACTACAAACAAACAGATATGCCAGTTCATCCTACTGTGCATCCAGATTCTCATTCACTACAAGCAACTGTTCATACATCAACTGAAAGTTCAAGTTTCAAAGAAAACCTACTAAACAGTCATCTCCCGTAACAGTAATAACCTTTCTGGTCTTTACACCATGAAAACACCATTGCAGTATCAATAAAGGTTCTGCAGTACGCAGAGAAGAGACCAAAAATTAAAGGTAGAAAGAGTCGGAGAAGATATATCACAACAAAGTGGTAGCAGACAAACTCAGAGGAGACATGAGGATGATGTGAAATTAGTGTAGGAAAGAGAATTATACAGTGACTGGAAAACTAAAAAGAATCAAAACTTTAGTTCTATTGAATAAGATTTTCTTGCTTTTCTCTATATCAGCTAAAGCAGACATACTTAGAAATACAAAAAAAGGTGGAATTTGAGGGCATCCTCTGTTTGGCCTTACTCAAAACAGACTTCTCCACACATACTGTTAACTAAGCATAGAAAGCATAGTGATATTTGCATTAAATGCCAATTACAAGTTTGAATGTCTTTGTACAACCATATTAATAGGACATTTATCCAAAATTCAGAATATTTTCTAGATGGATTTTGTGTTTGTTACAGTCGAGATTCATAACACTTTGTTTGCAATAGGCTTGCGTGCACAACCTCTTCAGGCTTGCCAATATGAAAATGTTGCTTTTATATCAGTCTTCATCTCCCCTATCCCCTCCTGCCTCAAAGAACAAACAGAGCATTAAAAATACCAGAACGACAAGCCATTAGAACAAGAACTAAAACTCAAAGCATTTTTTTTATATTAAAAAAAAAAAAAAGAAGGAGAAAGACTCTTACCTGGACCATGAAATACTCGCAGAAGCTCCATCCTGGTTCAGTCCTTTTTTCTCTCAAAGTTCTCATGTCATCTTCAAACTTGCCTAAGTTCTTGGTAAAAGACATGAGAAGCAAGGTCCTGAGTTTGGTCAGGAAGGCATTCCAAGATTCCTGAGAACGGGAAGAGTCTTTCAAAGGGTCTGAAAGTACCACACATCTGCAAAAAGATTGATAAGTTATTTTGGAGGAGGTACAAAATAAAAATTTTACACATAAATGCACAGCTGTAATACAGTGCACATCTGACAGGTTCACAGTAAATAAAAATTATCTTTTAATTCAACACTCAAAGAAAAAAGTTTGGGGGGAAAGAAGGAAAGGGGGCAGAGTGGGTTTTTTGTTTCTTAAACTTTCCCATGTATGTTTAAGGCTCTTATATCGTTTACAGAAAAGACTTAAGAGACTTTTACAAAATGAGTGCTATTTGAAACTTTACTTTTTTTGTTTACTTTTTTAACAAAAATCAATTAATGGATACACGATTCCAACTACTTAAACATGAGTAATAACATTGTAGCAAATAAAGGAAAAAAGCCTGCCTAGAAATACGATCAGCAGAACAATTATAGTTATTGCTGACAAATAATACGTAGGACAGAAATCAAGACAAATTAGATCATAAAAGGATGCTCTTGCAGGATGTCAATTTGTTTTACAAACTTCACGTGCTAGAACTTCCACTGTTTTTTTGGGGGGGTGGTTGTTTTGTGGTTGTTTTTTAGTAAGTACTTAGCAGATCACAGTAATTCACAAATAAGTCTTCCCGAGAGCATTTATTTCACCAGTTTTTATACCATAATCTAACAAGAGTCAAAAAAGTACAGACATCTTTAAAGGCAGAAAACCTCTTATTTAAACTGAACATCATTTCTTATTAGAAAAGTAATGTTTTCTACCTCCTTGCTTTAATCAGTTTGCCATGAGATAATAAAAACAAAATGATTCAGAGTTGTCCAGACTATCTGCCCAAGCAGTCCTGCAATACAGCAAACACTAAGGGGGTACAAATAAATTGCTGCCAATGTCATAACATGCTGACCTGTCAGTTGGTCACTGGCAGTTCACACTAAGGTACAATGAGTACTTTCAACTACCCCTTTGAACTATCACCTGTTCTTAGGGGGAAAATCTCCTATTTAAAGTTAACTCTTGAGATTAAAACAAAATGAAAATATATTATATATTCCATGCAATGATGCAGAATAAGGAAGAAGGCATTTATTAGTTTCAAATAAAGATTTGCGCATTTTGTTGTCTTTAATGAAGGGAGAAACAGTTTCATAACTTTTTTCATCATTATTTTCCTTAGAATAACTTCAGTTTCTTCAGCTGTTTTTACGTCAATTATTTCATACCGGAAAGGTGATTTATTAAGTGAAAAGTAGAGTTCAATGGTAAAAAAAGTTAACAATGCTAGCTTCATTTTCCCCTCACACCACACTACTGCTACCTCTGGTTCTGATAACATTTCTGCACCTAAGTTCTGAAAACTGATACGAGCATGGAATTTTCCCCTTCAATCAAGATTAGTCATGAGATTTCAGTGTACTTGAAATATTCTTGAAACATTTCAGAGACACCACTAATCCAGGAGGAATTGAAAATAAACTCCTCTTTTTATAGCTTTGGATGCTGGACATCAGAGAAGATCCTATAAAAAGCAAGGAATCTGTTACATAGAAAAGTTAAGGTTTTAAGTCAGCACACGCTAGTCAAAGGTTTAGAAGTCTGCAAGTAAAAGATTCCTTACCTGTCACTCTGTTTGTTACAGAAGTCATTTCTTATTTTATCTACTATAGAGGTTCGGGGAAGGATATTTGTTTTGTTCTTTTTCTTGGCATCACTCTCAACTACCACAATTAGCCAGTCCACTGAGTTGTGAGCCTTGAGAACATTCTGCCACTTGGTGATGTCATCCTTGACTGTGGTTTTGTACACTTCTGTATCCTGAGGTGAGAAGTGGTGAATCACCAAAGCAAACAGTCATTCTAAACAACTTCAAAAGGCAACTTCTGTACTTTTGTTCCAACAGAAGAAAAATATAAAGGCTTATCAAACAGAATTAGTGACAATAAATTCACTTATTGAGAGAAACCAAATGAGCCAAAGTATGGTAAGGTTTTTGGTCTTTGAATTTCATTTATTTCTAGTAATTGATTAAGAGTACTTGGTATAATTCTTGGCAACCTTGTACTAATCATTGTACCAATTAGACTTTGGTACAATCCTTTAGATTATATTCTTAAATTTTACAACATGAGTATGTTTGACACCAAAAAGCTAAACTGTTACATTCTTGCATAATAACAGAAGCATGGCATTTGTGCCTTCTAACACAGCTCAAATCTTAAACTGTTTACAAGCTGGAGGGAAAGAGAGGCGAGTTTTTTTGTTTGTTTTAAACAAACAAAACCACTGAAGGTTGTCCAGCATTTTTTCAGTTGTTTCCAAACAGATTAATTCAAATAACTCTTAAACCTGTTAAGAATGCCTTTGGTCACAAATCAGAAGTTACCTCTGTCATTCAGCTGGTCTCTATTACAAATTAGTTATGCAATCTCTAAGCAGTGAACTTCAGATAAACAGAATTAAGACCTTCCAAATATTATCCAGTTGTGGTGGTTTCACAGCCTACTCATCCATGGGCCTCTCCTGGGCTGCAGGGAGCTTCTGCTTTGTGCCTGGAGCACCTCCTGCCCTTGCTCTGCACTGACCTTGGTGCCTGCAGGGCTGGGCTGCTGCTCTCAATTCTCACTCCTCACTCCCAGCTGATGTTGGGCAGCAGTTTTTCCCTTCCTTAAATCTACTCTCCCAGAGCACACCCAGTGAAGCTCACAGCTCAGCTCTGCCCATGGTCCCTTTCAGAGCAGCTGGAGCTAGCTTTGCTCTGACAGGGGGCAGCTGCTGGGCTCTGTGCACACAGGTCACCCTTGCAGCCCTCTGCTACCAAAACTCTTCTATCTGAACCCAATACACCAGTTTAGACCACTGATGCATACTAACAGCTGACATGTGCAGAAGATAAAGTAAAATATGCATTCTTTTTTTAAGATTTAACCTCATGAATAGATCATAACCAAAATAATCTGACCACATTTCTGTATCACGTAGCAAATGTGCTGTGCTACTGCAATAACGCTGTTAGACTTTGGGTTTTTTTAATAACAAAATGCTGAAGAAAGGCTATTCAAAAGCCTTCCTCTTAGTGTAAAGCAACATTACAAATACCACGTATAATAAAAAAGTACTTAAGGTGACAAGTTTCTGATATACTAGGTATGCATGTTTACGCATTGCAAACGTAATTGTTCAAGCAAACACAAAAAGCAAGTTAAAAAGAAAAAACAGCAGAGAGGGCAAGTTGAAAGTCAAAACAATTTAATTCTGTTTTCCTAATACTTACACAACACTCTGTCCAATAAATATGAAGAAAGGGAAAAGTCAGAAGAGCCTTATTCCCCTCTTTGGGTAGTAGCTCCTCTTTAAACTGAACAAAGTTTGATTCTAGATGAATCATCTTTGGAGCACGGCCATAAGACCTGAAAAATTCAAAAACTGAAATTAGCAACCGAGACATATGTAGCAGAACCCAAAAATGAAAATGGATTTTGTTGAATAAACTGAAAAGCTCTGGGTACTGGAAACTCAAAAACTATGCTTACAGTAGTTTACATAAAGTTAGCTAAAATATGGTAACACTTGAAGTGTTATTATAGTTGCTCCTTTTTAAAAGAACAGCAGCTAGAAGCTTTTCAGCTTTCATTAAAAGATTTTCTATACCTCCAAGACCTCTAGAAGTAGAAAACTCTAAATAAGAAAATTCCCAAAATGTTTTCCTCCATCAGAAGACAGTGGGCCATACCAAGGATTTTGTAGGAAGTTTCATCTGAAATTCAACCTGTATTTTCAGGAAAAAGAGCAGCACACCCCTTTCAAAACACCCAAAGCGCATCAAGGCACATATCAAAACATCAATAACAACAAAAAGAAACACAGACTATTATTATTTTCCTTCAGGTCAAGTTCAACACAGCTGAAGTGCAGAAGAGAGCATTCTGAACATTTACCTTGGCTAATTAAAGCAGGTGCCTGACTCACTTTATGGTAAAAGCTTCCCACAGCACAATGGCACACTTTCCCAAGTCTAGTAACATACTGAAATAGTACTACAGAACCAAATGCAAATTTACCTCCTCCATTCCATGGGTTCTCTTGGAAGCTGCTGAGAAAGTGTAGGATACAGGGAAGTAAATAAATTCTGATCTCCAGCACCTAAACATGAAATAAAATAATTTATCACTATGTGCAAATTACAAAATATATATATATATATATATTAATAAACTATGCTTCAATTTGCTTCAATAAAAAAGTTGTATTTTTATTTGCTTTGGACACTTGAGTCCAACATAACCTAACAGAACACCTCAACAAGGCACATAATACATTTGCTATTATAACCTCCTGACTGAGCAATCAACCGTACTAGACAAGGTACAATGCCTCAACAGTCCATCACAATTAAAGAGAAAATACTGCATATCACTTCTGGCAAATAAACAGATTCCAGTGAGAAAAGGAGTAAGGCTACAAATATAAATTCCATAGCATTTGATCAGAGTTCTAATACCTATTATGACATGTGTGCATTCTGATGTTGGGAAAATGAGCTGGCCCATACTAGCTGTGATATCATTTATGCTATCTCTCACGTGCATGCTGCCCTGAAGTTATCTCAGCTATTGCTCTCTTCTCTGTGGCTTCTCTTCTCTTCTGCTCCTTACAGCTTTATCTTTGAATTGCTGCATTCCCCTTTTTCTGAGACTGCAAATTAATTTCTTTTTAAGATCCTTTTTCCTTCCTCCAGAAGCTCCACATTCTCACTCTTCTTCCCCCACACCCTTCTCAGGATCTCTGGAGCTGAAGAGTTATGTTTTCCAATTACCATGCTAAACAGGCATACAGTAAGTCGGCTATTTCCTGGCAGTTTTCCACCTGTTTCCTCTTTCTAATCACTTGCTGTTGTACAGCCCAATCTGAACAAAGGATCTTCTTGCCTTTCAGTGGAACAGAAAAGCTAAGGCTGGAGAAGAACCTGACATCCTCTCTTTTCCCTCCCATCATACACAAAACAAGAAACTGCTTCTAATAGGAGTTTACCAAACTTTAATTACAATCATAGAATCAAAGAATGGCTTGGGTTGGAAGGGACCTCAAGGATCATCAAGTTCCAACCCCCCTGCCACATGCAGGGCCACCAACCTTCACATTTAATACTAGACCAGGCTGCCCAGGGCCCCATCCAATCTGGCCCTGAATGCCTCCAGGGACAGGGCATCCACAACCTCTCTGGGCAGCCTGTTCCAGCACCTCATCACTCCCTCTGTAAAGAACTCCCCCCCGACATCCAACTTAAACCTTCCCTCCTTGAGCTTAAAACCATTCCCCCTTGTCCTATCACTGTCTATCCTTGTAAAAAGTTGATTCCCCTTCTTTTTAATACCCTTTTAAATACTGAAAGGCTGCAATGAGGTCACCTTGCAGTCTTCTCTTCTCCAGGCTGAACAAGCCCAGCTCCCTCAGCCTGCCTTCGAAGGGGAGGTGCTCCAGCCCTTTGATCACGTTAGTGGCCCTCCTCTGGTAGGGAATTAGGTTGGGAATCCTTTACAGTCCACCCATCTTTTCCTAATTTTCTCTAATATACTACTTTGACCATCAGCCACTAGCATAATGCAATCATCAGATACTAAACAAACAAGTTTGTTTAAACATCAGAACAAGCAAACCCAGGTGCTCTAACATCTGACCAAAACAGCTGTTGTTCAGTGATACCATTTCCTAAAATTGCTTAAAAATAAACCAACAGTCACTCTATGATTACTGCTTTAGCCTGAAGTCTCCAGAAAGTTACTAAACAAGCTTGACTCTGCACTTCCTCCTGCTCTGTTTGAATTAAGTGCAGCACACAAAATATTTAATTTAATAATATAAACAAATTCTGAAATGAATATTGAAACAAGTGTTGGCTATACTGCTTAACACTATCTCATACCAAGTTACAACATCTCCATAAGATGGGCCATAAAAAACTGTTTATTGATTTGCAACTCATTACTGCCCATAGAAAGTGAAATACGGCTCAGTGATTTAGCAACAGCATGCTGACCACATCAAAGTAATAGCCTGGGAAGCTTGGAGCCTGACACAAAGAAAGGAGAACTACAGAGGGAGCACAGCAAAGCACTCTTCCTGTACTGCACCTAAAAATCCAATGTGCACCCCAGAATGTCTGAGAATGCAACATCTTGAGTAGAAAGATCGTTTCCATAAAACAGAAAAGATACTAAATGGTAATATGTATTTAAGCGCCCTCCTATTACAGACAACCATGCCACACTCTCAGCTGAAGAAAGACCACTTTACTTTTAAAACTCATTTGTTGTAATTAGCTTTTTCTCCTGCATTAGATTTGAGGGCACATAAAATACATCTAAGAACGTATCTGTGATCCATGCAAGGCTATCCTGAATGATCAGAGGAAAAAAGGAGAACAGACCTCCAATGCAAACTACATCACCTTATCTTTTGAACATGGACCAAACACAGCCACCGAGTATTACAAACACCCAAAGGACTGCAGCATTTCAGGTTCTGTTCAACCGGACCTAGTGTCATCAGCAAGTTTGAGCCATTTCATCAAACACTGAATATGAAGTTACCAGCAGGCAGCACTAGCATAGAACTTGCACAGGAGAAACATCAAATGAGTTGTGGATGCTCCCTCCCTGGAAGCACACAAGGCCAGGCTGGATGGGGCTTTGAGCATCCTGGTCTAGAGGGAGGTGTCCCTGCCTATAGCAGGGGGTTGGAACTAGATGACCTTAAAGGTCTCTTCCAACCCAAACCATTCTATGATTCTATGAGTTGGTAGTACAACCTAGAAAGGACCATAAGATTGGCAAGATGCAGGTCAATTTGTGAACTGCCTGCTACTGGAGTGCTGGAGTAGAAGTGGAGAACATCACAATAAGCAGACAGTAAGAGCATCACCTTCCCAAATAACAGAACAAAAAATCCTGGAGGATCGGGATTGTTTGGGAGAGTTGTTGCGCAAGATTCCCAAGACTCAAGAGACATGAAATACTGCAAAAGTACCACACTGTTCAGTATACATCCCTGAAGCATCAGTACTTGTTGCACGCACGATCTACTTCCTAAAATATTTTTTAAAAAGACAAAAAATGAACAAACAAAAAAACCCCACACATGAATTTTGCCTTGCATCTAACTAAATTTTGAATGAAACATTTCCAAGAATACAAGTACCCCTGAAACTCCAACAACAAACTCCAAAGTCTGGGGGGAAAGAAAGGAGAAGGGAGGAATAAAAAAAAGGATATAAAAAAGTCTGAGAATGGCTTTAAATATGTTATCTTCTTAAACAAAGACACACAACAAAGCAAATACAATGTGAATGGATGCCTAAGCAACCATTTTATTGTAGCAAACTCATCTCGGTGGACAGGCCTCAACACTAAGCTTTCACTCCAAGGATTGTCACTAGTAGAGCCAAAGCGTAAAGGATGACCAGACACAGCTTAAAAAGAGAAAGATGGATGTGTGTAAAGGGGAAACAAAAATAATTCTGGAATCCTACCACAACTCAACAGCCTTTTAGAGAAGGACTTTCTGCTTCTAAAGAATTGACAGAATTAAACAAGACCTAAATATCCCGATAAAGATCGTAACTAGGAAATAACATCCCTTATCACTTAAAACAACCAGAAGAGTATATCTTTAGTTCTACTATATTAAACATATCTAATGAATATATCTATAAATTTAAAAAATCAAAATAGATTTAAGTGATTTACATAGTTTTACCACA
This sequence comes from Tragopan temminckii, assembly GCA_028571105.1. NCBI lineage: Eukaryota > Metazoa > Chordata > Aves > Galliformes > Phasianidae > Tragopan > Tragopan temminckii. The sequence continues at coordinate 92,553,555 of JAOWBP010000001.1, read as the reverse complement.
AGCCCAGATCAAATACTGAGCCAAAGAATCATTTTAACTTACGCTTTCTATGACTGACAACCACTTGACATCCACAGCATTCAGATGGCCAAGTCAAGCAAAAGAGAAGCAAAACTTACTAAAATGAATGCTGATTGTGAACCTGGCTGTAA
>JAOWBP010000001.1:92495106-92529893 GCA_028571105.1 Tragopan temminckii | reverse complement strand
ACTAGAGCACCCTTCTAAACTCCACCTCCTCCTCCCTAGCATCCGTTGTAACCCTTAGAAGTGCATTTCAAAAGTTAGGAAAAAAAATAGAGGAGACTGTTTGCACCATTTTCAGGGTGATGGAAAACAAAGCCAGAACAACCCTATGAATTTAACTCTTACAAGAGTCCAAAAAAATTTCATGAGAGAGAGGGTTCACTAAAGTAATAGTAGCAGAACAAGATAACAAAATAGCATACAACTTCCCTTGTATGGTTACATGCCTATCCCATGATACTTTTGCGCAGCTTTCTTACAGAAGTTACAGCAAAAATTCATCTTCTCTCAACATAGCCATGTGGAAATGATTTGCGCTGGATGTTGTCTTCCTAACTTGACTGCTGGTAACTGTTCCTTGGGCAACTTCTGTAACGTAACCTGTACTGCTGTTGTAGTAACATCAGCTTCATTTCCCTAGCCTCTCTGTCCTAGTTATCTTTCCTTGTGTATCATATGAATGTGAATTGCATCCTGCAGCACTTGCCAAGCAAGACAAGATTTGCTGGATCAGACAAGTCTAGCCTAGTGCTTCAACTCAGCAATAGGAAATGTTAAAGAGTGATAGCACAGATATCTTGCATATCAGTCAGGCTTACATTGTGCTCGTACTCCAACACAAAATGAAGTTGACTTTTACTGCTTACGTGTGCTAATCAGTAGCAAAGCCAGAGCAAGAGCCACTACAAATGCCACCCAAGATGGGAAACAGCATTTGCTAACCTTTAGGATCAGTAGTATGAAGAGTAAAAAATGTAAATAAGTGTGTTTCAGAATCACTCCCTATCACTAAGTTTCAGACCTTTTCTAGCACTAGGCTGCCATTTCAGACAAGCCCAGATCATCCTCGGAGATGACTTAGGTGCTTCTTGAGTTCTTTGTCCTGCTGTATCTCCCCAGCAACATATCACATTGCTAAACCACACCATTATTTGTGTCTGTTTAGTCAACTCCATACTACCAGGGAGAGGAGAAACTATATAGCTAAGTTCAACAGTTGAGCAATTGCTTCTACAGAGCTTCATAGTCCCTTGGGGGTGGTTCTTGCTAGCTTTTAACAGCTCCGAGATCATCTGAGGCATCACTACTGTCCCAAAGCACACCAGAAGTTATTACTTCAAATCAAAAAATGGATCTGGAAGAGAATTTTGGGACCCCCCCCCAAAAAAACTAAGCCTGCTATCTCACTGCCTTTGCTGTAGCAGAATTAAGAGTCACTGTTGAGGCATACATAAAAATCTAACTTGTTATTGATTGCTACACAACAACCAGATGACTCATGGAGCAGACAATTAAATGAGAAAAAAAAAAAATAACCAAGAATCTCAAGATGACCAATTGTGCCCTGTGAAGATCAGGGCATGAAAGGTTGCCAGGGCTGATTTGTAATCTGAAAATGAAGTCACAGAAAAGCATAAAAGTACTGCAGAAGGAGACAGGATAGCATAATTGTACTTTCAATCTCTCCATTCTTCTCCTTTCTCTAAATGAAGAGGCCCTTCTACTGCAAAGGATACACTGGGGGGGAGAGTGGGAAGGGAGGGGTGTTATTGTTTGTTTTCATGGTTTGGTACTGTTTTCTTTACTTCTAAAAATGTAATTTCTCTCCAAGAAGCGGGTTATCTCCCAATTCTGGAAAAGTGGCACTCCAGGCAGCTAACAGTCCTCACCTAAAAGTAATTCACTAGAAACACTGCTGAAGTACCACACAGTCCCCAGCATGAATGTCAAGACACCAAACAACCACAGAAAAAGGAAAACAAAGCCCTCCATACATCAAGATGCACACTTGGAGTAGATTTCCCACATCTACCTATGGAAGAGGCCAGGCAATATGTGAAAATTAGTGGTACTCCCACACAGCCACAGGAAGAAGAGGGTTCCATTATTAGAAAAAGGAAGGAGGAGGATGCCACCTCTTTCCTGTGTCATAGATCTGAACAGGTTTATTTCCTGTAGAAGATTCTAAGCAGTCTTTCACAGTACTTTGAGAGAAAGGAGATTTTCTTTTCCCTTTCAAACCACAGACTTGCTTCTTTGAAAAGAATCCAGCAACTTCTTGTATCATCATGACTAGAGATAGGAAAAAAAGTAATATTACTGATAACAGACATAGGCACTTTGGGGACAGAAAAGAGGCAGTATCTGGTCACGTTCACAATACTTGAAAGACAGTTGTAAAATGATTCAGTTGAACTGGATCTGAACTAACCATTAACAACTAAGTCTTAAAGCTTTAAGAAAACTGAGAAACATTCCAGAGTAGAGGGCCTGCAGGAAGTGCTTATGACTCCATTACATGAATAGGAAAAAAATGCTTATGTTCTATAGAATTGCTTGAGTTGGAAGAGACCCTTAAAGATCATTTGGTCCAACTTCCCTGCAATGAACAGGGACACCCTACAGCTACATCAGGTCACTCAGAGCTCCATTCAGCCTGATCTGGAATTTCTCCAGGGACAGGACATTCACCACTTCTCTGGGCAACCTGTGCCAGTGCATCAACACCCTTAATGTAAAAATAAATAAGAAGTCTTACATCCAATCTCCAAGTCTTCCCTCTCTTAGTTTGAACCTATTTCGCTTTGTCTTATTACAACAGATCGTGCTAAAGCATCTGTCTCTTTCTTTCTTGTAGCCCCCCTTTAGATACCAATAGTGTATGCACATCCCATTAATTCAACATAAGTTTCATCTCCACTTAGAATGATTATTTACAGCTTAGAAAAATGAGCACAAGTGTTCTTAAGCGTCGCTAGACAGCCCTGTTTGAAATGGTTTGTGGTGGTTGTTTTTTTTTCCTCCATCTCTGATGGAATGGAGTTAATCAGACTTCAGAATTCTTACATTTGTAACTGAGCCATATCCAAAGACAAACATTCAGTTTCCTTACCAAAGAAAGTATAGAAGGCTGTAGACTTCACCCTTGTAATACTGTTCAGGCACTGGGTAGGCAACTTTTATTTTCTAAGCCCATAGTATTTGGCAACTGCCAGCTTTATTTTTGTCACTGGTTCAAGAGCCCTTGAACCATTAGGTCTTAATGATTTTACTAGAATGAAGTTTACACTTCACAAGTACTCCATGCATTTTATTGGGTAACTATGAAGAAGATCAGGAGTGATTCCTGCAAGAGGGAAAAGGTCTCCTCTTTGTTAGTTATTTGCATTCACTGCACTCAGTTGTCTTTTGGGACAAGAAAAATTGCCACTAGAGCCTGTAGGAATATCCTTTGTTAGGACAAAGGTGTACGTGATGTGAATGACTCTTGGGAAATTTGTTCTGTAAACAACTCCTCCCTCCCCAGAAGAGTTCTCATGTGAACCGCAGCAAAAATTTAAAAAATAAACTGAAGAATCATCAAATGAAACCCACAGACCTTCAGTTTCTTTAGCAGACAAGACAACAGCTCAGGTAGACACTAGCTCCTTTGGGATTTAGTGACAGACATCAGCGAGTTAATACCTTCAGTTGATCTCCAGATTTGTTCTGGCACTATAAAAATTTTACGATGAACAGTTGCTTCTAAATATGCTCAATGAGTTGCATTATATAGCTTAGGAAAATAAACCAGGACGTGATTCAGTGGTTCCTCTCACTTGGAAGAGCTATTACCACAGGGTTCATTCTCTGGACATTCAAGGCCTCTGAGAGGTGACCAGCATTGAGCTTGGCCAGTTAAGTCAAACCAATGCTATTTTCCTGGGAAGAGCCATTACATGCTATGCCGACCTAGGCTAACCTCAGTTTACTTCTCTCCTCTCATCCTGGTATTCTGAGCTTTCATTTTCATACTCGCTATTCTCAGCATCTACATGCCCAACATAGCAAACATGATAGCAACCAATTGGTCTGTTTTACCTCTAAAGCTCACAGCTTTGCTGTAAATATCTACTGAACTTCATCTGCTCTGCAGCTTCCCTCCTGATCTCACCTATTGGGAAGTATAGATCCAACAGACTGTAGGGTCACAGTTTGGGAAGGAAACGTACTCTGGGAACAGGTGTGACATAAAAGAGAAAACTAACTAATATACCTATGTGAAACTGTGTGTGCATATCACTAATAACATCAGCATGTCTTGAAGAAAGGTGGTTTCTACAATATGTGCATTAAAGACAGAGAGAAAAGTCATGCCCAGAAAAGCAATGGGCAGCCTTTACAATCCCGTGAGCCTGTTGTTAGCAACAGTTGCCAGCAAAAAAGATAAGTATCTAAAGGGCAGGATTTTCCAAAGCTGTTTCAGTGCCGAAGCAGACAGCAGCTTTGGAGAATGGAAATTCTCTGGAGATTATGCATTGCACTTCCTCCTACCCAAGACATCAAACAAAAACAAGGACAGTTTATTGACTAAACTGTTCACTCAAAGCAACCTTCTGAGCCTGAAACAGTTTCCCTTCTGCTTCCTAAGAAAGTCCCTCAGAATTTCCCTTTCTCCCTATTACTTGTGACTGGGCTTTATCCACTCTAAAAATCTGAAAGTTCAAAAGGGAGGGATTTTTCCTCTTTCCTTCTTCAGACTGATGACATTTCTTAAGGGTTTTTTTTTTTTAAATAATCCCACCTTAGTGTGAGAGATAAGTGCTGATTGAAGAGGAATAAAAATCCTTGTAAATAGATTAGAAGTTGAACAAGACACAGCTAAGGCTATCACTCCAGACATGTACAAAATTGTTATTTCCTGCTTTGGTGCTTTACAGCATGAGAAGCTCGGTTTGGTTCTTCCTTCAGGTTCAGCAGTTCAGTTCTTGTTACATCCCTTTAAGATCTGTGTCTGTTCCACTGTGCTCTGTCAAGACATCACACAGGTGAGATGGAGTACAAAGATAATGCTCATAAACACAGATCTTGAGAGGCTTATCAGCTGTGAGCAGGTGGTGAAACCAAGGCCTGGTAGGACAAATCTGAGGTCAGACCACATCCCTGCGTCAACAGACAGCAGGCCCAGCTCAAGGTGTGAGCAAAGCTCACACCTGTAAAATAAATTATACCAACAGTGGGAGGGAAATGCCACACAAGAGCGATATCAAAGATCGAGGAGAAATATCTAGAAGCCACACCATAAAGTCCAAGAACCTCCCCCATACTTCAATCCATCTCAGTTCTTCTTGACTGTGTCCATTTAATGAGAAACTGCATAGAGGAATTCATATCATTTGACATACTGCCTAAAGAAAAAAAAAAAAGTAGCTTAAGTACCTGGGAAGAAACGCAGTGAGAAAACTTCATTTCCCTCTTTTTTCGAACCCCCAACACAGCCTGCAGACATTTCTCTGCTTATGACCATCAAAAACATGGAACTCATATACCTTCTCAGGCAGTATGAGTTGACTAAACTGTAAAATAAAGTAAGAAAAAACGATAATGGCAATAACTAGGCACCCATTAAGAGTCACCTCCATAGAAGTTGAGCTTCTTGCTCCTAAGAGGTAGCAATAATGCAGCTCAGATCATCTCTCTTCAAAACCAAGTCTCATTTTCCTAAAAAAATTTGAACTATCCAGCGTAGTACTAATATTGTCAGTCAGTGCAAGTCCAACAAATAGTTCTACTGACTTAAATTAGTTTAATACCTTCAGGACTCCTCACACAGATGTGCCTCAGCATCAGATGAGCTGTTTGCCATTGAACAGAATGCTCCAGAATCAGATAATGACACTTATTCCACCATCAGTTTAAGCAGATGTCAAAAGGAAAAAAAAAAAAAAAATCAAGTGAAGAATCAAAAATGAAGATCCTTGTTCCATGTTAACGTTTTACTTCAGAATACCTCTATCTTCAAAGTTTATACAACAGTAAAACAAGACGTCAGGCAGAGAGCACTGAAACCATTTATTCAGACAGTAATTATCTTTGGAGACAGAAAAAAAAGGAAGAAAAATACACCACGCTGAATCCTTTCACTTCTTTCTACATCAGTTCTTTAAAGCTTAGGTTTTCTAGAACAAAATATAGAAGCACATCTGCCTATCTCATGTAACTGCAATCTCTTGGAAGAGCAGTTCTTTATTCTTCTTAAGAAGAATGTATTCATCAAAAGAGAAACATTTTGTTGGAACAGTCAAAGAGCAGTGGAAACTCTCAGAAGAGGACAAAGAAATCGGGAGAAAGAGGAACTTGTGGTGTCTCTCTGGCAGCTCCCTCACGAAAAGGAACAGCGACTTCTTGGTTTGTCTTCGTAAGTTTCATAAAAGGGCACGAGACCACCACACATCACCAGTCACAGGGAATAAGCCTCACCCAGTGAACGCAAAGCAGGAAAAGATCAGGACACACCAGGCACTGTTTGGGATTTGCTTTCTGAGCTTCCACCCAAAGAGATTTGAATCCACAACATTCTCAAATCCAACAGAGCTTAAGATGTGCAAGACGGGGATCTGCAGGGCTGGGAAGGTTTCTTCAGAATTAAGAGCACAGAAGTGGCTCCCTAAATCAAGCCTTTGCCCTCAGAAACAAAACAAATGACAGGCCCTGCCCTGACATTCTGTAGGGCAGCTGCATCATCTTGCAAACCTCATTGCTAAATTTAGCACAAAAGTTACGATACTTAACAGACAAAATGTGCTTCAAGAGAGTGGGATACATTCACACTATTAAACATAACTGGCAGTTGACCTGTCTGTCTAATGGACCCCACAGGCAGCAGCCTAAAATATCTCAAAGATCTCCAGACATCCTCCTGGTCCTTGTATTGGTCCTTCCAGTCCCTGCATTGGCCGTTCAGCTAAGGGAACCATTGAAATTCCTCTCAAGTGAGGGCTGGAAATGTGGATCACAGGGATCTTAGTTGCCTGAGAATTCACTCAGACCCAACATAAAGTGAAACTGCCCAATAACTACAAGATAGGAGCAATGTTTGATCAGTGTTGAGATCTACTGTCTCACATACTGAGAGCATGCTTCCTTCCTTCTGAAACTTGAAATGAGATGTGCCACATTTAGCATCGGTCCCACTAGGCCACCCAAACTGTTCCCATTTTGCAAAGCCAAGAACAACTTCAGTCTGAGAGCTATTAGGCTATTCTGAAATCAAGAATTAAGTCTAGAAACCGGAACACTCAGAAAAAATGCTAACTTGGATATGTTCCCTTTTTGGCCAGGCACATCCAGAGTTCAGCTATTTTCCTCCAAGCCTTTGGGAAAGTGCGTGTGAGTTTGAATCCTGCATACTACAATTAGATATAAACCTTAATTTCTGCTTTATTTTCATGTATATGGATAATTTTTTTCTTACCAGCACTGCTTATACAAAGTCAGGGGAATGGATGCGGTTTTCTGCTGTAAGACTTTGCTTTGAATATAGCTTTCCTCTGGGAACAGACCACACACCACCACTTCTGTTCTTTAACCTCAAGAAGGAATGACTTGGCAGAGTAGATAATGCAGTTGATAACAAACATTCAGCCCCCAGAACCTGACGTGCTTCATATATGCAGCAGGAAAATTCCAGTAGAATAGTAAAACATGAGCAAGCCCAAATCCAGCACTCTACCCACCACGTGCCGCCTCCACCACATAGGTGGTGTGACCAAAGCGTGGGATGGAAGAGGGCAAGTGCGAACAGAGTACACAGTGAGAAAAGGACAAGGTACAGGAGTTTAAGACAGCTATAAATGACTAAACCAAACAATCCTTGAAACAAGACCAGCCTCCAGCTCTCCCCACCAGTGCTGGAAGTTCACTACAGTGCACCTGAAGAAGTCTCGCTCAGAACTTGGCTGTTGCTCTAACACAATTTGCAGCCTGAGGATCGGGACACTCCCCAGGTGGCAAAGGGCACTCCCCCCCCCCAAACTGCCTTGAACAGAGAGGATGAATTACCCAACAGTTCATCTACATAAACACTAATTGTCATTGCTCACAAATCTCCAGAACATTACTTCTAAATTAGCTGTTGAAGTAAATTACCTTAACTCCTTAAAGGAGAAAGCCGTGGTCGTATCTAGGCATATGACAACCATATCCCTCACTTGACATCATTAAAACTCTTTTCTTAAAAAAGTGATGGGACAGCTGTCTAAGTGACACCTCACTTTGAATACAGCTTTCTTTCAGATTGGAGTTAATTACCCAGTTCTGATAGAGATTGTTGCACCATAAGAACACTCTTCAGGAAGGCAGTAATTTCCACTTGTAAACTCATAAGCCTTCTATTAGCAAAGGTAAAAGGACCACACAGTTACACGGGCAGAGGGCACTTAAAGAAATGACAAAAGATTGCCATGGTGTGGACAAGGAATAGTAAAGGTGACATTTTCTGCTGAACATGTTCTCAGGGTTTCACTAAACTGGGGAGAAAGTTTTCCTTCCCCATCCCTCCTCTCACTAACAAGAGCCGGTTAGCACAAATTTGTTCATATAAGGTAAAGAAAGGCACATAGGATACACACTTGAAGAAGCAATCAGTGACTAAGCTGCAAAGCTTTGCCAGGTGCATAACAAGTTGTTTCCTTCTTGACAGTGGCCTTCACCCATCTGCTAAATGTTTTGGGCCAGCCCTTTCTAAACTGCACGTGCCTTCTCCAGCCTGTGCCACCATTCATTCCATTCCCATTACACATTACTGAGCCAGCACTGAAGGTTAGCGAGTCAAATGAAAAGGTTGCCCAGTAGACCAAACAATTTATAGAATCATAGAATAGTTTATGTTGGAAGGGACCTTAAAGACCATCTAGTTCCAGCCCCACTGCACAGGTAGGAATGCCTCTAATAGTAATATAACATTTTCCCCTCCTGCTCTCCCAGTTATCCTGATCAGCATCCTTAATGCACTGCAACAACATTAACTCCAGGGTTAACAGATCACTCTTGGAAAATACCATTCCAATTCATTTTACAAGCAGCATATCAGTCCTGCAAGGGGGAAAAAGCCTTCAAAAGTAACAGTGCCACCCTCATTCCGTGGAAAGAAAGAATGTGAATCTGTTTTCTCTGTTACAAAGCCCCCCTACTCTGCATGTGCTTGGAAAATTCGGTTGTTTTTCTTCTTGGTTGATTGCATTATGTTGCAGGCTGAATGAGCATGTTCAATAAGTAGCTTCACACCCATCTGACGTCTGCATCATGACAAAAATATTGCCAAGAAGTTCAAATTTCGCAATTAAATCATATTCTTTAATCACTGTGCATGCCTTAACTCCTTCAAGTTAGTTAGTGTGCTAAGAAGTGGTACTTAGTGTTGTAATTCTTCTGGAAATGATTCTTCATCAAAAAGTCTTACTCAGTTAATCGTTCTAGCATTTCAAAGCAAGGCCTAAATAATTACTTCATCAGATTAATGAATAGTGGATTAATTCTTAAGTTTGAAATGTGGTAGTTTCCTCAGCTTCCATCTCATTTAAGCCAGCACCTTTAAAAAAAAGGTTAAAATAAAATAAAGATGTGAAAGACTGAACAAATAATTGCTTTGAATGCTTTTCTGTCTGGTGACTGAAACATCTGGAATGTACTGCATAGACTGAAACAGATCTCCTTTAGCATACCAAGAACAATTGTGGTGAAGGTTCTGCATAGACATTGACATTTTAAGCAGTGTCAGCCTAATTCAAAAGGAAATGTTACTCCAGCAGAATCTCATCCTGGTAAGATAAATTAAGGGTCAGGTGTTCCAGCTAGAAAAATCCTGTAGTTGTTTGATATGAAGAATAAGACAAAACACCTTCCTTGCTGATTTTTAAGCATAAGTTTAAACTTCAGTGGGGAAGTAGCAAAATCACGTGGGTGGCAAGAAATATTAAGGTTCTCATGCAATTCAGATGCAATTTGGTATTTCAGGTCTGATTTCAGGACTTCTCCCCTAGCCCTGGCTTTTGTACAGATATTTGTCAGAATCAGAAACCCCACAGGGACTCCATGGGTGTAAACTGTACAAAGCCAGAGATGCAAGCAAGCTGTCTTGGCAGGAACAACCAACTTCAATTGGCTCTTGTGTCAGAAGCAAAACTGTTAGAAAATGAATGATTTAAAAAAAAAAAAAACAACACACTTCTAGGAGATCTGACCTCAGAGTCACTTCTGTTTGCTGCTCTCGCACCTTTCTCAGACCCCATAAGCTGGTCACACCTATTGGATTTTGAGTTCTTTCTGAACAAGTAGATATCACACGGAACACCCTTGCACACTGCAGAGCACCAGCCAGCACGCTGCCTTCCCCCTACAACAGACCTGCTGCTGGCTGCTTAGCAGCCCAGATGCATGGAGCCCCAGCCCCTCCAGATTCATCCTGTCCTCCAGGCCAGGGCACAGGATAAGACTGCTGCTGGTACTTTTGCAGAGCAGTTTTCTGTAGAGCGGAACATTCATGCAAAGCTGAGAGGGAGGATGGAGTCAGTGTATCAGTGTTATTTAAAGGAAGGAAAATATGGAATAAGCTTGCTTTGCCCAAGTTAATTTTCTTGTTTGAAATAATAATCATTATAAAGGAGATGGAGGCAACCACAGTGGAAGTTTGTCAGAGACCCACAGACTACTCTGGTTAAGATCTATGAGAAAACTCAAACAGGCAAGTATTTCACGATAGTTTCACTTCTGAACCAAATCCTTCCCTACGTCAGTTACATCAACCAAAACACATCCCCTGCTTGCTCATCTCGATCCACCACAGAACAGCCCACCAGCAGCCTTCCACCAGCTCTCAAACATCAGTCACACATACTGAGTTTAACTCTTGCACTATGTACAGCTTATAGTGACCAGTCTGAGAGATGATTGAGCTTTCCAGCACCGAAGATATCCATTACAATGTTATAGCTCAAATTGACCTTCCACAGTCCATCCACAGCACCATAGGAGGAAGGAGTAGGATCGAGGACCAGGATAGGAATCCCAGCTGGCGTTCACTTCCTGCTCTCAACAAAGACTTGCACTGAATATCAAGCAGGGGCTGGTAATTAAGCAGGGCTTGACCACAAAGGAAGAGCACAGAAATTCAGCTCTGTTACTAGATTTAGAGAACGAGCACACAAGCTTCAGCCCTCATGGGACTAGTGGGTTCCCCACCATTTGGAGCCTCGCTTACCCCAAGCAGCACCATTTTACCAAAAATAATAGGCAGCACTTTCTCCCTTCCCACACAGAGCTCACTCTGAAAAGATGACTACCTTGGCTAAACCACTACTTTCACTGCTAGCATCATCTGTGAAGCAGAGTGAGGAGAAGCCACTACTCACTTGTTTGTATTCCCTAAGTTACAAGATGCTGAGAGCATGGCAAGAGGAAGCCCAGAAAACCCCTTTGTTTTATCCTTACTCTATTTATTTATTTTTTAATCTCTCTGAGAAAGTATCTGATTTAACAGCCTCCTTAAAAAAGCTCTTTCAACCAGTATTTCTCCTACAGCTTATTATCTAGAACTGCGTTTTGCTGGTAGATATGCCAATGGGCGTCATGTTTGGTAGTGTCCAAGATACAGTGTTTACACATCTTAATCAATACAATATCCTTTAGGTTTCATCGTCTTCTCCACTTGCTACAGAGCAAGAATTCCCAACAGCAGACTGAAAGCTCAGGAACTGCAACGGCATGGCTAATGACTCACACCCATCCCACCCATGAAAATAAATTCCTGCTATTGTCCACACTGAGTGTAAAAATAAAGATTGAACCACCAAAAACTAAGCAATAAAAATACCTTATTCCCATCTGGGGAAATGCTTATGGCAGCAAGCATTAGAATATCTTTCACTCTTTTGCTTTTCTAGAGACCAAAGGAGCACCTGGTGAAGTCAGCAGCGTGGAAGGATTCCTAAGGGCCAGCAAACCTAAAAAATGAAATGGTAAGCTACGTTTTCTTGTGTTGCAAAACAGCTGAAGCTTGTAGGCAGAGGGAATTTCTTTTAATTGCCAAACGAAAATAATCCCAGAAGCAAATTACAGCTATACATATGCCATTTACTTCGCCCACATGAGAATGCAAGAGGGAAGTACGGGTCTTGCTCTTGTGACTGAAACTCAACCCATCATGACCACCAAGAAATCTTAGATCTACAGGCAAGACTTACACCCCACACCAAGACAAGATGACAAATCAAGCCAGAAATGATAAGCCATCCAATTTCGTATCCAAATTCTCTTCAAAGATGAGGAAGTTATTTTCTCTAGCATAACTTGTGCCCCATTTCATGTCTATGACCTCTGCTCTAGCGTTCTGATGAAGTACTCAGAATTTCTATTTCTCTCACTTTACTAGGGTGACTGTCTGGATGTTTACTTGCTCGCTGATTACATCTCTACCCAGAGGTAAATATACAATAATACACATCCAAGAGTTGTGGAAATATTTACACATAAATACATAAACACTTATGATAACGATTCACTAAGAATCTTTGAGCAAAACAAACAAGTGTGTGCTGTGTTTTGCTTTGAATTTATTTCATCGCAGTCCAAGGCTTAAAAGTGCAGGCAATAACTTTGAGATAAACCATATCTGAAATAAGGGTTTTTGAGGTGTAGGCATTTCCAGCCCACAAATCTCCACCTGTAAAGATGATCTTGGTCACATCCTTAAAATACTCTGCCATTTCCATAAAATTAAGGATGGTTTAGAATCTCATTCTTTGCAATCCTGACCACCTTGTATCCCTTTTTAAGTTAACTTCGAAATTCAGGAACGTAATGAATCCACAGGAGTAACCAGGTAAGCAAATGGACCACAGCCCAAGATCCCTCTTTCCTTGAGCCTTTACATGTTTGCTGCCAAGTTCTAGCAGTATGACTTTTAGAATTACATAGACTAGATATCACAATCTTCCCTATGAAAGAAGTTCATACCGATAAAGTTTTCTACAAGCTACAGGGGCAACTTTCTGTAATTTTTTCTTCTGAAGATGAAACTTAGCAATATTAAGAGCTCTACACGGAGTCAAGATTTCTCCATTTATCTGAAGGTGTCTCATTCTTACGTGCAAAAAATGCATTTCATGAAAAGCCTATTGCAACTAAAGATGAACACACCTGCAAGCATTTTGAGCTATGACTCATTTTTAGCCCTGTAAATAAGGAAGTTCAAGTTCAATATTTCTGAATGAGCAACTGGGATTACAAATAACATCCTGCCCAATCCAATTGCTTTGACACACATCTGAGACAAGATATATAGAAACCATGCAATGTTACCTTGCCAGGGTAATATTTCAGTTTGAACACACAGACACTCAGAAACACAAAAGCTTTCCCATTGCCACATGCCTAACATCAGAACACTTCTCTGCTTAACCCACTACTTCTGAAGCTTCCTTCATTTAATATCAGAAACACAGTAGTATTATCAGTGAGAGGAAGGAAGAGAGAGAGATGCAAGAATTTTCCCTCTCCCAGGCCCTTTTCCACAAGGTGCTAACTGTGGATCTCCTACTGGCATTACACTTCCCTTCAGTACAACCAATTACCTCATGTCATCTCCAGGAGTAGAAGAAGAGAACGAGAAGAAAGCCCAGTCCTTATGAGCATCCCTGCACCACGCTGTTGTGGAAGCAACTGTACTTATTCATAATAGAAATCACATGAATTGGGTAGATTATCACTCTAATTCACACTGATCATCTCAGCATTTTGGTCATGGTTTTTTGTATGCTTGTTTTTGCCAGCATTTAAAACAAGTTGTTCTTAAAAGAACAGGGACATAAAACAAGCCCAAGCCATATGTTACACATAAGTCTTCTACCTACAGGTACAAGCCGCGTACCAGAAAGCATTTTTGCCCAAAACCCCACGCACAGCTTCACAGGTAGATCAGATGAGCAGTACTCACCATACTCCACGTGCCCCAGCAGCAGGCTTCCAGCAGCCCTGATACTCAACCCCAAAAGAACTTCAGCCTCTGGACCAGTGAACACCCTACATCCATATCTTCTGCTGTAGCAAGGATCTTGACAAGAAGCTTAACAAAACACCATCTAACCAGTAACGTCTTCCTCCTTCTGAAGGCTGACTTTCACACTCAGTTTACATCTAGGTCTGCTTTTCCCACCTACCAAAGATCTCACAGACCTGTAGGCTCTGTTAATCAGTTCATTAGAGACAAATTTCAGCCACCTGTTCTTGCCTACAAACAACAACAACAACAAGAAAGCCTCCTTTTAGAGCTTCTTGCTGCCCTGATTTCACCAGCTGGAAGAGTAGGGCAAGGTGGATTGGAGACCTCATGTGTTCATACATTCTCTGGAAGCGTTATGAGGTGTGCACTCTGCATCACACATGGAAGGAAGAGTTATGCTAGCCTCAGAGCTGAGGCTGCTCTCTTTCTCACCCTTTCCCTCCTTCAGCCCTTCCAGGTGTGCTGGGTACAGCTAATATAGCACTGGGGGAAGTTACTAATCACAGGCTGAGGCAACTTCTTTGGGACATACAGGGTAAGGTTTGTTCTAACAGAAAGTGTGCAGTGGGTGCTGGACTTCATGAAAAATAAGATATGGCCATTATTTGGATATTTGGGGGACCAACTCTTTACTTGGGTAGTGATAGGATGAGGGGGGATGTATTTAAACTGAAAAAAGGAAGATTTAGGTTAGATCTTAGGAGGAAATTTTTCGTTCAAAAGGTGGTGAGGCCCTGGCACAGCTGCCCAAAGAAGCTGGAGGTGCTCCAAGGCCAGGTTGAATGGGGTCCTGGGCAGCCTGAGCTGGTGGGGGGCAGCCCTGCCCATGGCAGGGGTTGGAAATAGGTTGATCTTTAAGGTCCCTTCAATGTGAGCCATTCTGTGATGATATTATATTACTGTAATTTGGGTCCCAATTGAGAATGTCATCAATGACTTGATGCAATCAGAAAACAATTGAGCTTTCTGTACAACAGGAGGAATCTCTTTGCAATGACAAATAGAAGTAGCTCTGGGGATATGCGTTTTTACCAGCTAGAGGTTTAAATTTTGGGGCAAAAGAGGACCTGGGATTTTCTGCTGAAAAATCTGCAAAACTAAGGAAAATGTTGAGTAAAAAGTTTATCCCTGCCATTTAGCAATCTGAATGATAGTTTTCCTTCTGATTTTATATCTGTCTCAATGTACATACTCTAAAAACAAGCAGGCCTCAAAACAGATACAGATAAATATAAAAACAGAGGCCTGAGTGTGTAACCAGCAAAGCCCTGGCTGGTATCAGCGACTTGAAGAGAGAACTGGGACTCATTTTAGTCTTTAGCCCAATATATGTACCAATCTGGTGTGTTTACAGGCCTGGAAAACAGAAATGACAACAATGCCACCAAGAACATTTATTTCTATATTTAGTCTGATTAATTACCCCTTATGCTTCACAGTATTTTGTCCATGAAAGCAGATTGAGTTCTTTCACAGTGAGATTTAACTTTTATTCCTGCCACAATCCCAAACTCCTGCTGATTTTGTTTTAGCTCCCTGCTGGAGATGGAAGTTTCCCATTCAAACTAATTCATCTGTATTTTAATTCACAACATTGTTTTATGAAATAGGTTGGGTCAAAGCATTAATCTCACTCTATGCTGTAAATACCTTGTTGTCCATGTCTTGAAAATCTTGGTTTTATTAAAAAAAAAACAAAACACAAAACAAAGAAAAAAAGCTAAATACGCATTGCCTTTTTCCAACCTGCAAATGTAACATTAAAATCTAGTCAGGTTTTGTAAGCCTAGTAAGTTGTTCAACATTATAGGCCTGAGAAGTGGACCCATGATAACCTCATGAGGTTCAACAAGGCCAAGTACAAGGTGCTACAGCTGGGTCAAGGCAATCCCATGTATGGGTACACACTGGGAGAACTTACTGAGAGCAGCCCTAAGGCTGCGTCTCCCTGAGTCCTTGCAAAATTCATTTAGCTATGGGGTGAATCTCTTAGAAATGCTGGGAGAATAAATACACAAAAGAATAGGAGAAGCCAGGACACAAGCATTAGTAGCAGCCTTGAGTGCTCACATAGACTTACGGAAAGCAGCTTTGTTTTTTCAGGCTATCTTCATTACGTCAGGTCCTCCAAGGCAGAGCCTGCACCTTACTTATGAATCTGGAGCCACGAGCAGATGCAGGGAGGATCAGACTCTTCCAGGACTTTCCTATTGACAGTGCAACATCCTTTTCACACTTCCCCTTTTTTGTTCAGCCAGACTTCCTCCCTACCCAAAAGCTGTTTAATCATTTTATCCTGTCTTCACTTCCCTGCATCACTTTCTGCCCTTTTGAGCTGATTGATTTAAACTGTCTGACACTTAAACTCAAAGATTACTGTTCCCAGAAGCCAAGAGAAAAATCGCCAGCTAAGCAGACAGACTCAAGCAGCACCCATGTTGACAGAGTAGATGCAACTTGTGTGCAGCAGCATCTGCTCCTCTGCACCTCTCTCCAGCTGGGCACTGAGAACACAGGGCCCTTAGTCCTGACGCAGCCCGTGTTCCCTCCTGTCTGGCTGGGAGCAGGACACTGTGAGAAAGGGGAAAGAGAGGCTGTAACAATGCGAGGAAGACAAGCTATAGGAAACTCAGTGTCCCTAGCACTGCTCTGTGATGAGAAAGTTGTCTGTTCCAGGTCAACCAGACATGACGTGCCATGCATCTGTGGGAGAAACTGTTGTGTTGCCTTGCACCAGCACCTCTCCTGAAGAGCTGAACATTTCCCACTCGAAGCTCTACTGGCAGAAAGAGGATGACTTAGTGCATTTCCTTCTCGAAGGGCACGATGATCTGGAGTCTCAGGATAAGCAATACCATGGCAGAACCAGTCTTTTTTTAAATGAGGTGAAGCATGGCAACTTTTCCTTAAAGCTCTCCAACGTCCAGCCACGAGATGAAGCTGTGTATAGTTGCATCTACAGCCAGTCTGGGCATCAAACACAGAAATCTAAAATTAAGCTCAGAGTGTCAGGTAAGAATTTTTTCTTAGTTCAGAGGGAAGGAGCTGAGGGCAGCATTTCTTGTTGACAAGCCACATACAGCAATTGATTTGGCTGAGCTCAACTTTTAAAGCAAATCTTCACTCAGTTTCTCTCTGTTCCTTGCTTTTCTTGGAAAAAAATGTAAAGGGAATTGAATAAAGCATCTTTGATATGCATCAGCACAGAATGTCTGCAGAAGTAGCAGGACTCCCAAGGTCACACTGCCTGGCTCCTTCTCCTCCCTAGATTCTTTAATGATTAATGAGCTCTCCCAGACTTGTAAGCATTTGGTTACTGAAGGCTCTGTACTGCCCAGGATCCATCTTGTCCTCAGAGAAATGCAAAGTTTATTTCATTATTTGTTCTTGCATCTGTGAAGCAGATTGCTGGCAATCCAAAGTCCAGGTTCCAGATGACAAGATGGTTGCTAATTACCTTTTCCCTGGTCTGGAAGGCCTGGATCTGATTGCAAGGCTGGACTCATACCATGAGAATATTATTTCTCTTTCCTAGGAAAGCAACCAAGACCACAACACATGCTTAAACAATGCCAAGCAACTCAAGCAACTTGCTTGAATTGCCTACACGTGTGGCCAGTGGAATGGTGGGGTATTTGGTTTGACCAGCTGACTGACTAAAAAAGCAAATTAAGAAAGGGGATAAAAATCAAAACAAATCCTTGTTTGTTAAGGTTGCTTGAAGAGATCAGCTGGAAACCTTCATTGTGATCAACCACATGTTTCATTCAGCTTGAAACAAAGACTTGGTTTCAAGCAATATGAACCCTTTAATATCCTTGTTTTAAAGCATGTAATTCTCAAGAGACAAATGTTTTAGAAATGTAAAGTGAAATACTTATATTCAGCAAAATTAATGTGCAGCAGCTTTCAAAATTAATAATTTATTTTATTTTTTTTATTTATTTGAAAATGCAGAACCAAACTGTTTTCATCAACTCATTTTTGGGAGCTGTAAAGCATCTTTTCCTCTAATTTAATTTTGTGACCAAATTTAAGCTTTTGTTTGACAAATGTTCTTTCTCAGAAGAAATACTAACCCTTAAATTGATTACTGGTACCTATTTCCTAAGCTAAAACAAATAACTTTGATTATTGTGGGTTGTTTTTCCCAGATTCACCTAGCACTGAGGAGAAACATGAGTCTTCTGGTAAGGCAATAATCCTTTACCTGCTAAGTGCCTAAGCGATTAGCTTTAATTAAATTAATTGAATTTAACTATTTTAATTTGAATTTGAGAGATAGATAAGCTGTGCTGAATAGAGAAAGTCCAAGACACATCAGACAAAATACAAACTTATGTACAGCTGCTTGAACAGGGAAAAACATCTTCACCACTAACACAGAGAGAGACCACAGAAACATACTGAAATGCCAATGGTCTCCAGTCCATAAAGTCGTAACGTTGAGTTGGAAGGGACCCTTAAAGGCCGTTTAACCCAACTCCCCTGCAATGAACAGGGACACCTAAAGCTACATCAGGTTGCTCCAGCCTGACCTTGAAGTCTCCATGGACAGGGCATCCACCACCTCTCTGGGCAACCTGTGCCAGTGCCTCACCACCTATACTGTAAAAAAAATTCTTCCTTATATAAATTCCCCCCTCTAGTTTGAAACCATTTCCCCTCGCCCTATCACCATTGACCCTGCTACAGATTCTGTGTATTTAATTACGTAAATACAATAGAGAAAGGCTGTCCAGCATGTAGACACCTTCAGATTTATATTTTCTAGGCAACAAAAAAAACTTTAAAAATTAAAGACAGTGTTCTTTTTATCACAGAATCATAGAATGGCCTGGGTTGAAAAGGACCGCAATGATCATCGAGTTTCAACCCCCCTGCTATGTGCAGGGTCGCCAACCACCAGACCAGGATGCCCAGAGCCATATCCAGCCTGGTCTTGAATGCCTCCAGGGATGGGGCATCCACAGCTTCTCTGGGCAGAGATTTTAGACCTAAGATAACTCATCCTGTAGGCTTAGAGATCTTTAAATCATATGAAGTGACATTTAAGATGGCAACATACACCTTCAGTGGCACAACACTACAGAAGGACATTGTAAAGGCAGATAGAACAGGAGCTTGAATAACTCTGGCTGTCACCTTCCACAGAAAATATGGTATAACCAAGGGTCAAACTGTTTAATGTTGCAGCAAGGGAACTTTCTGAAAACAAAAGGTAAACAGTGGTGGTGTAAAAATGGCTGCATTTAAATGAGATAATTGTGTATTTTTTTGGCTTGGTTGAAAACTCTGGCAACTTTTCCTCAACAGAAACAATAATTAACATGAAAAGGTATTTTCAATTGAGGAAAAAAAAAAAGACTGGGAGAAGGGAGAGTGTTTCAGCTTTCAGGGGGGCAAACCGAATCACACACCTTAACCAGCTGAAGAGTTCTATACTGATTGATAGATTGGAGGGGTCTGGGGAAAGGACAAAAGCCTAACTTTTGAAACATAACATTTTGATAAGGAAAAAAATATGTCCTTTAGGCAACAATTTTTTAGAGAAAAATGTCAGGCATAGTTTTCACTTTTTTGTTATTATTCTTATCAGCTATTTCTTAAGAAAGTTGGGGAAATGTTCTGTTTTGTACCAGTTGCTACTTTGGAAGGGACTTATCAATGTTAAATGAGCTGCTGAGAGCAAAGAGGCTGTATGCAGAAATAGTTTTCACATTATGCAGTCATTACAACCAGATGAGCAGAGTTTTTTATTGTTTTTTTTTTTTTTTCCTTTTTTAACAAAGCAGAAATATTGCTGATTGGTTTCATCACTGCTTCGTTTCTGTTCATCTGTTTGCTAGGTCGATTTTTTTTCCCTATTATTTTAAAGAGCCTGATTTCACTGTCAATTCACTGCCACCATTTCCTGGGAGAGTCCTTCTGGCTCAAAAAAAAACTTATTTAAAATTTGTTTCAGAAATGAAAATGCACAAGCCTGGCAGAGGTCACAAGACCCATGAGACTTGCTATAACCTTACATCTGCATTAAGGTGTTACTGACCGTTGCAGATCAATTGTTTTATATGTAACATACTCCTAAAGAATGGAGGGAAGAAAATCACATCCAAGCTAACAGCTGTGACACACTGGAAGCCTGGAGGAGCTGAGATACCACAGCAAAAGGAGCAGCTTAAAAATTTTTGTAGAAAACAACATAAAGCTTCATCTTTGCAGAGAAGGGCTTCAACCTAAACAGTGACAGGGAAAAATTTCTGTACTACTTTAGTCAGGAGTTCAAAATCTGTCCTCTTTGCTTGTGGACTACATTCAGCATGGGCTGCAGGTACCAGCTGTGGCAGGGCTGCTGTGGGTCATGTGCCAAACCACATCACTGCTTATGCACCCATTGCATGACACAGTGCTACTGCTGTCTGCGCATCCGTGGCCTGAGCTTTTTAATATTCATTGCCTTTATTCATGGACTCTCAATCAAAATGCCTATCTCAGGCTTCACTTTGAAGAATTATAATTTATTTAATAGTCTTCTTGTTGCTGCTCCATCAGGATTCTAAACAAGTATTCCCAGCCATCTAGAAATGGAAGTTATACTGATTGATGCTGAGTGTCTGTGGCACTTCTAGGAAAGACAAAACATTATCTGTCACAGTACCTTGAAGCAAGTTTTTCTGGATGGTACAAACACTCACACACATGGCCTCAAGTTGTGACAGGGGAGATTCAGGTTGGACGTTAGGAAAAATTTCTTCTCAGAAAGAGCAATGGGGTAGCAGCACAGGCTGCCCAGGGAGGTGGTGGAGTCACCATCCCTGGAGGTGTTCAAGAAACATTCAGATGTTGTACTGAGGGACATGGGCAGTGGGGAAATAACAGTGGTAGGTGGATGGTTGAACTGGATGATCATGGAGGTCTTATCCAATCTTGGTGACTCTATGAAAAATTAAAATTTTGAAAACAAGCCAAAATCCACAGGATTTTATTTATTGTCAGTTTTCCTGGAGGGCATTTATATGAAATATATTACACAAAATCCAAAAGCGTTCCTTGTCAAGTCACTGGTTACATGCAGACCTTCTCTTCTTTAACTTTCCAGGACATGCTCAGATTTCTTTGAGAAGTGCTGGTGATGCACCACATCTGGATGTACTTCTCCTCTCTTTTCATCTCCTGGTGGCATTAGGGGTTTGTCACCTGTACCTGGGGAAGCTGACCTTCTCCTTGGAAGCTGTCCTCGATAACAGAGCCTTACTAGGGAGAACAGCTCTGTAAGGTCAGCATGATAACTGCTCCAGAGCCACATGAGATAAATACCATCATCTGAACACTGACCCAGCACTAAGATGCCTATGTCTTCTATTTTGGTGTTCCAGAAAACCAAATGAGCTGAACTCATAGCTTGCTTTTCATTTGTTCCTGGATCCCAGAGTTAGTGCTGCTAGTACAAAGTTTTTATTCTGAATGTTGTGACTCTGATTTAATGACAAGATAAAAGGCTCACGAAGCTACAAGGTCACACGCTGTCAGACCCTTGTGAGATCTTTCACATAAGAACTCATCCACTGTCCTTCAGGAGAACTGAAAGCAGGAGAAGAGACAACTACTCTCTGTCAGATAAAACATGGAAGTAGGAAGAGGCTCACGCTGTGAAACGTAAAGATGGAAATCTTGTGAAACTAGAGCCTCTGGAACTTGAGTTCCTGTTTTATTGCCAAGCGTCATGGTCTGTCATCAGAAGTATTTTTTCCGAAAGAAATGGACTATTTCTTCATCAGAAGGGTGAAGCTGACAGAGATGGTGGTGAAAGTTCAGAGAATATCAGTGCAGAAGAAGGAAATGATGCAGTATAACAAATCACTTCCTTATAAAGCAGAGGCTTTAGAAGGCCGAATTCAGCATTTTCCTTTTGCCATGAAGCACAGAAAAGTAAAAGTGGTCATCGTATAAAAGCTCTATTTGTAACCTGGAACCGTGCAAGAAGAAATTCTTACTGTGACAACATTCCTAGCTTAAAAATGGTACCTTTTGGAAGAAACTTTAGAATCTGGTCAAAATGATTGTAGCAGTTACCCATGCAAATGAAATGAGTTCTTAAAATGTCCAATCCAGGTAGTATAAGATGTCCTGTGTAAACTAAGATTGAAAGGATCCTGAATAGGAATATTATCAGGAAATGGCTAAGCTTTGTTTCAGGCCAGAACTGCAGCAACAGCGCTATTGCAGACCTGAGATTCTGCTGAACTACTCACCCTGTCCTGCAGGGAGAGCAATGCAGTCATTGTGGCAAACAGAGGAGAGTGACTGAGAAGAATGCACATCGAGTCATCCGGATTTGGAACAACTCACCCTCTTTCCAAAGGAAAGATAGGATTGTTTTTGCAAGAAAAGAAACAGAATAAAATAGGGCTTTAAATGGTATCCATTGAGGTAAAGGAGACTGTTAGCTTTAACCTTCTTTAGCAAAGGGCAATCTATGGTGGGGAAGTAAGACAAAATCCCACTTGCAGATGCAGGAAAGCTCAGTTGGTTTTTAACTGCTGTGGGTACAGAGCAGTTTCGTCTATCACCTCTGGTCCCACTTCAGGAAAAGATCTGAATATTAGAATTGTACATACTGTGATCTTCCCTTTGGTGTCCTACCCTCCAGAAGTTTGTCTCAGATTCTGTGTATTTTTCAAAATGAAAACTGATTAAAAATAAAAACAAAAATGATTAAAAAAAAAACAACTGCTAAAAGCAATGGCTTCGTATCATATCAAAGTTCTTTATTTGTATTCCAGTTGTACTAACAGTTTGCTAATCTCCCTGTTCTATCAGTAGGTTGGAAAGGTGGGATCTGTACAGCTCCATAGGTCCCAGAACTCTGAGTTCCTTACTCCCATCTCAAGGGCTGTGTGACTTCTGAAATCCAGCAGCCCCTTTAAGCAGCTATCTACTTTTCAAAAGGTGCTGAGGCCTGTGAACAATATGAGCCCTCCAATCACAAGTGGACACTGTGTGACCACACAGGTACAAAAAAGTTTATTGGACAAATAATTACTTACATAAGTGTAGGAGTGCAGGGCTACAACAGTGCCTCACTGCTGTGAAGGCAGACAGCCCAGAGGTATGCTCAAGAGCTGGCAATGGGCTGGCTGATGATGCTTATGAGGAAGCTCCAAATTCCTCAAGCCCTTCTTCAACCCTAGAAGTGATTCTCCCTGCCCCTTGCAAGCTAGCATGAATCACAGTAAGCACAGAGGCAGATGAGGCTGGAGGAATGCAGGGTGGGGGGAAGAAGCCTGAACGAGCTCTTGATATCCTCTGCAACAATCTTTTTTTATTACTCAGATTTGCACTGGCACTTGGGATGCTTAAACATTCCTATTTATTATATTTTCCCACAGCTGTAGTTAATGCCGTTCTCAGTAGTAACGCACTACTAGCATTCAGCTTTCCTATGAGACTGCAAGGGAACATTTGAATTACTGCCAAACCTTGATTTGTCCTTCTTCACCCACGCGATGATGTGACGAGCAAATGTCTTACAGTTCCCTTACTGTGCACAGCATGAGCAGCACATACTACTTCTGTTTTCCAGAGTTTCACTATGAACTAGAGGGATAGCTTTGAAAACAAAGGAGCAGAACAATTCATACATTAAGAAAGCAGAATCTCAATTTTGATAGGACATGGGAACAGCTTTAAACTAAAAAAGGAGAGATTTAGATGAGACGTCAGGGGGAAATTTTTCACCAAGAGTGAAGTGAGCAGTGAGGCGCTGGCACAGCTGCCCAGAGAAGCTGTGGTGCCCCATTCCTGGAGGCGCTCAAGGCCAGGTTGGATGGGGTCCTGGGCAGCCTGAGCTGGTGGGGGGCAGTCCTGCCCATGGCACGGGTTGGAAATAGATGATCTTTGAGGCCCCTTCCATTTCTCTCACTTGCAGTACCTTTGAAGGCCACAAAAGCACAAAACACAGGATGGCCGTCTACTACCTTAAAGAAATTCTTCAGTGATCTTTGTGAATTATTCTTGCAAAAGAATGACTGTTGAAGCAAGTTTTTCATGTGCGACAGTGACAGAAGTGACAGAAACAAAAAGGAGTTTGTTTGCTTATCTTGTAGGCTATCTAATTTTACAGTGAGGTTATTCTTTAATACTTGTCACTGACCTCCTTTCAGTTCTGTATGACACAAGAGAAATGGCCCATACAGATCATCAGCAAGGCATGAATGTGATACGTTTGGTGTAGAATTTTCACTGTTATTTGAGCTAAGTCTGAGAGTACTCGTTCACATAGCACACTACTCAGCAATTGAACAAAGTAACACTGAAAATAGGCATTTTCTAAATATACAGCAGGAAATTACATCACTATGGATAATGCAGTCCTTGTTGCAACTTCTGTTTCAGTTTCTGAGATTGTCCAAGCTTAGTCCCTTCTCTTCCTCTCTCACACTGCTTCTTCTCCCAGAAGCTCTGAAATCATCTTGTAAAACATATCCAACTATCAGCTCTTTAACTCTTCTGAGGGCTAAGGCTGACCCATACAACAAAAAAAAAAAAGCCTTCCCTCGGCCACTGCAAACCATGGCAAGGAGGAAAAAAGACAGCCTGAACCAACAACTGCAGGCTTGGAATGCAGATAACTTCCAATTATTTGCAGATGGGTGATTATCTAAGCAAATGAACTTTTTTTTTTTTTTTTTTTTTTTTTTTTTTTAATGCATACACACAGTTAATAGAATGATAGAGGTTGGAAAAGACCTACAGGATTATTCAGTCCAACCATCCACCTATCTGTGATATTTCCCTACTGCCCATGTCCCTTAGTACATCCACACGGTTCTCGAATACCTCCAGGGACGGTGACTCCAACCACCTCCCTGGGCAGCCTCTGGGTGCCACCTCCTCACCAATCTTTCCGAGAAGAAATTTTTCCTAATGTCCAACCTGAATCTTTCCTGGCACAACTTGTAGCCATTCCCTCCAGTCCTATTGCTAGTTACGCAGGAGAAGCACTGACCCCCACCTTGCCACAACCTCCTATAAGATAATGCTAGCTTGCAAACCCACAAACCCCTGAAGAAACAGTTTGTTTCCTCCCAAGAGTATTACTTGGCGTGACAAAAGTCCCTCCCCACAAATCTTGTTTTTAGGTCATCATTTCTATAAAAGTATCATTATTTTTAAAACCTAAACTACAGCATCACGTACTTTTAAGACATTACAAAATTTATCTCATTTTTCAATGCTAATCATACACAGAAAAGCTCCACAGCTTAATGCAAGCATATTTGATAGTATCCTTTCATGGGGATAAACAAGAAGTCACGGTGGAAAAGAAATGGGTCTTAAGAAGAGAGCTGGACAAATGCATTCACTATGACAGAATGGGACTTCTATTTCCTTTCGTTAAACAAGTAGGGATCAGTACTTGTTTGACTCCCTCCACGTGTCCAAAATATTAACATAAAAATGCCATTAGAATACTACAGCTGGAATATTGTGCCCAGTAGCTCAGTGAAAGCCTGCACCGACCGCTGTTCCCAAAGTGCCCTCTGCTGGGCATTTGCTTGACAAATGTTCTCTTGTCACCACAAACCACAGGGGAAAAATGAAGAGAGACTCAAATCCTGCTGCTCTGTTTCAGTAAAAACACTATTTGCAGATCAAAACTCACAAGATCCATAAGTCAGATACTGCATGCCTCCTTGTGGAGGCTCAGAGAATGCACACTTTTTCACTTTCATTTCTGGTAGCACTTAACAAAACGTATTAATCACAAATTTCTGTCCACTCAGTTGAAATTAGCAACCCCCTAAGCAGCTCCAAACATCCCTAGAGAATGAAAGGAAAAACCCAACTTGGCAAATGTTTTTATTAATCTCTAAGTGTATGTGGAATTCCCCTTCAAATATACACAGGCTGAAGGCCAAGAAGACAATCTTACATCTTCCACCAAAGTCAAACAACATTCTAAAAATACAAAACCTTAAAAAAACGTGTATTGAAAGTTAGCATTCCATACAGCATTGTGGAATTACAGCCTCTCCAAATGAAATAAAGGCAGCCAATTCTTTCATCCTTAAAAATATTTTCTCTAGTAAGAGAAAGGTAGAAAGAAATTCCAAAATGAGATTATTTCTGAAAATAGTATTTTGTCTTTTATGGGTGCTTAAAGCACTGACAATACTATATGGAGAGCTCTTTTTTTTTTTTTTTTTGTAATTGCCTAGAAAAAGGTTACAGGCAGAGAGTAGAAACTGCTTCCTTAGGGGCTCTCATTAGAATTTACAACTGCAGCACTCAAACAGGCAGCAATACTGAAAACACCACTTTAGAGTACTGTCTGCTCTTATATTACTGCTATTCAGCAGGTGAGATAACATGTCAAATTAGGTGCCTTTCAAATTTGCAACCTTGATTCTAAGCATAAGTTTATGTGATATTCCAACCTGGAAGTCAATAATTCAGCGATTAACATGACCAACACTGTATCTGACTAGAATGGCATACAGTGGACTATTAGTACTTTCTGTTATTTGAGTAACTCTATTCAAGAAAGAATCTCAGAGGCCAGAAGAGTTCTTGCCAATCTCTGCTCCCTGGTGACAGCAACAGGACCCAAAGGAAAGGCATGGAGCTGCATCAGGGGATGGTCAGGCTGGGGTTTAGGAAAAGGTTCTTCAACAGAATGAAGGCTCCCCAAGGGAGCAGTCAAGAAGCATTTATGCAATGCTCTTGGATGTAGGATTTGATCCTGGGTGGTGCTGTGTGGAGCCAGGGGTTGGACTCCATGATCTTTGTGAGTCCCCTCTAGTTTGGGGTATTCAGTGATTCTGCAACTTTAAGAGGCAAAAAGAGGCCCCTCTAACTAGCTTACAACAACTACATAGTATAGTAGCAACCTCTTCAAAATATCTTCTCTTTCTTAGCACATCTGAATCTAAGCAAGAGAAAAACAAAGGTTTATGCCACTAAAGATGCACTTGTACTGCTGAGAAGAGAAACCCCATCTTCATACACGTAGCCCTGCTATGGCAAAGTGTTGCTCATACAAAGACTTAACTTATAGTTCCCAACAGGGAAAGTTGAGCTCAATTTACATCACTCATACAGATGACAGTGCACAGGCAGCTGCTCTGGAGATTTGAATACCATCTCTGATTTGTGATAATTTCTGATGTTACTGTGTTTCTTATAAAATTCCTGGAGATGTGGGAAAGGTAGCAGCATTTTAAAAATGTTTTTACATTTTATTTGGAAAATTCCTAAGTTTCTTCAATTCAAATAAAACCTGCAGATTTTCTATGATATTTAGGCCTTCTCCCATATTGTCCTAAGCCCCTCTTATAAAACTGACAGTATAGGTTTTCACTTGTGTACGAAGTTTATGGAAGAAAGTCTTGATTTGCACTGAATTACACATGGACAGTGTTTTATACTCTGTTATCTACTAACTACTGAAATTTCCCATAGAATGTGATGCACAAGCCGAACACCAATCACTGCTTCAGAATATGCCCACAATCCATTTTGTAAACCATGTCTGCTGCCATGATGACAGTGCACGTTTTCTTAGTAACTGCACTGGAGTCTGTGATCTGTACAAAGGATGTCTATGCAGCCCTCCAAGAAAACAAAGCCTTTGGAGGGCAACTTCAGATCTTCTAACCCTAACGTGATTTTTAATGACAAAGAACAGATTGTGTGCTAAAATGCTCAAGAAGCAAAAACACATTTTTCATGAACACTCACCAAGCAAACTGATAATGTCCATTCTCAGTTTCATTCCTCCTTTCTTCCCGGCAGTAAAAACTATCATTCCACATCTTTAGTGACTCTTCAGCCATAGACAGTATTTCCAATCCAGTCTAAGTCTTGTAGATTTAATTTACGAAACACACATCTATCCCTGAAAGACAGGGCTTTCCTTCAGCATGTCTGTCACACAAAAGGAAGGGTGTCTTTCTGTTTGTGTTAATTTGAGAAATGTTGTTTCATGATGAATAGAAAGGTGGCAAGTAGCTTGGAAGGTGAGGAATTGGATTCTGTATATTAGAAATATCTCAAATATGTAAAGGGAACTGAAAAGCAAAAAAACAGCTAGCATATATCAACAAATTATCAGAGGCAGTTATGAAACAAAGATGAAGGACAAGGATGAGATAAAGGCAGATATTAATTTATTTATACATCATTATTTTAGACATTCAGCGTTCCTTTGGAGAAAGCTTTATTACCCTGAAGCAGGGAAAGTGAGCGTATTTTCAGATTTTTTTCTTCTATCCATTTGCTAGTTGTGCAACTACTTTAATAAGGATATTATCCTTAAAAATTGTGCGTCGCATCAGCAGATATTTTCTCCTCCCTTTCAAGACCTTTTTAGCTATAATGGGCCAATGGATGAATTTTTCAAAGTGCTAGTACTGTGACAGCTAAGGTGCTGATATTCAGAATGGTTCCTTGGTGAAAACATGGAAAAGGAAAACTTCAATCTTTTAATTTAAGCCAGCAGTAGGATGTGGAAGATACAGAGACAGCTGGCCCTGGCTTATAATTCACAGATACAGATCTGAGCACATCAACAATGAATTACACGCTAATTCCCCTCTACTACCATTCTTCATCCACTGGATGGACACAGTGGCACTGCATCTGCTGTATCTCTACAACACATCTTCCTTCCATTTCTGAAAGCAACTTCAGTTGCTTTTTGTTCTCAAGGAAATGACTCGATACTGGTGCACAGTGACAACTGCTGCCAAACACATCTGCACAGCTCCCTCCAGCTGAAAAAACTCAAGAGAATGCTCAGTGACCCAAGCCAGATTGTTTGCATAGTGTAAGCCCTTCCACAGGCAGCTCTTTCACAAAAACCCTGCAGCCCAGCTGGGAGTCAATCAGCTTCATAAAAGCAATTATCAGACTGTGAACAGGAAAAGCAGACGAAAATACTTCCATTGGTCCATACAGTTGTTAATACTATACCCTCAACTTAAACATTTCTGGTTTTCATGTCAGAAGTAGACGTTTTATTTGCCAGTTAATTTTAGCACATTCTTTACCATGGCCCCAATGCCATCAAAGATGTTATGTAACTCTGTTTCACACATAAATGCTGGGGTAGTCACCACTTTGTTTTTGGTATCCACATGAGCTTCGTAAAAAGAAGTTAAGGAAAACGCAGCCTGTGACTCACTTGCAAATGCTACCTGCAAAGTAAACCATCACTGACATAACCTCAGAACTCTATTATCCCATAAACGGACACCTCCAAGTTCAACTATAAAGACAGCTGCAACCTATAGCCTGAGATAGCAGAAGCTTTACTGCCAGAAACACAAACACTGCAAGAGCAATCTGTAGGAATTACATCATCAAGAAACGTAAGAAAATTTATGGAACTTACTGATTGCAATAAAATGCCTCTCTCTGAGTACAGTTTGAACACAGCTTTAGCTGTATACGTATCTCAAAGGTAACTGATGAACTGTATCTCATACCAGTTCTATGCACAAATTCACTTGGCAATTCTGGTCTGTTTTAGCAGGTGTCCTGGCAATGTCTGAGAACATCAGACTACACAGCTGGGTACAGAAGACAACGCTGTCTAATCACGTATCATTTTACACATGCTATCTGCGACAAACCATATATTCCCTCTGAACTACAGTGTTAGCATGAAAAGCACAGATCCTGCACGTATTCATTACCACAGTGACACGTTACTAAACTCTTCATGTGGAAATTAACAGGAAAGGATATAGTTACTTCCTTCACACAATGCTTTCCTCCCAGTTCTTTAATGGCTCCCGCAGTTCCAGCATACGGCCACTTGCCACCTTCCTCCTCTTCATGGCCCACAGTTACTTCAGCACCAGAAAGAACTTTTGCTGCCAACACTGGGGAAATGCAGCAAAGACTACAACAAAGGGAATCACAAAAACAATTTTGTGATGGCACTCTTTCAAAACTTGGTCATGACTGGAAAGATCCAAATGGATGTGGTTTTACAAATGTGAAAGGAATACCAAAGCAACATCCACTCAACATTTTCTTAGTCTCTTCTTTCACAAACACCTACACACACACACACACGCCTTGAAAAAAAAGCATTTTAAAAATAAGCTACAACTGATAAAATAAAAAAGCTGCTTTTTTTCTAGCTCCAGCGTAAGAGCCACACATTTCTGTAAAACACACTTGGTCTCCACATGCAAACAAATACCCCTATCTGACCAACATACATACCCAATAGGTTTGCCCGCTTTGTGGAAGTCTTTCAAGACACGTTCAACTTCTCTGTTCACCTTGCAATCTTTCCCATCAACAGCAAACGTAGATCTGCCACAATAAGAAACTTTATACATACCTTACCATAAATCTACAAATAGGGCTATCTATCTGCCCTGACTCTTGGCTCTTGAGGACGGTACAAGCATAATACTTTCTGAAAAAGTTGAACAATGCTGCAGTTGACCAGCAGAGCGTTAGTCAAAATGATTCACTTCTAAGGTTTTAGTATGTCATACAGCTACTTATTTAAAACAAACATCTAGATAAAAGAAGTATTAAATTAGCTTTCTAGGATTACTGAGAAGAACAGCAATGCTGACAAAGAAAAATCCATAAATAAAATAAGTCAAATTTCCCAAAGCCAACAAAATAACAAAACAATTAGAATTCCATGTGGCTAATACATTTTTTTTAATTTATTTTTTGAACTAGTTATTGTTTTATAGTTACTAATGCAAGAGATTACTTTTTGCGATGAAGGAAAAGAAGGATAATACTAGCACATCTGAAACTAATCAAGTTTTACCTTCACTTGTCTCAGTCAACCTCAAAAAGAATCACCACAAAAGCAGGGGAAAAGTACTTCTTGTGCATTATCTAAATCCTACAATTCTCACCAATATTGCTAGTGCCAATAAGAATTATAACTGGAAACCATCGCAAACAGCACTTACTTCAACAATTTGAACGGAGTTTTCCTTATTAAGTAGCAGTTGCGTGTGTCTTAAATAAGGCCATTTATTACTCCTTGATTTTACTGCGTGAATTACAAAGGAATCTAATATTTAACCAGCACTCACAAGTTTTTAGCAGCTCCAAATCCACCAGGGAATATCACAGCATCATGGTCCACTGTCGTAAGTTTAGCCAGGTTAGTGATTTTGCCACGAGCAATCCTTGCAGATTCCACTAAAACATTCCTTGAAGAACCAGAAATAAAACAATGACACGAATTAAGCATTTGCACACAAAAGAGCATAAGGAAAGTTTTGGCAGAGGACGGGAGGAAATAAGAAACATAGCACTCAATAACTGAAGCTATGGATGCTTTTGATATATCAGCACCCATCAGAATTATTACTTTTTAATCTTCAGCAAAGCACCAGCTAGCATCAAGCTATTAAAGCCAGCCAGCAAAGGACTCCCAATTCAGTGACAGACTGCTACCTCTGAAAAACACCTAAGGTGGAGACCCAGGAGTCACAGGAATCACATTAACACGGCTTTACCTTGACTCAGCTTCAGCTGGTTGCCCTTTACTGTGGTCAACGACATGCATCTGAGGAACATCAGGAGCATACATCTGAACCTCAGCTCCTCCACGACTAAGGTGTACCAGTATGCTAAGAAAACAGAAATGAAACAGGCTGAAAACCTTAGGAGAGAGGCTTTATCTGTCCTGTACGTCTTGCTAGAAACATTTCACCTGATTTTAAAAAAAGAGGAAGAACATATCCTACCAAAGTAGGAGCAAAAGAGGGAGCAAAATCCCTCTGTGTAACACCAAAGTTCAGAGTAGAACAGAAAGTCAGTCTGGAGGATGGATCAGGAAAGCTAGACAAGTTTCTTTGCTGTGTTCCCCTCCAGGCAACCAGGAACCATACAAACTTCTTTTCTCATTGCAAGTTCCTGGGTGTTATGGAAGAGTCCCACCATCAACACTAGGAGCACACTTAATCTAGGTGAAAGATCTCTTATTAACAAATAGTAAGAGTTAACAATTCAACTTGAGAATTAACATTTAACAGTGCTGAAATTAGCCCCAGGAATGAAAACTCCAGACAATTACAAACCTAACTCTCTACTTATCTCTGCTGAAATTGATTCTGGAAACCTGATTTTCTGTTTCTGAAGGAAAAACAGTCTCTAACTGGTTGCTCTGGCACCACCTGCAGTGCTCTGCATCTTCGGACGGGGATCATGTAGCAAGAATGCAATGTGAGCTTCCAGTTATAGTTTGACAAAAGCCTCACAAACCCATGACAGAACTCTGAAGGAAAACTATACCACATCTTTCAACATCTGGTTCAACACCAGAGATTGCAAAAATGAATTCAGTAGGGTGCTCTGACGTAAAGCAGTCTTCTTGTGAGCCCACAGTTTCACAAGGTAACTTACGCTGAAGCTTCGTGGATTTCTGTGCCATCGTAGACACCACAGCCAGACAAGACCTGCAATAGGAAAATTAAGTGCTTCAAGGGATACAAAAGTTTGTACAGTCCTTCCTAAATTTTAAAAAAACAAATGAAATAAATAGGAGAATTGAAATAACTTCAGGACAAGCTCTTTGCCAAGCCAGTCAGCATCACACTATTAGTCCCAGCACTGCCATTTGACATAAAGCAGAACTGGCATTCCCTATTTTTAGCTACCCACCTCAGACAGCCAGGACTCACAGAGAACTAGAGTTTATTTATTTCCTCCTGTACTAGTTCCTCAGAGTTTATAAACTGGCACAGTATCATGAATGCAGAGGGTTATTTTGAGTGCCATACATCCAATGTATCAAGTGTCATTAAGGTGCGAAACACGTTCTTACCTAGATGCAAATCAAACTCAAGTGGGTTAGAAGCACACTTATGGCACTTACGACAAGCTATGTTACCTGCTGCTGCATTTTGTCTGAGGATCCAAATCACAGATTAATAGTTAAATCACTTTCAATCCAATTAGGAAACATTAACTACACTTTATTACCATGGTAATACTACTTTCAGTTTGCTTACAACGCAAAGGAGATGAAAAAGCACAAAGCAATAAGCTGTTCTGGTATGGCTGGAGGGAATCTTTCGCAAAGTAGAAGAAAGAAGAAAAAAAAGAAGGAGAAAAAAAGGGAAAAAAAAAGGTTGTAAGAACAAACAAACAAACAAAAAATCCAAAGTGCTCTCTGGTTCTTCAAAGTATATGTATGAACACTTCTGAGTTTTGGTTCCATTTTCTTCAAGGAAAAAATCCAGTTGAAGAGCGTCCATTTCCCCCCTTGTGTTTTTGAAACCTGGAAGTTTTTTTTTATCAGAGATACATGAACAGAAACTGCCTTAGTTAGAAACTTGGGATTTGGAGGGGCTTTCAGCTCACCACATCCAGTTCTCTGCTGTCAGACTTGATGTCCTACCACCACTTCACTAGATCAGACCAGTAACATTTTGTTGTCCATGTTAACTACAGTTAACTACAGTTTCATTGCTCTGATATTTACAAGTGATCTTTACTTTTTATGTTTTTACTCCATCTTTTGGTAAGCACAGAATGAATAAACACAAAAGCAACCGTCCTGTACTTATCTTCTGTACACAACATTTGCTAAACATTCTCGGAACTCCTTATAATCCTGGCTTGTATCAAAAATAGTGTTGCCAGCAGGACTAGGAAGGTGATCATCTCTTTTTATTTGGCACTGGCGAGGCTGTGCCTCCAGCGCTGTGTTCAATTTTGGGCTCCTCACTACAAGAAAGATAATGAGGCCCTGGAGTGAGTCCAGAGAAGGACAACAGAGATGCGAGGAGTCTGGAGCACAGAATTTATGGGAAGTGGGTGAAGGAGCTGGGATTGTTCAATCTGGAGAAGATGAGGCTCAGGAGAGACCTTATTGCTCTCTACAAGCACCTGAAAGGAGTCTGTGGTGAGGTAGGGGTTGACCTCTACTCCCTGGTAACAGCAATAAGATGAGAGGGAATGGAGTACCAGGTTGTATATTAGGAACCACTTCTCAGGACCGGTGAGGCAGTGGCACAGGCTGCCCAGGCAGTTGGTGGAGTCACCATCCGTGAAGGTGTTCAAGAACCATGTGAAGGTGGCACTGAGGGCCACGGGCAGTGGGCATGGTGTGATGGGCTGGTGGTTGGACTGGGTGATCTTAGTGGTCTTTCCAACCTTAATGATTCTATGATTCTATACTAACGCACCGTTCTCTTCTGCTATGCCAGTACCTTTCTAGTGACAAAAACTACCTTTTACTATGGTCAGAAGTTAACATCGCTAGCGTCAACGATAAAGTTTGTTTCCTAGTCTGTATTTGAAGGGTGATGATTTGCTAAAATGTCAGCATTCACATTGAGCTCTCCGTAACTCACAGAATTGCAGGGTGCTGGAAGGAACCTCAGGAGCTAATCAAGCTAAAGCAGGTACCCTACAGTAGGTCACACAGATAGGTGTCGAGACAGGTCTTGAATATCTCTACAGGAGACTCCACAACCTCTCTGTGCAGCTTGTTCCTGCAATTCCTAACAACTGCAAAGAAGTTCTACATAAAGAACTCAACTCCAGGCTGCACAGAAGCCCAATTTTACATAAATTCCTACCGCGACCTGGCTCTCTCGGAGGTGCGCTGTTCCAAGCAGCTTTACCGATCAACTGCAGCTCCTCCCAGCCAAGCCTGACGGTACGCCGAGCCCTCCCACCACCAGCAGCCCCGCACCGAGCCCCGCTGCCCTTTCACCAGCACGGGAACGGGGCCGGACGGGAGCTACCAGCGCGCAAACCTATTTCCTCCCCCCGCTGCGCTGCCCCGTTCCCCCGCCTCACTCACCACAGCGACGCGGGCGCCGCGGGGGCGGCGGGCGGAGCAGTGGAAGGAGGCGAAGCCGCAGGGCGCTGCCCGCCGCAGCGCGGAGCACAGGGCCGGCCCGCGGACGGGCAGCATAGCGGCGGG
>JAOWBP010000001.1:92440739-92495006 GCA_028571105.1 Tragopan temminckii | reverse complement strand
AAATATAAAATAAAAAAAAAAAAAAAAAAAAAAAAAAAAAAAAAAAAAAAAAAACACTAGAAAACAGCATGGTCAAGAAGAGCCCTAATCTATAGACTGTCTGTATACAACTTGCTGCCAATAAAAAAATGGCCCCAGAAAATCATTTTCTTCTTAATTGTATTCTCCTACAGCTAAAGTGTAGGAACCACAAATGGAAAATGAGCACAGAAAAGGACTGGTCATTATTTATATTACTCTTTACCCATCAAAATACAGAGTACCCAAAGGCACAGTCTCAAAATATCATATTAAGAGAAAAAATATCTGCCCAGATATGATTACCCTGGAGACAAAGGTACTGTGAACAGAGTTCCTATTTTGCATATCAATGGAGACTGGATCTAAAATGAATAAGCATCATTCTTTGGTTCTGGCGGAGGTCTTTAAGCAAACTACATTTGGGAAATTTTTTCAAAAGCAGCCTTTGCAGCCCAAATAATATACATGCCTATTTAAAAAGGAAGAAGGAAAAAGAGTTTTTCAGAATGAAATATGGACAGCACCTATCACAGATCCTGCTGAGGACAAGACCATGTGCAAAGCCCACCAGTCTACTAGCACAGGATCTGTGACAACGTGCTCCTAGCACTGCTATCCAGCTAAGGGAGAGCACTCGATGTCAGACGGAGCTCTGTTCAGAGACATGGAACAATGATTCATGGGAAAAAAAAAGGGTTATATAACAGTGACATTGTTTGGGTACTGAAAAATCCAGAAGGTTCATATGTATTTTACACCAAGCTCATATGAAAATCAGCACTGTAGGAGCTTTTAAAGGTTCACACACATACCAAAATGCTGATTGAGTTGAGCAAGAGAGGCCATGGAAAACTGCATAGGTCTCCAACTCTCCTTTTCTTACACCCAAGCAGCAGAGAAGGACTCCTTATTTACCCGAATCGGGGATTTACTCACATCATTTGGCAAGATAGCATTGCCACCAGTGGCACTGCCTTGTCATGGACTGTATACCTCTTGGAAACAGCTTATTTATGAACTCATGCCCTCAATTCCCTGAGACAGCCTCGCTATTGCTAACTCTGTACTTACATACATCAAATCCATCTCTGCCAGATACAGTCAGACTGACAGAATAGAGCAAATAGCTACATTTGAACATGCAAGATGTTATACAGTTCATAAGGAAGGCCTTGTAAAACAGCTCCCCTGCCTCACTACCCCTGAGATCAACATATCAGTAAAACAGTGCCAGAACAACACAGCATCAATGTATGTGGAGTCAAAATCAGACTGCGTTATACTTTGTGTGGGTATTCACAGGAAGGATCAAGCCACATTAGAGGAGGGGGCACCTGGCCACCACTCTATCCAAGGAGACTTGGGGCAGGCAGAGGTCACAGGAAGAGGGGATAGTTGATCCTGGTAAGGGGTCACAGCTGAACTAACACCAAGCGGGCTCTGTGTCACCATGAATTCCCTTCAGAGACCTTTAGATGCTTTTCATTTCCTTTCAGATGTATGCCCTGGGTTCATGCTGGTTGACTGGAGAAGAAGGGAAAGGTGCCAATCAGTGCACCATCAAGCTTGTGCTGGTTAGAGTGGGGTACCAGGCTGGGCTCCCCTGTGCGTAATGCTCAAACTCTCTGGGCACAGGAGCACATCTGGCTCCTTGTTCAACCATCCTCAAGTGTCCACCAGCCCCTGATTACCACCACTACCTGCTTGCCTTCCCAGTCACATGACTTGGCCAGGCTGTGTCCAGGGCACAAAGGCAGCCCATCTTCCTCCCTAATCTGTCTCCAGCTGCGGGGTATTCCTCCTCCTCCCTCCAAAATCCCACAGCAGTCTAGCAGACATGGAGAACAGCACGGGGCTGGCTAGCCCCAGGCTTCCTGGCCCTTCAAGAGGAAGGCGGCAGGCCCTCTTACACCATCCTTCAATAATTTGCTAGACAGGCACTAACAGCTTCCCCTTCTGTTGCAACAAGCAAGTCAAAAACAGTACAGACAGAAGCATCCATCTCTGACATTCCTGCAGGTTTTCTGTAATGGATCACTTTTGATTAATTAGACAAGCAAGTTTGAAATAGCCTGCAGGATAGTTGGTGTGTGCTCGCATCTCAGATTGAAACAGGAAACTGAATGTCTACAAAACACGAACAAAAAAACTTTGCACTTACTGTTTCCCCTTTCACAGGGGTACTCATTCCTCTGCTATCCATACAGAAAAGAAAAAATGATCTAACACATTTTTGTTATTGTGTTAGACAAAAGTCTTTTGATTCTTGGACCTGTGAGCATAGAGCCATTGCCTGACAAAAAGTAACACAAATATACTGCATACAATTTCTCCTGTAGGTTTACTTCTTAGGGTTTTGTCTGTAAGAAAATGATCCAGGCTAACGGCTTCCTACAACTTGGTATCATTTCTGCAGCTGAATGCTGCTTGTTGAGTACAGATCATCACTGACAATTCCCACACGTGTACAATGCTGAATGTGGTACCAATCTCAGCCTCCCATGCAACACCAATTCTGGATAAGCACTGTGATGAAAACTTCTCAAGATGCTCCCTGGGAGACTTTTTAATGTTGTACATTATCCAGGACACGAGGACTCAAAATACTCTTAAAGACAGTAACTTTCTCTTTTTTTTTTTTTTCCTCAGGAATTATTCTAAGGCCTTGCACACTTTCCCACGCTTGAAGATTGCAGGTTATAAATGCGTGGGAGTAATGCAGTTTCGATCAGTCAGGTAGGCTGGGTTTCTGTTAGCTGGCTGCATACCTTTGAGCCCTATCAGCACACAGTGATCAGTGGAATTCCTGGCATTTTTGTCATAGCAATAGAAGCAGTACTTTACAGAGTAAATACCAATGACCTGCTGTTCTGTCAGGGTTCTGTACTTACCTTTTATTTTCAAGTCAAAGGTTAGGCCTATTTATGTAAATCCTCAGCCATGGGCCAAGTAATCTGACCTCCTGGTTTTCATTCTCCTAATTGTTTCAGGTATTTTTCTTGAAAAGTTTGGTCAGTTAAAGCTAGGGATTTTTTTAAGGTTCCTTTGAAGGGCTCTAGGGGCTTTCATAGCCCACCCAGTTTGCAAAGTAGAAACATCAGTGACCTGATGCCCTGGGCACTTATTTAAAATTCATTACCAGGAAATAAGGTTTTGATATATAGCCCTTCCATTCTAAAGAATATCTGAGGGAACACATGCATACCATTTTTTACTTTGGATTATGTGATCTCCAAAGCCACACAGAGATGCAATAATCAATTATACTGCTGTTTGCCCTCCATTTCTATGAAGAACATTATTCAGCTGTGGATAGTTTTGACTTTCCACATGCTGGCCACTGCTTACAATTCCTTTGTTACTTCACACATTGTCGTGTCATTTTATTCATGAAAGGGTGTCCAAAGCTGCATAATATGAAAAAGAAACCTTTTGGTTTTCCAACCTTTTCTCTGAGACTCAGCACTGTTTGTATTATAAGACTAAAAAGCAAGGAATATCTTCTGAAGAAGAGTGAAACACATCTAGTTTACTCTCACACAAAAGAGTACACCTAATCTAGATTTTGTCCCACGACCCATGAGCATAGAAGTAAAGTATTTTCAACGTGACCCAGACCGGCAATAGAAAACTCCTTTTTGGGAATTATTCTTACATCTTTTTATGTATATTAGAACTTGAATCCCTTATCAGATCGTTACTTCCTCTTCTGACCATTGATAATAAAGTATATGCTATTGCAATTCAACATTTACTTCTGCCCTGTTCTTTCTCCCATTAAATGTCACTTTAAGGTACACAGAGAAAAAGGATAATGAATTTAAGCAGAATATATTCTTTAAATGGTACTTTTACTAGAGCTCATGCTGTCATCTGAAAGCAGCAAGTCTAAACTGGAATTCGGCTTCTGCATTTTAGGCCTGTGGGGACTAAGTGCACAATCAGCTGAAGTTTCAGCTTCTGGGACATTCATTATATGGCTAATTCTCTAGGTGTATTCCTTTTAATTATTGGACTAGTCATTTGTCTGCTCCAGGTAAAAAAGAGAGAGCAAGAAACCAGGCTAAGTGAAAAGCACCATTTACATTCTTCATTGCTGCGTGCTATTGCCTTGAATTACAATGTTCATTTTTTCAACCCTCAGGTAACTACAGCCTCATTCTGAGGAGAAAAAAAATAAATTATTTCCTGCATCTCATACTCAACAACAAAGGAACACTGAGAAAACATTAAGAAAGGAAGGTCATGCACCTCCATTTGAAACTGCTGGTAGCTAAGACATGTAGGTTGGGCTAGATTTAACAGAAATTGTTAAAGCAAACAGATCAGAGACAGAGGCTTAAAACAAGGATATGACCAGCAGGTGGAAATAGAAGTCAAACTGCCAGAAAAGGTGAAATTACAGTCAGCCTTGCAGGCCTTTGCAAAATGTGGAACTCACATTTAAGAAAGAAATTGTTTCTTGGAACTTCTCCCCACCTTTTACCATCTCACAAGCCACTTCTCTTGCTCATCTACAATTGCTTAATATCTCTGCAGCAGCTACAACTATTAATTGCACAACTTTTGTAAATAATTTGATTTTGTTAAAACTGAAGGAGCTAGCATCATTTGGTAAGGGAACTTTCCAGTGAATATAGTTTGAGACTGTGCTCTAAGTACTGCTTTCTACCAGAAATCTCCAAATACACATTTCTGTATATGTATATCTGGAATATTCTCAGTTGGAAGGGACTCACAAGAACCATCAAGTCCAGCTCCTGGTTCCACACAGGACCACCCAAAAATCAAACCCTATGTCTGAGAACATAGTCTAGATACTCCTTGAACTCTGGCACTTGAGGTTATGCCCACCGCCCAGTGGTGCAGACCCTTTCCCTAACCCCAGCTGCCCTCCCCTGACACAGCTCCATGCCGTTCCCTCGGGCCCTGTCGCTGTCACACAGAGCAGAGCTCAGCGCTGCCCCTCCGCCACCATCAGGCCTCTCCTCAGCTCCTCTGCTCTGGGCTGAGCACACCGAGGGGCCTC
Source organism: Tragopan temminckii (assembly GCA_028571105.1). Taxonomy (NCBI): domain Eukaryota; kingdom Metazoa; phylum Chordata; class Aves; order Galliformes; family Phasianidae; genus Tragopan; species Tragopan temminckii. The sequence continues at coordinate 92,489,956 of JAOWBP010000001.1, read as the reverse complement.
AGCCGCTCCTCACACACCTTGCCCTCAGACCCTTCCCCATCTTTGTAGCCCTCCTTTGGATGCTAACAGCTTTATGTCCTTGTTAAATCGCAGCACCCAAACCTGCACCCAGTGCTGCAGGTGAGGCCACACAGTGCAGAGCAGAGGGCAGCAGTGTTGGGCCCGGTGCCCCCTGGGTACGGTTGTCCCTTTGGTTCCAGGACATACTGCTGGCTGAGGTACAGCTTGTTGTCAGCCAGAACCCCCAGGTTCCTTTCCATGGGGCTGCATTCCAGTCTTTCATCCCCCAGTATGTTAGTATAACCAAGGGTTACCCTGCTCGAGGTGTAGAATCTGATACTTGCAGTTGTTGAACTTCATCCAGTTGGTGACTGCTCAGCCTTCTAATTGGTCAAGATATCTCTCCAAGACCTTTCTAACCTTGAGGGACTTAACAGCTATTCTCAGTTTAGTGTCATCTTCAAAGTTAGTAAACCTTCAAGTATTTCTCTTTTTTATATCTCAAGTGCACCTTCAAGTGTATCTCCCTATACTCCTTTGTTGGCTTGACCTGAGCGGGAGTTGTCACAATGGTAGGATTTAAACTTTCAAAGACAAGATTCACAGCATTTCACAAACCCAGGTGGTTGCATCAGACTTCCCAACCACAGTCTAGTTTTGAAGGAGAATGCAGGCCCAACAGTAGACAGATGCACTACAAAATAGTTTCAATTAAAGAGTCTATACTCGGATAAATTTGGATATAAAATACACAGGAGGACAAGAGGTCAGTAAGTGAGGCAGAAGTAAGGTTAAGTGGCTGTGGACTGAGGTTCCCCAAGATCCCAAGTCCTGCCATCTCCTTCTCCACCTTGCCACAAATTCCAGCTAGCTCTTCCATGCCAGTGCTGGGCCTTGCTGTGACCCTTCTGTGAGCTGATTCAGGGAGTTAAACCAGGTAAAAAGTAATTCTGCAGAAAAAGCATTAGGCTTCAGTCAGCTTAGCTCCCTGAACAGGCTCATGACAAGATAGACAAATATCAGAACTGGCAACGAGAGAGGGCACAAGACGAGGGACCAAAGGGAGGTAGCACCAAATCAGATAGATCTAAACCTACTTGGGCATGCGCCACCAGACAAAGCACTCAGCTAGTCAGTATAGAATCAGAAGCATGAAAAAATCACCCAAACTACTCACATTTCTTTTTACACAGCAAGCCTCTCCTTCAGAAAAGAAGAGTGCATGAGCACATATCTTTCTGAGGCAATAAACATTTTTTCTTCCATACAGGAGAAAGGACATCTTATTCTATACACCTCTCAAACACAACTACTAGTTAAACCTACAACCTGCTTAACCCTAATTTTCTGTACTGGGCCCCTAACAAGATATAAGAGCTGAACTCTGAGGGCTGTTCAGCAGGGCCTGAACAGCTGATCAGATCTCTGCCAACTTTTACTGGCTTGCTGAAAGACAAAAAGAGCATTCCAGTTCATCTCAATTGGACTAGCTAAACCACAGCATTCCCAATTGAGTCCAGCAGGTTTTGACTCAGAGCTATTGTTCTCAAGCACATGGTAGACAAAACTTACTTGCTTTTTTTTTTCTGTTGTGTTGTTTTGTTTTGTTTTAAAGTATTGCCCCTCATTCCTCTCCCATTCCTGGGATTTTATTTTTTAAACACAAGGCTCTTGGAACCAACAATTCTACAGATATTTCCACTTCCCTCTGTAGGGTGTCCTTTTCTCTTTAGAGACAGAGATCCTGTACCACATTTGACTAAAAGATATATGATCCTTGAAAGCATCTTGGCCTTACTCCAGAAATGCAAACTGTTTTGTTTAATGTCCGTGTAACACTGTCTAGAAGTCACAGATAGACACATGAGTAATTTTCCATTGATAACTCATTTACCAGTAAAAACTTTTTAATGTACTTATCTCAAATGTCCGTCTCCTTACTCTTACTCTGCTTACTCTTTCACAAGGGTTTGGATTTTGTTATATACAACTTAGACACATGTATAATGCAACCAGCAGCCTAGCCATTGACTGGGCTTTCTTGGTTAAAACATCATGGTGCACAAATTCCTAGTGCATCTTGTTCCTAGTGGGACTGGTCCTGTAGCCATCCAGATCAGCATACCCACTGCATCTCAGCTCCATCACTGTCTCTATGCATCCAGATTTTCTTCTCAAGAAATGCAGGGCATACACTGGCATGATGCAGGTTGGCATGTCCCCACAAGTAGAAGCATAGCCAGAAGCCATAGCTCTCCAACGTATGCTGCAGTGAACATACAGTCCTTGTGTTTGGGACAAATTTTTTCTCTCAAAGAAGGTGTGGGGATTGCACAAGTGAAAATGCCCTGAGTTCTTGATCTAACCACTCTACTTAAGTCCACATGCCATTCCACTCTTTCACTCTGCCAGTGGTCTGAACAGTCAACCTGGGCTTTAACCAGAAATGCATATGCAGGAGAAATTGAAGGTTTTCCAGCCCTATCTCTACTCTGCTTGGTTAGGGTGTGAACTGGCTTCATGCTCAGGGGAAATACCTGGGTCACAGCCAGTGATGGAGAGAACCTACTTCAGTATCCTTGCGAATCGCTTTTACTCTCCATTTGTTACTCAAGAGCTAGGCTCAGGCAACTGTATTACTGCAATATTGCAACTGTCCCAGTAAAACCTGCCAGCTCCAACTGATCTTGGTACCCCTGGGGCTATTCACCCCTTCTTGCTGGGCTGCTGGCATGGGAATAGACAGAGCATCTCGGCAAGCCGCACCAGGCAATCCTTGCCCTTTGGTACATGCACAGGATCAGCCCTTTACAGAGCGCCATTTCAGCATACACAACACAATTATGTCAATATCAAGAAACAATGGATTTCTCACCAACGTTATTCCATCAAATCAAGAAAATTGTCCTATTTGCTATAGCAGTAAATTGACTCCCTTCCCCCCACAACATGGCATTAACCTTCTCTGCTTTAGAAATCCTTTGAACAAATTTCGTATAACAGCTAATTAAAAAGCTTCTTAACTAGCTGCAGGACTGGACCAAGTAAAATAATGAGCATCACTGCTAAAGATGTGAATCATCATTTGGATTTCTGAAGTAGGCAATCATATTTTTAGATGCACACATCTTTACTTCCATGTACTTGTCTATTACACAAAGCCTTCATGTGTGTGTATATGGAATGAATGACATGCCTTCTGAATTCAAAATTCAGATGGCAAGTAGATGCTGAATAATTTTTAACCCCTTAAAAATGTTCATTCCATAAACTTGGTATAAGTGTTTCAGGATTCCCCCAGAGAGGACAGACTGACTAAGGGAGATTTCTGCTATCCTGGCCTCTTGACAAAATAACAGCTCTGGACCCTCTTAACTGAAACATTTTAGTTAAAAGCAGCTCCAGTTTTGAAGCTTAGAATCAAAGAAAATAGTAAGTATTTTAAAATAGGAGACGGTGCCAGCCCTCAGTAGATGACTCAGGATATTTCAGTTTTCTCCTGAAGAGCTTTGTATCTGCTTGTGTTTACAACTCCTAAAATGAAGCAGATTCAGAAACTGAAGCCTGGTCTGGATGGCAGCTAAAAGTGCTTGAAATACAACTTGAGTGAACCCTAGAGGTGCAATATATGGAAGATACCTTCCTTGGTAGTAACTGAAAACATTGTGTATGTGTTACAAAAAAAGATGCAGTCCTTGTTCTTTGAAGACAATTTCAAAAACATTTCTTCACATAAGAAGTAAATGAGAAATTCTGTGAAAATAAGAGAAGTTGCAGTTTGTTTGCTGAGACCTGGTAGAACTACAGCACTGCGTAGACATACTCTGTTCTAATTATAAAGAGATAAAATATATCCTTAAAAATGTCTTCCTCCATTCATTAGCATATAAGCATGATTTACACTCTATTTCTAAGAACAGAGCTCAATTTTCCTAAGATATCATTCCTTCTCCTTGCAAGAGAAGGTCCTCCCTATTTACTTCCTTCTTAAACAAATAAATAGAGGGAGAGAATTTTTCTACATTTATTTTCTATCTAGGTGTGGATTAATTGATTTACACTGATAGGCCAGAGGCAGATTTTTTGATTTCTATGGTCTTATCCTTCAAATCTTAGTTTATACAAAATGAGTGAGAGAATGCAGCTCGCTTCAGTCATCGGGGTTTTGGGGGGAAGGGAGAAATCAAGATAGTTTTCTAAGGTCTGGGTTTGATTCATCTCAGAGGGAAATTAGTTTTCTTTCAATCTCGCAAGGCGAGGTGTAGAACTATTCCATCACTGGTCTCCTTTTAAAAGGATTTCAGCAAGAGATATGAACTGTGCCTTCATTTTCAATCTATAGAAGAGCTACAGAAGTGTTTCTTTAAAGGAAAGAGGCGTTAAGAAACGTTATTGAAATGTGGGAAAATAAATAACTTTTATCCCTCATGATCAATATCACTAAAGGCAAGGAAATTGTCAGAAGCATAAATCTGAGACAGAGCTCAAACTCCCCCTGTTGGCATCTGGTAGGGAAGCAAGGGCAATACCTGAATACCATCTTTCTCGTGTCATCACAAATCAAATGGGATTTATTTACAAGGAACAGGTACAAATCTTCAGTTATTTGTTCTTCAGTGACAGTCAGAGAGGGGAGAGAAAGCAGTCAGATTCTCTAAAATCTGTGCTATTGTTTCTCCCTGCTCTTTGTGCTTGGCAAAACTTGAGATATGTGCATGGAATACGTCCACATAACTGCAGGCTGATTAAGAGAAGCTGAAAAATAAGGAGAATTAACCACAGGGTGCAGTTCAGTACAAAATAAAACATTAAAGAAAAAAAAAAAAAGAGCCTCAAGCCATCCTGGGAGTCTGGGAAGGAGGGAGTAAGACCTGCTCAGTAAAGATGACAGGTAGTGCTTTCGCTAATAGCCCATGAATTTACCCTTGAGTTCACAAGGCTGTGATGACACTATCCATCAATGCATCCATCATTTAAGAGAAAAAAAAAAAAAGCCAAATAAACTGATCAATTTATGAAGAAGATTCCTATCCAATGGCAGACAAAAATTAGAAAAGGAAGAATTACAGATGTTAGTCTAGCTATGGGTAGAAAATGACTGAAGTCATGGAATCCACATAATAAGCCCACTCACTTTATGTCAGAGAAGCTACGCATCCTGTGAGGATTTTTCAGGAACTGAGTTTCAGTCATTCTGCCAAATGCATTTGCTGTCATTTGGAGCAAAATCCTACAGTCTTTTTTTTTTTTTTTTTTTTGCCTGTCATAATTAACTTCCTAGACCATTTTTATATCTTTATACATGGATTAGGGTTAGCACAGGCAGTACTGTTTGCCTGCAGACTGAATATATGCTGACATATGCTGTGGGTCTTCTTGTTCCCTTCTTGCATCTAATGGTTTTACTAACTCAAAATTCAGAGGAATGCATCTGAGAATGCCAAAGACAAGAACTAACAAGAATGTCAGCACTACAGAGCCAATGCAACTATGAGAAACCAGAGCCTATTTGCCATGTGGATCACCAACAAGTATGTCTGCTAACCCACTGAGAGTAGAAATGTTACTTTTGACATTGACATCAAAGACATACAGATACTATCTAATGGTCAAGGCTGCCTAGCATTAAGCTTGGCATGCAGAAATGTAGACAGATTGCTGTTCCAAATGTGTTGTGGAAATCGTTGTAGAAAAGTCCTCTTTATATAAAATGACATCACTGTGACATGGCTGAGTGAGGAATTCATGTGACAACGGAAAGGGCCGAACAGCACAGTCTTGTGGCACATGAGATCTGAGAGCAAACATCCCACTTCTTTCTTGTAAAAGTTGGGAGAAGATAGAGGATTGCCTTAAAATATATCCAGCTTATTCTTACCAAGGGAGGAAGCATTTTGCAATTACAGTCAAATTCTGTGCCTTAATGCATACTGAATGCCTCATTTTCTCTGCAGCAGTCCTACTGATCCAAGTGCAGGCCCTCAAGGAGAGAAGTGCTATCCACAATGAGTACAGATGGCAAAATCTTGTTCTGCTGAACTGACCCTGTGTTTCTACACTTCCTGCTGTAGCTATGCTGTGGTAGCAGGAGGTCTGCTCTGATCTCTCTCTTCTTGTGAAATCATTATCCCAGGAAAAGCTAGCTAGTCATTAAATATTAAATGAAATTAAACTCAGTACATGTAGTAGTTCTGACAATTCATTTTACTGACTGCAGAACTTTATTCCCATTTTTTGAAGAAAAATGTGAAGACACTACAGAAGTGTTTCATCACTTCACCAAGAAGCAAACATCCTTTCTGTCTGTTTACCCAGGGGAGGAAAAGTTAATCACATGCACACTACTCCACTATGCTGTATCATGAGAAAGAAGCCAAGTTCAAGTATCCATCATACTGCCATAGTACCAGCAGAGGCTTTCTCTCTTCAGTGTAATGCCCCTTAAACCTCTCCTCAACTCATGTTTGTGAAAGAAGGGGATCACGCACACAGAACAGGCATCTGGCACAGCCATAAGGAACTCACCCATTGCTTCCTCTGTTATGCCATATCTAAACTGAGCAAACAACATATGCACCAATGACAAAAGTCTTATTTTAAGCAGCTATTTGCCTTATTTTTAAAAGCCAGTTCAGGGTGGGTCATTTAAGAGGTTATCTGGAAGTCTTACTAAGATCCTGGAGAGTACAGGTATGACAAAGACACTGGAGCAAAATGCCAGAGGATGGCAGCAGACATCTAGCATAGGAAGTAGGATCATCTGCATGTCCTTGGGTCAGAAGGCCCCTGCAAAGCAATCCCTGACAGCTGGATGTCCTGGCTTGGACAGAATCTGTGGTACATCAAATGTAGAGAGACAACATAACACAGGTGGAAGCATTCTTTAGTCACATAATGTCAACTCAGAGGCATTAGCAGAAGTTCTGCCAAGATGTTGATGTGCTAGAAGAATGCTATCCACAAGGCTGCGTGTCTTCAGTGCCACTTAGAAAAGACACAGAAGAATCTCCATGGACAGCAAGGCTGTGGACAACACGTGGCAGCAAGACCTATGCCTACATAGAAGCTGTTGGCCAGGAGTTGCCTTCCAGATGTCAGCTCCAGCTCAGCAGCGTGACCAGGCACTCTGGGATACTCATACAGCCTCATGAAGCTGCTCCTCTGGGAACAAGCAATGAAGAACTGAGAGCAGCAACTTCTTTGACTGTGACTGCAGAAATTCAGCAGTTTTGGAGTTGTCATGAAGCTCTGTTCCGAGCAGCAGCACTTCATCCCAAGAGAAGAATAGCCACAAAAATCTGGAATGTGGTTTCACACCCATTCATGAGCTGTACACAATGGGCAAATATCCTTTGAGCATCTCTTGCATCCCTACACAAGAGTCCTAAGGCTACAATTGGCCTGGCCTTAAGACTCCCTCAGCATCCACTCTTATTTCTCAAATATGTTTAGAAAAATAAGACCAAATACCTCATCTCTTTTTAGGATCACTTAGGATGTTAAAGCAAGTTGGACTTTATTCCTTTAGATCAAAAAATGTATTTGTAGTTTCATGGGATTTTTTTTTCTTTTCTAATGTACTCTCTGTAAATGGCTTAACTTTACTTTCAGCCTTGAGTGCTTCTGTAGAAGCATTTCAAAGTGAAAGAATTTTTGAAAAAAAAAAAGTAATTTTCTGGAGTGCTTCAAGAAAACTGAAATCACATTAAGTGGCTTTGAATTATTGCAATGTATTAAATGACTTCAATGCTTAAAGAAGGAATTTTTTCAAGGTTCTTCTAACTGTTCAAAGAGTGAAATATATAGCATAATAGACTCTAATGCTTTCACTAGTTCTTTAGTTTCAAATCAAGTGCTCTAAATGATTATAATGCTATATAAAATCACTTTATTCATAAAAGGTGAAATTCATTCATTCTGCATAAATCCTGACTCATCAGTCAGGACAGCAAGTGGGAAATGGAAGAAAGATAAACTGTACTGCTCAAAATAAGCAGACTAGAGGAGTGATTCAGAGTACTTAAAATTAGGCTCCTGTTCTGAATTGTCCCCTAGAGAAATCTCTTTCTCCAATAATTTCAGAGGGAGTTTGAGAGGCAAGTGTCCCTTGACTGAAGTAAACCATTGTGAACTAGCCCTTTCACTGAACCACCAGTTCACAAATCCATAATAGCCTGCTTATGGATCCTCTAATAAACAGCTTCACCGTGGGGTTGAGGGAAACAGGGCTTTTTTTCCACAGTTAGGAGGAATTCTCATTTTCCTGAATGTTGCAATCGTCCTTGAAAAATGTAGGATATAGTCAGCAGGAAAAAATGACTTTCAAACAAAGGAAAAAAGAGAGAAATGAATAAATAATAAAAATTTCGGTGCTGAAGGACACTGCCCTTTGACTGTTGTCTGTGGCAGCATGGCACACACGATCTGCCTTTCTTTTTCAGTAAGTGATGAAGAAAAACCTGCCTGCCAGTATTTATTCGTACTTGAAGTACATTTGTTTGACCATATTTACAGTCAGACTCTATCTACTTCATTTGATCATTCAAGCACTCGTATTCTACTGAGTTATATATTTGACAGTAAAATTCACAATTTGCACTGCTTAGTGTGCTACACGAGCCATTCAGTCAAAGAATAGAAATGATTTGATCACAAATTTGCAACTGTAAATATTTATATCTAAGCATTTGAAAATGATGTGGAGAACAAGAATAATCGCCAGATCAATTCAAAAGGCAAAACTGAATAAATTAATAGCTATAAATTATTCATGAATTTTACCTTCTCGTATAACAAGTTCATTATTTCGCTGTGTAACCAGTGAGCAGCTAAGATGTCTGAGTACATTTAAAATATCGATTAGCCTTCTGGATACACTATTCAGAGCATTTAATCAACAGAAGATTTCAATAAATATTAAGCTTACATTTGGGGAAAACAAAAAATTTGAGTTCTGAGAATAATGCATGCTTATTCCAGAATATAATGAAAGCAACTGCAATTTATCCATAATATCAAGAGAATTTTCTATGGTTACTGAGCTCAGACAAGTGTAATAATAAAGTGTTTCGTGAATCAATTGGCTGTGAATCCCACAAACCGGAAGGACTGAATGCCAGGGAGGAGATCTTGGAAAGGTCCATCAACACTGGGAAGCTCAAACCAAGAGACAGATCCTAAGAATATTCCAACCAGTTGTATTCTGTGAAGAAAACATATTTTTCCCCCAAGGCTGTGAGAAAAATCCTGCATTTCTCTTATACAGAAAGAAAGCCACAAGACGTGCTTCTTATACATACAGGGTCAGCCAAGCTGAACCCTGTGAATGGCTTAGTGGTAGGAAATGACAGCAACTTCTGGGAGATTTTGCTGTTCTATTGTGACATGGGGCTCACAGGGAGGCTGACCAGTGACATCAGCCTCCCCTGCTCCATTTGGTTCGCTGTCTCCCAGCAGCTGAGCATGGATTTCACTGCCATGGCCCCCCATGCAGCACAACATTTCCAGCAGTCATGTGCCAGGGCCCAGGCTAAAATCTATACTGTCAATATCTGTAAATCCAGTACATTTGAAGAGCTGTCCACTTTTGACAGGAGATTACACATTTGGTCCTATTTCTGACTTCAGGCAACTGCTTAGAACAGAAGTGCCGTGGGTTAATGTTACTTGTGCACAACTGGTAGGAAAAACAAGTGCAGTAGTCTCTCTGGGAGATATCCTCCTGGTTACTATGGTAAAAAGTCTTGGAGTGGTGGGGATTTGTCAGCTAAGTTAGTCAAAATTGCTTTTAAAGTTTTGCAGAGACCCAGGTTCTTAATCATTTTACATGCCAATTATTTTCCATTTTTGTCATGTCCTGCCTAGTTGTGTCTTGTGAGAGAGAGAGGGAAAAAGTAATTAAAAAAAACATTCACATTTAACTGCAACTATAGAGAAGGTCCAGTCTCAGATCTTACCTTCAGAGGGATATGCTACTCTTCAGCTAACCTATGCAGGAACTTCAAATAGTAGATTGTTGAAGATGGCTTCTGGTTTATGAGACCACATAATCCAACCCTACAGTTTACTTCTGAGCATGAGGAGGTAAGCTCTGCTTACAAACTTCAACTGTGGAAATGTTTCCAGATAAAGCATCCTTGTATTTGTAAGCAGAGCAGTGAGCAGAGGGTACAGCACAGTCGGTATCCATGGATAGACAAGATATAGTAACTATTAGACTCTAAAAGCTTTCACATCCTTTTGCTTATCTATGTTTGTATCTCTGTCTGAACAAGTTCATTCTGAAATCTGATCAGGTCCTCCAGAAGATCTTAAAACACTGCCAGTCGTAGTGTTAAATTTTAAAAGCATTTCTTGCAACAGTCAATTTTTTTGTAAAAATGAGAAATGTCTTCTTCTGCATCTTGTACATCAGAGGTAATAGATGTCTTGTAGTTTGAGAACACTAGGTCTCCTCTTTGAGAATAATTTCTAGACATTTGTGAAGCTGGCTCACAGCGATTGTCATTAGACATTCCCATGATAAAGCTAAAAAAAACATAGTCATATGGAATGCAGACCAGTTGTATTTATCAAAGAGCCTGGAGACCATTCAGGGCAAGAATGTGAGGAATCTCCTCTCTGAATTTGATTTCTGAAGATGTTTGAGTTTGAAAATCCCTGGTTTAAAATATGGACCACATTGTATCATCACTGACTTAGGAGAGAGTTCACTCACAGTAAGAGAAAAGAATGGCCCAGGGCTGAACGTTTTACACAGTCATTGGAACAGGAAACAGAGAATGTATTTAGCAGTGCATTTGAAATCCAAAAAGCCCTGCACAGGCTCAGAAACAAAATTTTAGGTGAAGTGTAAGTCACTATTATTGTATATTAACAATAAACCATGAATGGAGCATCAGCACAGACCCTTCACTGGACTCTTCCCTGGTTCCCAAGAACCAGCTATCCACATTGAGTAGCATGATCATAGTGCAGGCTCCTCCCTCTTCATCTTAACTCTACAGAGTCAAGGGAGAGGCAGGAGCAAGAGCTCTAGATAAGCATCTGGAGAGCAGAATGTTTGTTAAGGGTTTTTTAGCTTCACCTTTGTTAAGGAGCACAGTACAGCAAATCTCTGGAGTACTTCCTCTTTTTGTTCAGGTTGAGCTTACCAATACAGAACTTCTGGCCACACTCAGTTCCTGATGAATACTAGGAAGATTTTCAAGTTTTCTATCAGACATGTATTAATTCAATTCATTTTGAGCTTTGGGATAAGTTTCTAGACACAGACTATCACTGGGAGCCAGCTGTAGCTGTCATGCACTCCTTTTCCCACTGGCACTTCCAGTGGTCTGGCCTTACTGGGGCTTCTGCTAGTTTTTTTAGGGTAATGCTTCATGTCCTCCCTTTTGTGAAGTGCCCATACAGAGTTTTCCTACCCCAGAGCTTCCAGAATTAAATGTATTCCTCACTTGCTTTCCATGGTATTTCTTCTGCACACCTGTTGTACCTCCTGCACTACCATTATCCGCCTTTCTCACTCCTTCCCTCTGCAACATACACATGGCGATCCCTATCTGTGTTATCTGCTTTCTCCCTGTAATCCTACATTTTTGGCTTTATGGTACTTCTTTTTCTCTAAAATTTTCCAGGATGCACATCCACAGAAAAATTATAATGAATTATAAATAAACTCAACTATTTCACTAAGAGCAAATCACTAAGAGCAAAGAAGAGAGGTATCTACTGAAGTAAATATTCTTGTGATTTATCACACCACTCATTCCTATTGTTCACTCCTTCTACTAAAGCTATACCATTCCAGCAAATGACCATACATATTTTTTTTTAATATAATAAGCTGTGCTTACAGACACAACATGGAAACCGCAACCACAATGAAAGGCTTCAGTACTGAGATCGTCACTTAATAATGTGTGCATGCCTGCTAAAGATGGAGCAAAAGCTGAGAATACTTCTCTAACCATTAATTTTTAGAATTACTGGAAAGCAGTTTCAAATTCACTAAGAATCACAACACTGACTTGAAAAAGAATCTGGACAAGAGTCTTGCCATCACCACGGATAAAGTAGTGTGGACTCGGGATTTAAGCAACGAAACTAGAACTTTGTATTTATACTGCTGGAAGGACTAGCTCGCGTAATATTAAGAATATTTAGAATGAGTCCTATTATAGAAAAAAAATTGTAATTAAAATGCAGGGCAATCCCTGCTCTTTTGTTTAATTTTGTTGGAGTACAAGAATCATAGAGGTATTCAAGATTACTTACTTCACGTTTATGCCTGTGTAGTGGCTTGCAACATCAACATGATGTAATACAATGGAGAAGTAAGCTGGTAGTCATGCTCTAGATGCAAAATAACAGGGTGATTTTTTATATATTTTGAGAGCAACTATTATTTTCCTGAAATTACCATCAGGCTTGAATGTCAATCAAATCACTGATCTGGTTTAACGCAAACACCATTCACTGGTTTTCTTATTACACGGTTTATAAAAATATTAGAATACTTTGCTCCTAGATATTCCAGTAAGCTTTAGGTATTTGAATGCCTTAAATTACGTGGACCCCTGAGTTCAGTTGACTATCAGTGATGTATCAGAAACTACTCATGGATAAAACCAGTAGAACGTGGAATAATATTTGGTGTTGTTCCAGCCTCAGCACTTCTCACTTCTCTGTTTACCATTTTTCCCTCACTGCTGTAGTCAGAGCCTTGTGGAAGACCTCAGCTGGAAAAGCTGATGAAGCTACAGACCCACAGTACTAACTTCAGAGTAGGCACAGCTGAAAGGGAATAGGATCAGTATTCTCTGGTGCTTTCTTGCAAACTTACTCTCCTGCTCTATCTGGTCAAATTATGTATTCGGTCAGCTCAGAAGTCTAGTTCAGACAATGATCACACATCAATAGAAAGGTGCAAGAGCAATGTTAAGATTACTTTAACATACTTTCCCAGATTCTTGTGATTTTGTTAAACTAAAAATAGTTTTTGCTTCCAGTCTTCAACAAGTACTTACTCTGCTAGGCCTCTAACTGATTTCTAAGTGCTTAATTGTAGCCTGTGACAAGAAGGGTCACACTTCCTTTAAAGGAGGGATATTGCCTCCTTCCAAAAAGAGTGAGCTTAAATAATGTTTCTGCTTTCCACAAGTTGACAGTCCTCTCCATTTCAGTATTATTTTTCGTAACTGAGATATGAATAGGAGCACTTAATTATTAATTACACAATGCAGCCTTGCATGCTTCAGTTTAAGCACCTGAAATTAACGGTTAACTATATGCCCAGACACTGCAAGCAATTCTAGCACAGAAACCATGTACACTTTCTCATTAGAGTATCACAGATTAAAAGTTCTTATTATTTGGTTCTTCTTCTCCTCATAAAATTTCACCTGGAACCTCTCAAAAAAAAAAAAATATAATAATAATAATTCTGGATAACAGAAAACGATACAGTGCCATGAACTGTTTCCACTTCAGTGAGTTAGTAGTTCCGGCAAAAAGTAAACTCAAACCTATTTAGTGAGGTATTTCAAAGCAGTCCTAATGAATGACTTAACTAGACTCCCTGGACCTCGCTTGTGTTTCAGTATATGTGCAGATCTCTGCCTGATGACATTTGACTTAGTTTTGTATCCCTGGAAATAGGCAGAAGGTTTGCCAGTGGCTTCAGTGAGAACAGGTTGAGGTTATAAAGATATCAAGACAGTTTTTTCCTGGAAATCAGTAGCATTTCATTAATAGAGGAATCCAAACGAAGAGAAAGCAGTGTGATCCGTGGAAACATTTTGTTATCTCAAAACATCCAGCCTTCAGAAATGGAGGAGGTGGTAATTAAAATGCAGAGATTGAAAAAAATCTCTGACAGTGTAAAGTGCCAGCTATGGAAGCGAGTGTTGCAGACAAGGAATAGGAGGCAGAGAAATGGAAATCGGAACTCAGCCATACAGGTCAACTGAAGGGTGGGTGAGAGGAGCCATGCTGCACTCCCTGCCTGGTATCCAGCAGAACCAGTGTCCAGCACCAGCCTGGTTCACACGCTGGCTGACATGCGTTTACTAGGGGGAGCCTGATGAGGAAACGAGGAAAAAAAGGACATTTTCTCATGTCCTTTGTATTCATTTGCAATTAAATAAGCAAGCAAGAAACATGCAGTTGCTGAACATCTGATGTATCAAATCCATAACTGATGGTACAGCATTTCACAACTTTTTCTAGCCCATCTTACACTCAAAATATATTATGCCATTTCCTGACAGGTTTCATGGATGCTTCCTATGCACTAAGAAGTGAGCAATTTTCTTTATTCTAACACACAGAAGTCTCGATTCCACATTTGCTTTCCGTAGGACTTGATCTCCTCTAGTTTTGCAGAAGACATTTTACTTTTCTGGGATGTTCTTGTTTCCTATTACTTCATAGCTCTACAGGGAAATAACTGGTGGCTTCAGAGAAAAAAAAAAAAAGAAAAAAAAACAAGTAAAAGTGGCAAGGGAAAACAGAAGTATTTCTATTATTTTTCTGCACTGTCATCTCTAGATTGCTGTGCAACTGTCTCATATTTAAAGAAATCTGAGGAGAAATCAAGCAGTTCACACATAGTACAAGATGATGTATTAGATTACATCTGAATCATATTGTATTTGAAGCTCATTGTAGCTACAATATGGGCACACACATGCATGGGCATGCCTATCATTCTTACATCGACACTGCTCCTTCACTGCTCTGCACAGTGGGGACCAGGAGATCACAAGCAAGTCCAGAGTAGGTGCATTGCATAGCACCAGATGAGGTTTGCTGGCCTCACCACAAGCTGGATCTGTGCAGGGGCTAACCCTGAGCAGCCTCCTTTTCCTCCCAAGTTCCTCACTGTGTCCCTCATCTCAGATCTATAAGAGGTTGTGAGAAGGACCATCAGGTACTCCAGTTCTGTCTATGAACTCCACATAAAACAGTGAAGAGCTGTCTTTCACTCATTCCTCATCATCTCCTCAGTCCTCTTTCCTCTTCCTGAAGATGTCATCTTAATCAGATCCCCTTACTCAGTTATCACAGAATGAATCACAAAGGTTGAAAACACCACTAAGATCATCTAGTCCAACTGTCAAAAATATAATATGAAAGGATCTCAACTTCAAGTCCTCTCAACTTCTCCCAGGGACATTATGCCATCAGACTGCCACAGATCCTATTTCAGAGACCTGGGTGACATAAACATGCACAGGACCTCAGGCAGATGGCCTACCTGTGCCACTACCAGCCACTTGCTTCCCACTCACCCACTGCTCTCACGGTTACTTGACTTCTTCCCTTCAGCATCCAGAATCCAGCAGGTGAAGTAACTGGGCCTAAACAAGCACTCAGGTAGCTTTGTTCTGGCACTTTTGTATGCCAGGTTGGGTGATATTTGTGCTAAGAAATCACGCACAGTTTACATATGAGCAGTAGCTGTGCCAAACGTTTTTCCCCAAGCCAATTACTGGCTGTAAACAGCTCTATGAAGTAAGGGAGGTGACAGAGAAAAGGCTGGGTAGCTTTTCCCCCTGGTCTGAACTATACATCTACACAATTAGCCAGAGACTGACACATATGTTTAATCTACACACAGTTGTGTCTTCTGAGACAAGCAAAGAAGACAATTGCATTAAAGCATCATAAACTGTCTTTCCTTTATCATGACTTCACATTTTTTTGAAGCATCCATCAAATATTTATAACACATATTCTAGGGATAAAAAAATAAATCAATCAAAATGCAAGCATACATGCTGTTTCTGAAAACAGCTTTTCCATTTTTCCACAGCCTTTTGAAAATAGATGCTCATGGACAGTCAGCAAATAGTGGAGAAGTTCTGATCTAGGTAGGCTGCATGGACATACCACAAGATAAGCAATGGACTTGCATGCAAACCTCAGAAGAATCTGGCCTAACGTTTTAAACTTCGTGGCTACGGTCCATCTGGTTTAGTTCCATTCTTCTAATCTTTTATGACAGGACTTTGTCATACATTAAAGATAGCAGACAAAGGTAGCAGTGAATAAACATTTGATTTCCCTTCCAGCCAATGGGCAGGTGCTGCCAACAAAGTTTAAATAAAGTTTAAACAACTTCTTATTGTATAGTACAAGAAGAGTCATATATCAAAGCCCATATCAGATTGTCAGTTTGAGTGACTTAAATGGTTTTATGCCTGTCTTGATCAGAAATGGAGCCTCAAAAATCTAAATTTTTTTCAAGGTATTCACTTTCTTGACATCTTTCTGCACTGTGTGATTTGTGTATAAATAAAAACATAAAACCTTGGTAAAAGACCGTAGATGTCCTGCTGTAAAGCAACATGGACCTCGTGGAGCCAAATCCAAGAAACAATGAAAAACAAGAATATTTGTTGAAGTAGAAATGTTTTTTGACTGAACACACAGATGGGCATATAAAACTGAAGATGTTTTTGTACACTTTAAATGACATTTAAAATACAATGAAACAAAATAATAGTAATAATAATAATAAAAAAAACTAATAATAATTAAAAAAAAATTGAAACTCCTCATTCTTTGCCTATCTTCTCATTGTTATTTTCTTAAGCTGTTTTTTAGAAATGGAAATCCTTCCTTCCTTCCAACGGACACAACTGAAAATGAACTGTTTGAGCTCAAGCGTTTTCTGAGCGTGCCAAGAACAGACTATAAAGTGGAAAAAAAAAAGAGCTAATTAGTTTACTTTTCTCCTAAAAATAAACTAACAAGAAAAACCTTTAAAGAACATCGTTCAGAAATACTGATATCAAAGGAAGAGACTGCTGATAATCTCAGATTCTTTTGCAATGATTTATTCCATATTTTATTGCACAATTTATAAAGAGAATTGCAGCAATTTGAGTTCCTACGTTGCCACAGGAGATTAAAAGATTTTCTTATCAGACGGTTCAGAATTGTGATGATTCACACCTTCATTATTTCTTGAAACCCTCCAGCTTCCTCCACAAGTACAGCAAAGGTTTTGCATGACTACATCTCTTAAACCAAACAGCACTCATGTCATTTTCCCACGGTGTTGAGAACAAACTAAGGGTGAAACAGTAACCCTTTCAAGCCAGCTAAACTACCATCATTATTTTAAAATAAATGAAGAGGAGCCTGGTTATTTACGACTATGTGCTTGTGTTTTATGCATGCCTTACCTTGGAGACATTCGATAGCCCCCAAGAACACTGTGTTAACTATAGGCTTCAATAACCATTTGGTAAGAAGGTCACATTGGCCTATTTGCGCTGAAAAGGTGGAGATTTGAAGACATGGGGTAATAACAGAACAAGTGGAAAGACACCGTAAAATTATTTTCACTGGGTTTCCACACAAGCATGAAACCCGGGTCAGGGAGAGTCACTTCAGTTAAAAGTGCATGCCAGCACTCCTCACTGCCAGGTTAAATTAAGGATATGCCCAGCCTTGTTGTGCAGCATAGAAAAACAGAATGAGAATGAGTCACTTCTGAGGAGTTTCTTAAAATTAGCGCAAAAGAGTCAACATACTTTCAGACTTGAGTTTTTCTGGGTGGCCGAACCAAGTACTAGCACAGCTCAGACTGCAGTTACATTCTGCGCTGGAAAAAGAAGGACAGTTAAACCTAGGTAGGAGGTCCATGGAAGACATTTCTGCTTCATGGTTGCATGAAATACTTGAGGGCTGTGTGTGAGAACCAGCTGAACACAAATGCCTTGTTCTTCACATTTGCTCCCCATCATTGTCATAAAAATTATCTTTTGTTTCTGTAACAGGTAGACACCTTGTCCACAGGTATAGCTTTTATTAGGAACATTACATCTTGGGTTAAATGTGGGCAGGGTACTCATTCATGCTCATAGAAGATGATGAGGTGCTGCTTTACAAGTCTTGACTTAAGGACTGTGTGTTTTCAGTTGTTTATTTCGCCATTATAAACTTCAAATTACACTCCAAAGAAGTCAAAGGAATGATTATTTGATTTTCATAGAATCATAGAATGGCCTGAGTTAAAAAAGACCGTAATGATCATATAGTCTCAACCCCCGTGCTATGTGCAGGGTCGCCAACCACTGGGCCAGGCTGCTCAGAGCCACATCCAGCCTGGCTATTTTATAATATTATTAGGAAACAACATTATTAGGAAACTGTTTTATAATACTATTAGGAAACACTGAGAATAAATGTGTCTGGACACTGACCATCCCACAAAAAATGGTAAGTTTTATGGGAAGACTCAGAGATGGTATGCTTTCTTCTGCAAATAGTCTTGAGAAGTAGGAAATAAAAAAGCTCTCTATATCTCCTACCAACACACACACACACACCTTATTCAGGAGGCTGCAGTTCTGTTCGGAACATGAAGCGTACCTGTTACAAGCAAACTGGTGATAGCTGGTACTTTTCCAAATGTAATTTTCACACTGAGTTTGAATGATCATGGTGGCTTAGAGTGCTTCCTTTCTGGGATGCCATGGTGCAAAACAAAACCATGTCTCTGTACCACCTTTTACTCTCAGGATCCTTAAAATGGCCCTTCAGTGACTTCCTAATCTCTACTTTTCTTTTTGAGAGTTTTGTGAGTCAAATATTGAACAAAATAGAATCATAGAAGAACAGAATGACCTGGGCTGAAAAAGGGCCTCAAAGATCATCGAGTTTCAACCTCCCTGCTATGTGCAGGGTCGCCAACCACCAGACCAGGCTGCCCAGAGCCACATCCAGCCTGACCTTGAATGCCTTCAGGGATGGGGCATCCACAACCTCCTTGGGCAACCTGTTCCAGTGTGTCACCACCCTCTGAGTGAAAAAACTTCCTCCTAACATCTAACCTAAACCTCCCGTCTTAGTTTAAAGCCAAGCCCTGTACCTCCTTTAGCTTTGTAGATAGTGCATTGTGCTTGAGTCTCTCACCATTCATTCATTTGCATTACATCATAAAGGTATGTTTTAGAAATAAAACATGAATAGGGAGATTTTTTTTAAGCTTTGTGATTAGCTGGAGATTAGAATTCAGTTGAACAGTTTAGTTAAATACGAGTTTGTATGTGTTGACATGGCTACCCATTGTCACAGCAGGTAGGAGAAGTTTGGCAGCTTCCCAGCTTTGCTCTCCAGTGGGGGTTTGTAGCAATGCAAAGAAGTAGTGTCCCACCTTTCAGTGAAATGAAATGTTTCAGAAAGTGCACACTGCAATTTTGACAGTTTAGCAAGAAGAATTCACAGAAAACTCTATTTCTTTGTTCCAAAGCTTTACACTTTTTTTGACAGAAATGTCTGAGTTTAGTTGATTAGTATATGTGGCTGGGGATTGTTCCCCCTTCCAACTAGCTTTGAAGAAACAGTATTAGAAAAATAAATAATTAAGGAAGCCAACAGTCAGCTGCTTTCTCTGAAGAATATTGGGCAGATGACAAATCCACTACAAAATCTGGCATACTTCTTATGCGCAGGAAAAACTCCCTGAGAAATAACACTCTCAAG
This sequence comes from Tragopan temminckii, assembly GCA_028571105.1. Taxonomy (NCBI): domain Eukaryota; kingdom Metazoa; phylum Chordata; class Aves; order Galliformes; family Phasianidae; genus Tragopan; species Tragopan temminckii. The sequence continues at coordinate 92,470,456 of JAOWBP010000001.1, read as the reverse complement.
ATCATGCTAAAGTTGTATGTTAGTTTTTTCTACTAAAAGTAAAGGAGCGGAATGACAAAAATGCACCTACTTTTGCAATCTCTGTATTACAGTGGTGACTCATATATTTCTCAGTATGAGATACCACCTTTTCTGACCAGTTTTAACATTAATAAATGGTACTCTGAATGAGAGATTTTTTTGAAATAATCTATGCCAGGTTAGCCTATCATTACCTATAAAATACCTGTGATTTGCACTAGATGTGCAATTTGAGAGCTTTTTCCCCCCCACTGTAAATCTTTGCTCATTTATCTCACAAATACAAAAAAAAAAAAAAATGCTCTCAAAGATATTTCCAGCAGACTTCCTGGACCTAAGTAGCTCTTTGGGAGTGAAGAAGCAGTCATGTTTAGCTGTGCTGTTATCTTTATAGTGATCATATTTAGCACATTCAGTCTTGATTATGCAGTGAAAAGAGTCAAACAAACTCTAACACTGCCTTCTGCATCAAGAAATTTCATATATGCAGTAAGTCCCGAAGCACAATGACATCAGTGCCACTTGCTAAATGCAACATGCAGAAGAAAAAGACCCAGGATCCCAAACAAAAAGCCTGCATTACCCATGGAACGGTCATTGGGGCTGGAAGTCCTGCTAAAGCAGAAGCAGAAAGCACATGTTTATTTCAGTCATCCCACATCAGAACCTAAAGACACGTGATGATGGCAACGCGTGTATACCTATAGATATCTGCAGAAACACGAGGCTGCTTTCCCCAAAAAAGATTGCAGGTTTGTAACACTACACCAAGACACCCTTTCTGCCAACATCTAAGCAATGGTAAGGAAGCACAATGATGCAGGTTGAGCTTTACGCCCTGCCAGAAACCTGACTGCACACACTTGTCTCCTCTGTGACCTGACTAACCTAGCAAGTGACAGCCTCATTATAAATATCCAAGAACCACGAGGTTGTCTCTTTCCCACTGTCACAGCTAATTAACTTCTAGGAATAACTATGGGAACTATTTTATTTCACCGCCCCAAACACGGGCTTAGAGTGAACACATCTATCTGCCCTGCTGTAATTGGAAGAGATCAAACATCCCCCACTGAACAGTGAGGCAGGTCTCTGCTGTGGGCATGGGCTCTGCATCCAGGGTACCAGGAGAGGCCAAGGCAATACAAAGAATTATACCACCAATTGAGAACAGAGAGTCTCACTTGTGCAAATGCCTCAAAAAACATATGTATGCCTCAGGAAACTGCCTATACGAGCTGTCATTTCAGTTTAGAAAAATCTAGATACAGTCCTGTAATAAGGAACAGCCAAATTGTCTCCTCTTTAGTCAACAGTACGAAGAGAAATTTATTTCATTTAATAAGCCACTTAATTATTGTCTGTTTGCTTCCTACATCTCCAAGTAATCATGCAGTACAAGCACAGAATGCTGGCAAGGGACTTTGCCTCTCAACCCTAAGTGACAAGAAATCCCTTCAGCTCCCCAACCTGAGGACAGATCTCCCCAAACAGCCTTTTCCCACTGACATTAAAGCCCTTGGACAGCTACTGGCTAAAGAGAGGGACTTTGGCTTTCCGAGTGGAGGGCTGCCAAGTACATGGTACTAAAACCTATGTCTGTGGGACTGCAGAAAGCTGTAAATTGGTTGTTTATAGAGCAGCAATTGTTTTACAGTAATTGTCTGCTATACCTGCATCCTGTTCCTGTTCCAGGAGTTTACAATGAATCAATGAACTATGAGTGTTTATACCCAGATCGACCTGCAGCAGCACAATTGAAAGACTATTTCTTCCCCTCAGCTAGACTGACCAAAGCAAGCAACCTTATCAGGAATTGTTCTCTTCTTAAAAAAGAATTATGGAAAAACAGTCATCTTTTGCTCATTCGGCCCATGCATAAACCCAGCAGTGCAGGAAGGACAGTGCAAGCCCAAATGGCAGGAGTAGGCCAGGTCATACAATCATTAAGGTTGGAAAAGGCCACTAAGAACATCTAGTCCAACCACAAACCCATTTACACCGCGCCCAATGCCCATGTCTCTCAGTGCCACACCTCCACGGTTCCTGAACACCTCCAGTGACAGTGACTCCACCACCACCACACTAGGCAGCCTGTGCCACTTCCTCACCATTCTTTCTGAGAAAAAATATTCCCTAATATCCAACCTGAACCTCTCCTGGCACAACTTGAGGACATTCCCTCTCATTATATCACTGTTCCCTGGGAGAAGAGGCTGGCCCTCACCTCGTTATAATTCCTTTCAGGTGATTGTAGAGAGCAATAAGGTTTCCCCTGAGCATCCTCTTCTCCAGACTGAACAATCCCAGCTCCCTCAGCTGCTCCCCATCAGACTCCCAACTGTGCTCCAGATCCTTCACAGCTTTGTTGCCCTTCCTTGGACACCCTCCAGGGCCTCAATGTCTTTCTCCTTTTTGCAGAATCTTTCAGAGCTGCAGGATGGCTCACAAGACAACTTTCAAGGAACTGCCAGCTGGGATGGCAAAGCAGAGAAACTGTGCTTTGCATATGGACATATGTGCACTCACATATAAACGCAAAGCCTCTGAACTCACTTCAGTCAAGGGTTTTTTCAAACAGCAGGATAAGTAATACGAAGAAATCACCGTAACAGAAATCCTCATGAAGACTGGCCCCTTCTATTTTACTGTGGTAACAAGGTAATCCCACCCACAGCGGGGACAAATACTATTGCTTTCACCTCAGTATCTGGTGGCAAAAGCTATATAAAATTCATAGACAGAAAAAAGTGACAGTGCTGAGAGGTTGGAGTTAGAGTGAGCCAAGAGTAGGAAGTACAGCACATTGTATCCTAGAAACAGCCTTGAGCTTTTCAGTGCTTTTCAGATACTCACTGTAGAACGGTTGGAAGAACCGGTGCAGATAAAGTAGATATCAGCTGAATCATTGCCATGCAGTCATTAATCTCCAAAATTTCAATCACATTGTCATTAAAATTTAACAGGGTGACATGCCCTGAACTATACAAACACAACTGACTCTGCGCTTCAGGAATGCATTTATGTATGTGTGAGTGGGAAAAACAGTAGTCAGGTGTAAGAAGTTACCTAGTATATTCCCTCACTTAGAGCCATGAAAAATAATGCCTTGCAAATGATAAAATTACATCTAGTAATGTGAAAGACTGAACGTGTTATGATTTCAGTAGGCATATCTTTAATCAGATGAAGATGTTTATTGTAGAATCATAGAATCATGAAGGTTGGAAATCACCCAGTCCAACCATCAGCCCATCCCCACCATGCCCACTGCCCGTGTCCCTCAGTGCCACATCCACACAGTTCTTCAGCACCTCCAGGGACCGTGACTCCACCATCTCCCTGGGCAGCCTGTGCCACTGCCTCACTGCTCTTGCTGAGAATAATTGTTTTCTAATATCCAAACTGAATCTCCCCTGGCACAACTTAAGGATGCTACCTGTCATCCTATCAATGTTACCTGGGAAAGGCCAACTCCTTTCCTTCCAAAGAAGAAACTTGATTTATTTTCATATTATAAAAGAGAATCTAGTCATGGTTTTTGTGGTGCTACAATGAAGAGTAGTTCACCCTGAAGAGCTGGAAAAGGCTGGAGGACTTAGTAGATGAAAGTAGAGTGAGGACCTTGTAGATGAAAAAGCAGTCTTGGAATGAGCAGTCTTGGAACAAAAATTCTGCATAACCCTAGTGAAGTCTAGAGCTACAAGAAATGCACCTGTTTTCAGATCTCTCTCAATTTTGCAGCTGAGTCAAATTTGCTTTGGTGAGAGGAGTTAGCTTGTTTTGCAACTTTGCCAACTGGGAGACGGTGATTAAAAATGGATTGTTCCTTTTGTGTGTAGATTTATCCAAGTCTGAGCCTTCAAATAGAAATTCCAGAATGTATGAGAGGAGGAAAATCTATGTGGGGAAAGATAGAAGAATATAGCTTGTAAATGCAGAATTATTTCATCAAAGTTAAATAGGTTGTCTTTTTTCATAGCAGGAATTATCAGTGACAGATGGTCTTGCTGCTGAACCAAAGGTGTAGACGTCCTATGATTCAGTCTGTATTCTTGGCTCTGAAACAGATTTCCTGTGCAAAATAGGGCAAAAAACAACATTTCAGTAATGGCCAGTTTTGCAGACTTAATCTGAAAAACTTAAGACCTGATCTTCAGATAAGTGCAATGGGAGTATTGTTTTACTTTCACTGAGGGAGGTAACTGTAAAGCCACTCTGAAATGATAGCTTCTTCAGATTCAATAATAATAATTAAAAAAAACCCTGAAAATGTAAAAATCAAAAAGTGGTGCCAAATCTCAAAAATTCTGATCAACAGCCTTTCCAAGCAATGTTTTTTCTATCTGTGAAACAGATCTATTCTTCCATTGATTGCAATATTCTCATACGTACACAGGACTACATGACCTCAGACAAGAGAAACAGAACAGAGGAGAAGTAACGCAAATAACAATACCTACATTTGAGATTATCTTTTACATTCTCCATTACATAAGACTGCCTTTAATTTAGTCTCACCAACTTTGTTCACATGCGTTGAAATTGCCTATTATGGTGCTGAATTGCATTAAGCTGAATTTGGATTTTATTTCTGTACATGGATATATTTTTAGTTACTCTATAGAGTTCACTCACTTCAGAAAATGGTAAATTGACTTTTTCTCTAACCTCAGCTTTAAAATAAAGTCAAAACAGACTGAAAACTGGTATTTCTTTATCATCATATGATTGTGAACTACAACAACAAAACATGGGCTTTTCCTTCAGGTTCCTATGTAACCTTATGGCTGATTATACTGTTATTCTAATTGGTAAAGGTATCTGCTTTACATCTAAAATTTAAACTTGTTAATGGAGTATGAAAGTATACATTTAGTTCAAGATGGTGGATTTTATCATTTTGCTGTTTTTTTTTTTTTTTTTGTTGTTGTTGTTGTTTTTAAAGAACATTATTTTAGGGGAAAAAAAAAGTTATGAAGTCTAGTGTTATATGAATTTAGTTCATGCTAAGAGTCTTGGGTAGACTTCCTCAACCATTCTAAAAATGTATTTTGACGCTGTCTTTTTCCTTGACTCTTGTAAGTTAGATGATCTCACAGAATAGTTTTATATTGACTGAAAAAAAATATTTGTCAAGTTCATATGCTTTTCTACATATTCTAGTGAAGATTTTGTGCAAATTCTTTCTTAGAACATTCTGAGAAGGTATTTGCTGAAAATGATTTTTTTGCTGCCTCTCAGAAAAATTCCATGTACCATTGTGTATTGCTGAATTCTGAAGCAAAAATAGAGTAGAATCATTAAAGAATCATTAAGGTTGGAAAGACCACTAAGATCACCTAGTCCAATCATCAGCTGAGTCCCACATGATCGGTGGATCATGCCCCTCAGTTCCGCATCTACATATTTCTTGAACATCTCTAGGGATGGTGACTCCACCACCTTCCTGGCAGCCTGTGCCACTGCCTCACTGCTCTTGCTGAGAAGAAATTTTTCATAATATCCAACCTGAACTTCCCCTGGTGCAACTTGAAGCATCTGCTTCTCATCCTATCGCTGTTACCTGGGAGAAGAGGCTGACCATAGATATTCTTTCTATCGGTGCCATTATTTTGAAACAATAGTCTTTGCAAGACAAGTAAAAAATTAAAAATATGTATAAATGGAACATGCAAATATGATGTGACAGCTCTTTATGATACTTTGTTGGTCTGTGAACAGAGAGAAGCTAAGTATTTGCTGCCCTCAAGTGGTGTCCTATTTTCTTCTTCACACAGGCATCCACAATGCTGCTTTGCTCTTCTTATTGTTCAAGTTCAGGGTTTTGTTTGTTTATTGGGTAGTTTTTGTTTTGGTTTGTTTTTTGTCTGTTTGTTTTTAAGAAAACAGGAAGCTTGGAATAAATAGACTTCAGTTTTCACTGAGAAAATGTGCTCTTAGAAATAGGTATTTCTCTTTATATACTCAAGATCTTTGATGTGCTTGATCTTGTGTATGTTTCAGTTCTGCTTTACTGCATGGTAGAAAAGGAGACTGGCATATGCAGCCACACAAAATGTAGGCTCCAAAACACTTAAATATTGCCGATTATCTCATGTGGCATTGATTTTGGGGCTGTGCAGAACTAAGCAAGAATCATAGAATCAGAAAGTTGGAAATACATTCTGAGAAAAATGTTCTTGCTCAAAAAGGCCATTTCTAAATTGTAATGGGAAAAAAAATTGAGTACGTTATATGTTTACAAAAAATAGCTTTGAGTTACTGATAACGAGTTAAAAACCTCAGCAAAGAGGGAGCCTATCATGCTTCAAATGTGGGGTACAACTCCAGCTGCAGCTTAAAGACAGCTGGATCAGATTCTAACTCAGCCAGCATAAGTAATAAGAACTGCATTTTGAGACTGCATTACATGAGAAAATTCACTTCTTCCAAACAAAACTTGAACAGAAAACAAAAAATCCAAATACCTCACTACAGTATTAGTCTGTTTTCCCAACCGTGACCAATTCCTACTGTCTGAATAGTGATTGAGAGATCCCTTTATCTTAGTGTTTTTCATCCATCCTCTGCATCCAGGACTATTCAGGAACTGCGGAGCTATTACACTGCATCAGGCTGTATAATGTGTCATCAGCACATTCAGAGGCCATGAATGCCAGGCAGCATGGTGGTATGTCACACAGATACTAAGTAAACAGATGGTGCTTCAAGGATACTACACAGTCTAGGCTACAAGATGCAGTGATTAGACAAAAAAAAATAGAAACACTTTGAAGGGTAGGAGTAGGATGAAGAGAGTAAGGGGAGAAGGTTCTGAACTGCTCCCTGTGCCTTTATGTAATAAGAAACATCTGCATATTAACATGAAATGACAGCTCTGGAAGCATTTGTGTTCTCCTTCTCCAGTTTTGTCCTAGTGTCACTGTCCCTCTCTGACATATGTTGCAATCCTATTGCAAAAACAGTAATTTTCTGAGATGTCTGAAAATAGCAGGTGGACACAACATGAAATGACTAAACCCCTATCATTTGAGAGAGTATCCAAAAGAGACGTACATTTCACATTTAAAAAAAAAAAAAAAGACAGTAAATGATGCAGTCTTTTCTATTTACTTCTAGGATTATACATACCCTGAGATAGGATAATGGTATCCCTCTGGACTCTTGCCTGGACACCCCCATCTCCTGGCTCCCACTGCTGCAGGGAGCCAGACCCATGGCAAGGCAATGCCAGGGACCTTTGCTGCTTGGGGAGCCAGCACAGCCTGGCAGAACCAGCATAACGCACGGAGCAAAACATTTCACTGGTGTGCAAACTGTGCTGCAAGTACTGCAAGATGAGAGGCTCAGCCTCAGCCACCCCCTCAGAGCCTACCTCTAGCCCAGGCCTTTGGCCTGCATGCTTTTATACAAAAGCCTCTTTTCTTTCCGTTTCTGAAACTATACCATCTTTTGCATTTATATCTGAAACCATTTAAGAATATGCATCAGATCCCATCCCAGAGCACACTCATTGTCAGTCAGACAAGTCAGAGTCGCAGCAAGTACACTTTGGGTTTGCTTGGTGATGTTGACAGCCACTTCTCTTATATTTCTTCAGGCTATTACGACTATATTTTAAAAAATCCTCAGGTGAGTGTTCCCATTCCTTGTGAGTGTGTGAGCACAGTGAGTAACAGCAGCACATGCCCATTTCTACAGACACCTTCTGCAGTTAGAAACTGTTGAGGACACACAGGAAACCTATTCCTAGGTGACTTCCCATAAAAGATTTCCTTTGGTTCTGATCAGCTGTGTTTTACAATGCAATCTACCACAGACACTGTTAGTGAGCTTGGTGGTAATGTGCTGAGGTTTGGAGTAGGTGATCTTACAGGTTTCTTCCAACCTTAATGATTCTCTGATTCTATGAAGTCCATGCTGGTCAGGATACCAGCAGTTTGTCAAGGGCTCTTACAGAGGAGCAGTAACAAACCTTAGGGTTCATCCCTATCCAGAAAGAAAAGCCACAAAGATCTTAAACTTCCCTGCACTAAGTCTGGCTCCACTTGCAGAGGAGCCACTGCAGAGCCGAGGCTAGCCAAAACAGTGAGTTGTCAGAGTGTGCTCAGGGCAGATGCAGGTAATTTTCCTCAGGGCTGATTCCACTGGAGATGTGAAGCAGAGTGATCTTTTAGGACCTTGACCTGTCACCAGTTGGTGCTAAGAAAGTGCTTTCCTCATGCTTGACAAACAAGGGGCACAGGCAGAAGATCAGTGGGTAAGATAAAGGAACACAGCCACTAAAAACATGTTTGAAGTTTTCGGGTGGGAAAGCAGCAAAGCAGTCTCAACCTGTTTTCCCAACCTTAGAAGAAAACACGGAGCAGAGAACTTTTTGTACAACATCTGCTTCTGCTCAGTGATGACATTACTGGGAGTGTCATTTCCCAAAGGTTACACTTGTCTGAGCAGCACTGTAATACAACAAGTCTACAATGGAAAAGCTTGTCATTTTGTGCAGTAGAAAACCTTTGAGGCATTTCATGCAATCAGCAAGTGCAAGAGAAAAAGAATTTAACAAGATGCCTGTAATTTCAGTCATTTTGTGAAAACATCTGAACATTCATTTCAAATAAAATACTGGTATTTAATCAGTCTGACAAATAGTCTCTCTCAGTTCCAATACATTATGTTCCTGTGACTGATTTTAAGCTTATATAACTTGTCAAGACTATAACGTAGTCTTCATCGTCATCACTCCACACCTGGTCTTCTGTCAGTGGCAGATGCCACGCAAATCTCAGAAGATATGCATGAGGAAAAGCACCCAATCTAAAATGCCATCAGTGGAAAGATTGGCACAGTTAAGTCTCCTGAGCTGGAAATAAAATAACAGTCTACCTCCAAGAGATTGTTTCTAGTAAGTCCCCAGGGTTTGCAGTGTGTAAGGACAATGCTCGTGGAGTGCTCTCTGTTACTTTACTCTGCATCTGCCCCTTGATATCTTCACTCAAAGGGGGTAGTCACAAAGGGTTTTAGTTCAAGTGAAATTTAATATGTCTATCTGTAGATGAGGAAAGTACACTTAGGGATTTCCTACTGATGCTACCGATTATTAAGCACCAGTCATTTCAGGACATATGTAATCTGCAGGGAAATCCTGATCTGCTTCCATGGAACCTTCATCTTCCTAAAGCCTTGAGTTCCTAATTCAGGTATCAGTAACGCTGTTACCCTGGAGATCTTCACACTGTAGTCAGCATGGCATGAGTAGAATCATCCCCTTTTCTGCTTTAGAAATAAGGAAGCTACAGATTCCGATCATTTCCAGCCTATACTGACAGCAAAACCACAAACAGAAAAGTTGGAAAGAAGAGGCCAAGAAACCAGTGCATATATCTGTGTGTGTGTACACAAATGGAGAATTTGCAGGACTTGCAGCATCTCTGTAAGCAGTTTCTCTGGGAAGGGGCAGATGTATTTTCAGAGACCATAGCTTTTTTTGCTATTCTCTAATAAACATATTAGAAACACTGCAATAATGGTCTATCTGGCAGAACACACATCAGGACAGAAGTTACAAATCAGCTGGCAAATAAAGCAGTCTTTTTACGTTTCTAAGCCCACAAATCTGCACAAGCACTGATGCAAAATTAACAACAATAAGTCAGTAAACAAACATGTTGATAGAAAGCAGGACGGAGAAGAAAAAGGGCAGAGCTTTAGTTGTTTTGTTGGTAAGAAAGGACAGAAAAGGAGCATGTGCTTGCTAGGAGTTAACAAAGTCAGTACGGACTGCCATGACTGCTGTGACAGTGGGGCTGCAAAGAGGCCCTGAGTAAGAAGCCAAGTAGTAAAATATGAGACACATACTCACATTAATGACTCTGGGGTGACTGGAAAAACTACAGCAGGATTACAGCTCAAGGATTTTTGTCCCACAGCAGCCCAGTTGTAAGTAACGGGTGGGTCCAAGTATCAGCTGAGCACCAGGTGCAAACCACCTTCATATGACCCCAGGGCACTGCTTAAAAATGTGAATCCCAGGTCCACTGCTACATCAGCAAGCAGGCAGCCATGGAGTTAGGAATGAGGGTAACTGGGAAGTAGAGGCCATCACACTTGATTGTGTAGATGGGCAATCTATAGCAAGTATAGGCAAGGCCAGGGTAAAGCACCAAACACAGCAAGGTGTATGAGCCACAGAAAAACCCTGATGAAGATGTATTCCTGAGCAAAGCAGCAGTCAGTTCCCCCATCAAAAAGAAGAGGATGGGCAGTCAGAAAACTTCCATCCTGGAAAGAAAACGAGCGTTTAAGCACTTATGGCTAGGGGAGAATGAAAGACCACCTTCCCGAGACAACACTGTGCCCAAATGCCAGGCAAAGAGCCACAAAGAAAAGACCAGAGCACTGCAGAAGGCAGAAAGGTTGCCTGAGTAATACAGTTCTGTGCTTGTCCTTCTCTTTGGTTAAATATTTATTCTTAGTGTTAGTTTAATTATGGAAAACAACAGGGTTTCTGGGCTAGACATTGAATGCAGACTATGGTTCAACTTCTTATCTCTTGTGCTGTCTTGAGATGTGGCTTTAACATCTTTCCCTTTCTGCACTATCATTTCACATCCTAAATTTCACTATGGTCATGCTCTTCAATAAGAGAAAATTCCAGTCAAGATTTCCATTCCTATGTTTTTTTACAGTGGGTAGTACAGTGGGGTTTTCACCCTAACTTAGACCCTTAAGAGCTACTAAATTGAAAAATGGTTACACATTTTAAAAAGCCTGAATGCATCCGCTACCACAGATGGAGTAACAAGAATATCATTTTACCAGGCAAAGATTGTTTTTAAAACAGACAGAACCAGTCAGCTGATGTGACAGAACATCACAATACAAGGTCTATTGTGATTACAGACATTAAAATGATTATTACAGATTTAATAAACTAGAAGCAGTTGCCTGTTTCAACTATCACAAAGTTAATGAGCCCAGACAATGCAAAATGTGTTTGTTATTTGTACTCAATTGTTTCCAAAATTGTTAACTTGCTCATAGCAATAATGTAACCTGTGTATGGTAGAAAATACAAGAAGATTTCCACTGACATAAAGTTAGCCCCAAATACTGTTTTGGCTACATAATGGAAACTGCTGATTTTAGCTGATAATGACTGACCTGTAAGAAAGACAGGTAAAGTCACATTCCTGCTGAGTCTAGCAAACTCGTGGAGGTGCCTGGGAGCCTGTTTTGGACTATGGATGAAGCCAGAAGAACATGGAACAAGATGGATGGCAGCACGTGTGAGATCATGTGTAGGTTCTCAGCCTGGCTGCATGTGCACAGTGCATGGGACAAATACCGTCCTGCTCAACATGATGCTGGTCCCAGACTCATTTGTCCTGCTTGGAGCTCTGGGGTAGTCTCACGGTGGTGCTGTACCCAATGCACAACCCTGTCTGTGCTGTGGGCACAGTTGTGTGGTGTATAGAAATGCATTCCGTCCCTGAACATGCACTACCACCTCGAGCTGTGCCCATGGCTGCTGTCCCTTCAGGCAGCGGTGGTGAACAGCTTGAACACTCATGTTCTCCTGAGTTGCCGTGGCTTGCTGCATCAGTGAGAAATCTGTGTGCCTTTTGAAACAGGAACCTAATCACTATAAAGCAAATTTCTTTTAAAACCTAGGTTTCCATGTGCAAATCTTGGCACAAACCTTAAAAAAAAAAAAAAAAAAAAAAAAAAAAAGAATCTTGACAGTGCTAATTGTCATTTTTCCACTTAATTATGGGAGAGAGACTGCCAAGTATGAAAGACAAGGGAGAACAGTGGGACTGAGGATCTGTTTGTTCCACCAGAAGGCAGATTGCGTGGTTCTGCTGTCCCACTCACTTTGCCTCAGTGAAGACCTCCTACATATAGGTGTAGAGCAGCTCTTCAATACACCACCAAGAGAAAAAGCAAGATGGGTGAAGAAAAAAAGACAAAAAAAAAAAAAAAAAAAAAAAAGTTAACTGGAAACCAGATGAATCAAGAGTATGCTTGTGGTTTCCACCGTTTTGATTCCCTTTACCTATCTGTGACTTTAGGTAAACTGATTTATAGTTGGATATGTTCATCGTTAAAGAAAATTGGCCACGTTTCTGGTTTGCAAAAGAGTTATAATACGCACAGATTAGGCTATTGTAAGGCATCTTATCATTTTTTGCCACTCTGGAGTTAATTTGTCCATGATAAATGGTTATTAATGCAAGAGCACCAACGCTGTACTTTTTCACACCTTGCCTAGGTAATAGGATAGGTAAAGGAAGAGAGGTGGGTCATAGGGGTTATGCACTACAATAGGTCAGTGCATTCTTTTTTCTTTTCTGAAGAAACAAATCACACAAAACTCAAGAGACCTTGAGATTTGCCGAAGATTGATTTGCTCTGTGACTGCAACCAAGTTCCTTCCCTTCCAGGTGCTTCTGTTTGCTTTGTCTTGCCCACTTCATTCTTTGAGACAGAATATTTTCTTGTCTGTGTTTTGACAGAAATTAGAGCAAGGACATTCTTATCTTGAGCACTGTCCCTTGCTGATATTTTAATAATGATATCTGAAGATTCATTCAGAGTAGATGGCATCAAAGTCTTGGACTTCAAACAAACAAGGAAGTTAAATCCGGTTCTGATTAAGAGCACTTTGACTAAATGCAAGATTCCAAATTTGCACAGGTAGTGTAAACCCACTGAACTATGGATATGGTGAGATATGTGAGCTGCTTCCATAAACCAGCTCCAGCTTCTTTCCAGGCAAAGAAGGCAGCCCTGCTGCCCACAGTGATCCCCCATTGGTCTGTACAAGTAACAGCTGACCCACGGGTGCTGCCAAGTCTGAAACCAGCAGGGAGGTAAGGGGCTGTGAAGCAGAGGCACAGAAAAAGAAGCTAAAAGAGGAAATCCCAAACTAACATTTCAAGCAGGAAATTAAAAATTTAAAAAAAAAAAACATTTAAACAGAAAAATGGTGTAAAAGGCAACATTCAAGGGTATCTGCCTGAAGACAAGCAAAATGGTTTTTTTCATATTAATTAAAGGAATGATAACTATTTCAAAGTAGATACTTAAATAATAATTCAGTTCTTCTGACGTTGCCAAACTCACCTACTTTGTCACCTTTGTCACCAGTTCAAAAACAATGGGATTTTCAACATGCTGTAGTTACAACATATTATGCCTCTAGAGTACAGTCATAAGGTTTATTTTATTTGTGCCTCACAAATCAGTTTCTTGAAATGTATAATATATATTGTTATTCATTAAAAATGCTGGTTGATCAATGCCAACACATAGAGTAAAGACAAAAAAAAAAAAAAAGTTAACATCAATGAATCACAGAATCACAGGGGTTGGACGGGACCTCAAGAGATCATCAAGTTCAAGCCCCTGCAGATTCCCCACAATAGATTGCACAGGCAGGTGTCCAAACAGGTCTTGAATTTCTCCATAGAAGGAGACTCCACAGCCTCCCTGGGCAACCTGTTCCAGTACTCTATCACCCTTATGGTAAAGAAGTTCTTCCACATGCTTGTACAATTATAGAGCAGTTGTCTATTGAGAAGTAGTGTTCCCGATCTTTCAGTAGATTTCTGTATATGGATCCCTAGTCCCAAACCAAATTCTGTGTCCATTTCATTTAATTTGTTCACACGTTTATTCATCTCAATGTTTTTTCCATTTTTGACACTTTTGAAAAGGATTTCCATTTTTCAAGTGACATGAATTGTACCATTCATTTCGCTGACCTTTACACTTCTACAAGGTTCCAACTAATGTTCTAAATATCTGTACCACAGTTCCTAGGAAACGTGGCTGAGAAGATTAAATGAAGTAGTTAATTTGCTGATTCCATTAGAATTGTTCAGACCTCATTAGGGTCTCTACATTAAAGCCAAATGATTCATACAGTGACAGTGAAAACCAGAGGAATTCCTAATTATTATTTAAGCACTGCAAAGCATTAATGGCAATGTAAAAAGATGATAGATGGTTTCTAAAGGAATTTTAGCCTGTCAGGTCAGCCTTTTTTTGTGTTAGTGTTGTAACAAACCACAGCCAATAACCAGGCTTTATTAGCTACTTCTGGTTTTCAGCTGTTGTAGATCTTAGGATGCTCTCAGCATCCTTCCTTGAGACTGACCAGGTTGGATGCTTCTGTCAGAATAGCAGTTCACATTTAGCTGCAGTTTTGAAATAGGTGCTGTACTCTTTCTGTATTTCAAACAGCTTTGTTCGCTTTATTCTGAATTCTGTCCCTGCCTTTTCAGTGTTTTGAAGTGATCAACTTTCTCACAAGTGGCTACAAGAGACTCCATCACATCTAATAGGATTATGGTCAGAAATAGAAAAATTGTTTCTACACATGAGTCTGGAAACTTCCAGTAACTTTGAGAATACTCTTCAATTCCTGCTGCACTTCTTCAAGACATAAAAATAAGAGCAAATGTTTTCCTGCAGTACTCGAAGTGATGGATAAACAGAGGTTTGACTTCATACTCTCCTGAGCTGGTGAAGAGTACTTATAGTTAACCACCCTTTCTTGATATCATATGAGATGATCTCTGGAGGATCAGATCACTCTATAAAAAATTAGTTTTCTTTCCTGGAACTCCTTAAGCAAACTTTGCAGGAGAAAGAAAGAGGCAGATTGTAGTCTCATGTGACTTGCTACTGGTCAAGTCTTACACTCCTATCTTAACCAGACAACCATGCTACCTGGGGCTTTGGCAAAAGTGACTCACAAAAGCCTTGTCAACTATCTAACAGAAATCCCTGGAAAATTCAGAAGATACAGATGAAGCTGTGTGGCATACACTGCATGGGATCTAGAAGCAGGTGCCCTAACAGTTCAGATGTTCATGAGAAGACGGTGTTTATGTCCTCATGGTCTTTTGAAGACAAGCACCAACTTCCTTAGCATGCCCTTAGCTCCCACCCACAGATACCATATTTATAGGCTGATGCTGTCCTCGAGTTAATAAGTAGTAGCAATAAACTCAGAGAGCTAGCAACAGTCAGACATCCAGGCAGCCCTAAACCCGTGAAATCAAATCTATCAGCAGAAAAATCTCACTAACATGAAATCCCACAAGAACGATTATGAAGACGGCTAGGGTAAGACATCTGTCACAATATTTACATTACATGTGGAAGAAAAAACTTTTCTGACATTTTCAAATAGTAACAGCTTAATTTGATAATAGAGAGTAATTTTTAATAAGCATGCTAGTAGAAGTTTGAGAACAGGATATTCTTAGAAAGGATCGGGCTGCATCCAACATAGCAATTTCAGTAGAAATAAAATGTAATTTAACAAATCTAAAGTAAACCAATTTGATTTACCACTGAAGCCACATACAGTGAGTTTCAGCAGGGATCAAATTCATAGCTTCTTGGGGGGAAAACAAAGGCTTTGGGTAGATGTATAAACAGAACTCTAGCTTTTCCAGCACAATCAGTTCTGTTTCACTTTGTGTTAAATATGTACTTGTATTTACAAAATAATATCACTGTCAAACACAGATATGTTAAAAAGAAGGTTGGAGGGCAGACTTTGAAATAACGTACTCCAACTGAAATTGCTTTTGGCAGGAAATACATAGGAAGCTTAAAAGTATGGTATATACCACACAAGTAGCATTTAATAAATTCCCCAAGTCTGGTATGCAGGTTTCAGTTAGTTCAGAACGTCAGATGAGATAGACTGCATTTGCTTCCTTCCACTTAGCCTTGATGAGAAAACATCAACACAAACCATTTTCCTAGAGGAAAATTATTATCGTGGGTATATCTCTGCAAAGACTGACTATTTTCTGCTGGAAGAGACTGTTACCACAGAATCAACCTCTTCTGTTTGGACTCATCAGGAAAGCACGCAAAAATCATAATAAGCACAAACCAAGTAATCCATGTAAAATTCCCATTCCAAAGGACTTTCTTATATATATTCGGAACTGATTTGCTTGAAATTTGAGGAGTTTCACGTTCTCTTCTCTTAAAATAATTTCTCAGTGAGGAAATATGAGGCTCTGCGAAAGGTGGCACTGTTGAATACATATATTTTAAAATCCATTATAGAGTAATCAAGGAAAAAAGTAATGAAGCATTCAAAATAGGCAACAAACGTCTATCCTTTACTCGTTGTTTGCATCTGTTTGGGCAAACATCTTTCTGAGACACACCATTCCCTTCCCTCCTTTGTTTCTTTCCAGATGAAATTTCCGCTCTGTTTTGCCATTATTAATATTACTCCCAACTATCTGAAAGATCAAAAGGTCTTGTGCCCCTTGATACACATTTTCTTCTTTCATCCCATCCAGAATAAACAAATCCTTTGTCTGGCCCATAATATTCATTTTGGCAGCAGTCCTTACTTCAAGTTTCCCCCTTAAGCACAGACACTTTTCCAATGTTTCAGATCTTAAAATCCTTCACTTAAAAAAAAAAAGAGCTGAGAACAGTAGGAAGGGAAGAATAAAGGATGGCTTGTTCCACTATGGAAATCCCTAATACTCTCTTTTAAGAGGATCTCCTGCCTCAGGTATTTACCAATTCCAGATGTTTCTGTGAGAGGATTAATCCCCCCCAATGAACTTAATTGCTCTATAGTGTCCTGCAGGATATGGAAAGGGGGAAAGGGTATTTTTCTTCTTGATCCTAGGCCGAGAAACAATTTGTGCCCTGAATTTTGGAACATGCAACTTCTACAGTGTTCCTACAGTACAAACATTTGAGCTATTCTCAACCTTCAGACTGCCTCATTTCAGTGAAGACATCAAATTGTTTTCATTCAATAGTACAGCAGCAGTGAGTTCTCAACATGCTCGCTCATTTTGATTGCTCTTCTAAATTTTCTCACAGATCAACATGTTTGGGAGTATTTCATATCTCAGTGATCTGTAACTTGCTTTGGAAAACCTTAACAGTATTGTGAGAAAAACAAAGCGGTGTATGATCAACATATATTGAACTGTTAAAGTTAGATGGTAGTGCATTCAGCTGCGTTTCAGCAGGTAGACTCTCGATGTGTTGATTTATCTCAAGAATGCACTGTGAGTGTATCAAATAGAGCATATATATGAAGCCAGAATACACTTCTGGAATGACGGTGCTATTTGTAAAAAGCTCAGTGGTGAAGTTTAGTACACTAAAAGAAGGTGGTAGCAAGCTTTGACTCTGATGTTTATTCTTGTAGCATAAAGAGCACCATATGCTGAGATGCTATATGTATAGATAGCGCTAGATAATGAACTGAGGTGGCTAAGCTACCTTTAATACCTAAAAATAAGCAGCAGTATTCCTCTACCTGCAATCTGTAGAACTTCTTAGCTAAATATACACTTTTTCTGTGCTTTCCAGCATATAACTACTCAATATCACGTTCTATAGAAACCGTGCAACCCATTGCCATCACATCCAGGCAAATTCCCCCATTCTTATCATTTCGAACTGCCAATTTGCCAACCATGTTGCCAGATTCTGAAGACAGGGTGGTGAAAGCAGACAGTACCTTCTGTAGAATAGATTTTTCCTTTTAAAATTGCCCTACTTTCTATTTCCCACATAAATAACCAGTGAGAGGCATAAATAAGGTTATAGAACATGGCTTCTCTTAATACACGTTTCTGGGAAAGAAACTGTCCCACCAAACCACTTTCTAGGTTGTTGAAATTTTCTCTGTTCCCCATCTGGTCCCCATCATTTCCAGGAATTTCTTTCACTGAATGCTGATCAGTAAGATCTATTTACTTTAATTTCTCATTAATTAATTTCAGAAACATAATCACATAGAATCATTAAAACATACTGTGCTTGTGTTATTTTATGTTCTCATACATAAAAGCCCAACAGAAATCAACAGGCATTATTGAAAAATAATGGTTTGGAGTTCCTAAGTGAAAAAAGCTTAAAGATGTATGCTGTCACCATCTTTTCATTGTAAACTGGGTTCTTTGAAAATGCATCCAATTCAAAAAATGCATCCAGGTAGAAACCCTCCTCTCTTCCAGATTTATATATACGCATCAGTGCATCTAATTCTCTTTACCTTGCACCAGTAGAAAGGGCTATTAGAAACAATTAAGTAACCTTACATTTAGAAATAGCAGAGTAGCAAATAATCATTCTACTGCCAGCAGAGTGCTAGGAAATTCTTCAGAAGCATCATGAAATGTGAAACCTCACTTTCCCTGAAGGGCACTCCTCCCATCCCATTCCTGCAGTAATCAGTACTGCATGAGAGAGAAATGGATAAGATACAGATTCACTACATTGATTAACTACAAGCAATCAGCCTATAAATTCTTCAAGTAGAAGTGAGGAAGTGAGAAGAAACATTAAAATCAAAAGAATTGCCTCAGAACAAAACAGATGGAGGAACAGCATCCACACTCGGCATCTACAACCATCTTGCAATGGCTGGTGATGGAGAGAAGTTCCCCAAAAACAGAGCACGGACTGCAAAGCAAGACAGTCTGGGAATTCTTATATTTTATATTCTTCAAGAAAACCTGAGCACTTGTCTTTTATTTGTATAAATGCAAGCTAAAACATACAATCATGGCTCCATGGCTCTGTCATCACATACGTCACATGAAGCCATGAGAGCTGTCAACAGCATGCCTATGTCTATAGACATAAAAATTTTCTTAATAGAGACATCTCACCTTTACACTACCATATGACTCTTCTTCCTTTTCATGCTTAACTTATTTTCTGAGATGTATAAATCTTAGAATTATTTAACCCCTCTCACTGTCCACAATAAAAGCTTAATTCAAAGAAGAACAAACTTTTGTGCATCTTTCTCTGTTCAAGAACTGGGCATAAAGACTTCTGAATCATAGTGGATATGTTCTGAAATACCTTCTTTCAATCTCCACTTCATCTCAAGTTAAACACAAACTCCCTTTTACAAGTTTGTCAGCATCTTTTGTTCAGCTCGTAACCAAAAAATGAAATTGCTTACTCACTTGTATACCCACAATCATCAACATATTCTCATTCAGTCAGAACCATCTTTCTAGGTAATCCAGCAGAAATGTTACTTGAAGACCCTCTATATTGGATTTTAAAGAGAGTTTCATTTTGACTATTGCATATGAATCATACCTCTATTTCCTAAACTACTCAGGTTACTGGATTACTCTCAAAAGATTTTATCCTGTAGCACTGTAATTTTGCAACAAAATGAAATAAATTTGAGCGATTTCAAACAAATATCTGCTTTAGCAAAAAAAGACAAATTTCAACTCTCTTTTCAGCTGCACGTATAAAGGAGTATTTTCCCAATTGCACACAAATGCCCAGGGTTAGAAGATCTGTCCCAGAATGAGCTGTGGATTATCATCACCATTGCTAGGGGAGAAATGCAAGGGCATCTTCAGTCTACAGTCTTGCAGTCATATGGAAATTGCTGATCACTAGCAATTTAAATTGGAAGATGTTGCAGTGTGATTTGTTTTATCCAACTGGGGCCTTTTGGTTGCCCATCCAATGACAATAATGACATCCACCCAATTAAAACAGATCTCACTCTCTTATATTTACTCCTAGATAAAAAATAGTTTTATTTGTATAGCTGCAGAAGTTTCACTGCTCTGATTTCCCAAAATGCACTTCTCTGGAGCCGCTCTCTGTGCTAAATCAAAGATGGGCTTCTTGGTGAAACAGAGAGATGTGAGAGAAACAGCAACACACTGTGAAAAATATCATTATAAAAAGTGCTATCACAAAGGGTAGAACCTATGGAGCATGCAACAGGATGCATCTTTTATGAACAAAAGAATGCAAGATAATTAGTTAACACCTGCTTAAAAGCTAAATTTGAACAAGCTAAAAATCACCTTCCAATTTCACTTCTTCATAAGAATCAGGAAAAGCCAATAGCTGTGACATAGGAAATCTTTATGGATGTTGTAACTATGTAGTTTGGAGCTCCACATCTACTTCTGCTTGGTTTGAAACACTACTCCTCCAGCACTCCCGTGGTTTCTGAGCTAACTTTGACTGATAGCAAAGGGGTAGAGAAGGCAGCTCAGACACTAGTTAGACGGAGTAAAACTCACAAAAAGAAGATTTCGTGATACACCAAATACTGCTGACACTGAACAAAAATAAATTGTGGCATCAGGTAATTTTTTTTTAACTGTTATCTCTCAAAATTACATTTAGAGCAGTCCCATTTCCAGGTGAAGAAAGAATTCGTGTGTCATAAAGGACATTACGGATATGATAAAAAGTGCAAGAAAAACTTATTGCTCTAAAAATCAAATGCCTCTGCCTACATGGCCTCTTCAAAATTGCACTAATTATTACCATATGAAGGGAAGATTTTGAGGAAGGACAGCACTGCAGAGTATGAATTCATAGCTTTTTTTTTTTTTTTTTTTCCCCAATATTATTTACTGACAACTCTTTAAACATTAGGACATAACCAGGCACTCTGCTACTAGCTACTTCAGATTTGTGTTAGGTTATTTGTTTAGTCGCTGGTTTTCTAGTAAGTCTCATATCTACCTCCAGCAAACAGTCCTTTGAAAGACTGGAAACCACTAACCATGTATTCTATCCCAAACCAGGTATATATGAGAAACTCTTGCATTCAGATAGAGTCATGCCTGCAGGGGAAGTGCTGGAGAAGGTGTGAGCAGAACTGGACACATCTCAGCACGCAAATGAATAGACAGTCTGAAGGAAAAAGTTTATCACAAAACCACAGAAATACAGGACTGGCTGTGTCCCCTGAGTCATCCAGTCAAACTCTGCTGTGGTAACAGGCACTGCAGGAAAACGTGCCATTGAGAGGCAAATGCTCTCTGTAATAAAACTGTAGAATGGCAGATTATCTAGTATTACCTCCTGCCACCAAAGAGGAATCTCATATGCCCCTCTAGCAGAGATTTACCATACCTTCTTTCAGGACTCCAGTGAAGGAGATGCTGCAGTAGGAAAATATGAGGGGGACCTAAATCATGTGAGACAATGATGTTCCCAAGCAGAAACACTCACAGCACTTTAACATGGTTGCCATAGCCTCCATCTGCCACAAACATCCAACCAAAAATTCTGGGCACCCAACAGGATGAGTTCAGTTTTCAGAAGGCATGATAAGACGATAGCCAGTTCTGAACAATAGTACTAGTCATGTTCCTTCTGCAGCCAAAAGAGCATTATCTTATTTGTGCCCAGTGATTCCAGAACCCAGCTCCTGTTCTCCAGAAGGAAAAAAAAAACTCTTCACTAACCTTTGTACTGGCTCTCCTTAAGATTTTGAGCCGAATTTTCTCAAAATTTAGCATTTAATTCATGGGAAATTATCTTTTTCAATGGAGTTTGATTTAAAACAGGATAGAAAAAGAGAATTTCCAAATTTTACCATGGAATACAAACTTTAAATTTGTTTATTTAAAGGAGAATATCTAGGAAGCTACAAGTCTTTCTTCATAATTCTGTACTTCCTGTTCTTACATTATTTTGTGATATGTCAGGAACTGAATATAACTCACATTAATTTCTAAAACATTTCATTTTATATCCAGTTTCAATAATCATTAATAAAAGCAGTAATTGGGTACAGGCTGAAGGTTTTCCCTCCTCTCTAAATAAAATGTCCTTTGTGCTTCACCACACTTTCAGTAACAGAACATACACAAAAGATGAAATCAAGCTTCAAGCAAAACTGCCATTTCTATTTTTAAAAAACACATTTTAAAAAACACTTACTGAAGTGGAAAGATGTGTTTGGAATTCTTTGTGAAATTTCTTGGCACATTTCCACATAGAAAATTTGGCCTATTTTTTCCAACAAATTCTCTTCTGGCCAGTTTAATTGGAACTTTCGTGAGCACAGCTCCTAAAGCACTCACTGACTTGAATATGCAATTAGGCATCCTTAGTATATTTCCTTTTGGAATCTCCTGTTGGGTTGTGGCACCAACATGCAGAGCAGTAGGAAAACCTGAAGAAATGAAAAGTGGCCAAAAGAAACATCTATGCACATGTCCCAAGCACTGCCTGGCATTACGCTGCAAGAGACTGCGGTGGGCTGTTTGCAACCCACAGCCAAAGTACATGGAGTTGAAATTGGAAAGGAGGGATTAGAGGTGCTTGGCTTCTTCTGAGCCTGGGGAAGGAGGAGGAATTGATTTTTTATGCTCTACTCCTTCTCATCACCAAAATCCAGGTGATGAGAAGTCTGTGTTAATTGGCAATAAATTAGAACAAGCAGAAATTCTATGAATAGGGAGTGTTTTGCCTGTAAGCACTGCCTCAGTCATTTACACTTCTCTGCACAACTTGGAATTTACAGCAAAAGGAAACAAGCCTTACAAGCACAATTACAAAACAAGTAATAATTTCACTAAGTAAACACCCACCACTCTGCTAACAACCCTGATGTGCATGTATTAAAATGAAGATCCTAGAGCTTTTTACAGAAATATTTTTCACATCCACCTCCTGCAAACACCAGCAGACATTTTACACCATGACAAATCAAAATTCACAGGATGCTTATTCTTAGAATAAAAACGTACTGAATATTTCTGTCATAGATGACTAAACAAAACAGTAGATCTAAGCTTGCCATACAGTCATATGAAACTATTTTTAAGATTTAGAACAGTATTTTCTTATGGATGTTGTCCATGTTCTTACCTCATTGCTTTCCAATCTGGCATTAAGTTGAGACCAAAATATCATAACCAGCACCAGGGGCTTGGCATGTACCTAGTCTGACCAGAGGCACCTGCACCACCAAAGCACAACCTATAGTGCAAAAAAACCCTGTGTATTCTATCATACCTACAAAGTAGTGACAAAGGCAGTGTCCTAAAGCATAAAGTAAGCCCTGTCTCCACCTCCATTCCAGGTATTTTACAAAGGTAGAAGCTGTGCAAAGAAATACTTTAGCTCACATTTAAACACTAACTTTGCCAGTCTTTCTCATGAAATGTGTAACAATTGAGTAGTGTTTTTATTCCTAGAAGCACTACGAAAATAACACATTTCATCTGCTTTGTTTCTCAAGTCTAGCTTTAACAGGCATGTCTTTACTTTCTCATCATCCTTACAGTAAGAAAGCCAAGAAATATGCAGAAAAAGCCCATCTTCCCTGCCAGACTGAGATATGAAGAAGAGCCAATCTGTTCAGGGATGCCACTCCAAGCACTGGGCTGCTGAGGGCAAGGCAGCCAGGTGAAAATGGATCATGTACCAAGTGTGTTGGGCAACGCTTCAGCAGCCATCCTGGTGCAGGTCAGGAGTGATCCTATGCACAAATATTTGGGTATATTAACAAGCCAGAAGCCAGTACAAGGCACGTGGGTCAGCACAACACAGAGAGTGCTATTAAGCACTGATGCAAACACCAAACAGCTGAGCATCCAACTGGAGCCTGAGGTGAGGAAACGTTAATTTCCATCACGTACACCACTATAGGACATTTCTTCTTAACATGAGATCATCTAAAAATATGAATCTTCAAACGTTAGTTGTCTGTATCTATAGAGAAATAAAGGAGGTATCAAGGAAAAGAAATCAGGTATTAGTGCATCAAAGAGAAAACTTTTCTACTTTCATATAGACTACTTCATAAATTCCTTGAAATACTGTTTTGTAAGCTAACTAATGGAATTTCTACATTTCTTTTAATGAATATTGCTTTATTTCTACACAAACCAGAGCAATACCCACAGTGAAGTAGAGAAGGCAGAAGTATAAAAAGGATTCTTGATAAAAACTGCGTACTGTGTTCTCTTGTTTCTTGTGTTTTAGGTTGGACAGAATTAAATTCTGCCTCCTCAGCCATTAAGGAATGAACAGACACTGCAAACTGAGCCATAAGGTTTCTATTTGCTCATTCTTGCAATTGGGTTGATATTCTCCCTCCCTCTTGCCATTCTCCAGATTTTTGAAGGAAGCCACTGTGTGGCAGTCCAGTACCAAAAACAGATAAATTACAGTGCCAGCAGTGTCTTTTCATAAGTTTATCATGGCATTAAATGTATAGGGAGCAAATGTTCTGCTCCCTCTTTGCTGTGACCACAGGTGCCTGCAGTGACGGAGACACAACTGCTCTCACTGCTCCTTCATGAAGGCACATTCAAATGCTGTGTTCTGAATCTTCTCGTGGTCACCTCTCCCAGAGGAGTACTTTACAGTACAACAGTTTTGATAAAAGTGTTTCGTGAAGTTTGAATTTAATTACCTTTCTCAGTATTATTCCTTCATTCTCATGTGATATTTCCATATTGTGCATTTCCCGGTAACTCAAAAAATGATCTTCTACATTAGAAAGGTGAATAATATACCAACACTTACATAGCCATGAAGTAATTTTATAACTTCCACTAATCCCTCTATCTGCAGCCAATATGATGGTAACTTAAAAAATAAACAGAAGCCACAAAGTAAAAAAGAAAACAAAAACCCTAACAGTGTGATGGGGATTCATGCAGGGAAAACACCAGAACCAGTCAGACAGAATATTAGCATTACTTAAATAAGAGACATAAACATGTACTGTGAATTCTCAGTTCAAGTGTGAATGATGATTTCCAGTTGAAAAATTCTAAAAGAAGCATCCAGTGATCTCTGAACCCAAGTGCCCTGCGTCATCCCTCCCTTTACATCCTGTGCAAACAAGCAAGTCTATGAACAGAGGATTTTTTTTTATCTCTGCAAATGTGTCCTCATGTAACTTTAGCCCCTTCAGCTGTGATCTCATCTTACCTAGCAAGCTGAGAACCACCTGTCTGGTCACTGTTTTGATGAAGCCAGCCAAGGAAAATGCTGGTTCGTAGCACAGCTGTATGACTGATTCAGTAAATGGAACTCCTTCTTCTGAGTCAGCACCGAGTCACTGGCAGAGCTAGGTGCTAAGGAGCACTGTATTTCCAAAGGACCCGTGCTTCCGTTAAAACGCAAACTAAAATCCAGTGAAGGGCTTAATACATTTCTTGCCAGCCAGCAGAATGAGCACAACAACTTACCATGCGTAAATATTCAGAAAACCAAACAGTCTTATTTCCTGTCTTACAGAGAAACTAGAGGATTTCATCCAATTATGACAAATAAAACCTTCACATCAAGTAGCGGGACTGTTCTGTCTTTTCAGTTCATCAGTCTCTTCTGCCTTGGAAATCATCTTACCTAAACCCTTTCTTCTCCCCCCTCTCCCCCCAAAGCCCACCACAACTGCACACAAGTGATTAGTCCTTTTAGCCCGCTCACCCACATTTGCACTACCAAGCAGACCCATGTATAGGTCATATGCTCTATCAATATTCCTCTTTATTCCCTGCAAAACAGAGCCAAAAGCACTGGGTTCAATGACTGATGGCATTCATTTGCAGAAGAAGGCACCACCATGTAAACCCAGTTTTTCACTAGAAGAGCCCACAGCCATATTATCAGGGCATGACTTGTTGTGAGGGCAGTACCATAGCTAGCCTCTCCTTCTGCTTTGCCTTGTGCCACACAGACTTTCCCAGCAAGGTAAGCAAGGATGCTTAGCTTGGGGGTAGCTTTTGGAAGCAGATAACCATGTAGAAGTCTTCAGGGAGACTTCTAGGTCATCCATAGTCACCAGTTTAGAGGTCCTATGTGGTTGCATAAGCATATGTTAGACTTCATATATTTATAATGTATATGTTTCTTTCTCACCAGTGTAGTTAGCACTGCCTGGAAAGCACATGCACTATTCTCCATTTTTAACTCGAGTCTGTAAAAAAACTTCTCTGTAAAACATTTTTTCCATAGGAAAATGCCAGTTCCTAAATAACATGCGTATGTATTCAGTAGGAACAGATTGGTTGGATCAAATATAACAGTGATCAGACACACTTCCTAGGGAAACCTGCCTGATTTCCTGCTAGCTTGTGGCCTCCCTGGAAGCCTCCCTGATGAGCAGCATGTCTGGGCTCATGGGCTCCCTGCTGTGATCATCATGGGGAGCCCTGTCCTCTCTTATTTAAAATTTTGAAACAAAATCTTTCTGCTGTTAATTAAATGAAATTTCATATTCCTTCTCTGTGGGAACTGAAAAATTAAAGATATTTCATTTAAATGCAGAAGGAATGTGAGCGTGGCCATAAATTTGGCCATTCTTCCCACTAGAGGAATTTGAGGTTCCGTCAAGCCTTTCTTACACATCAGTGCTCACTGCATTGCCCACTTCTGGCTGGGTGAAGACTGCTGGTGGAAATTCAAACCTGACAAATTAATGTTCACAAAAATTAAAATAAAATAACCAACTGCTATGAATTTAACAACAAACGGGAGCCAGGGTTCCCAAGAGACCAACCATGGAGTGCAGCTGGCAATAGAAGTTAGCTGCATGTGGAAGCAGTTAGGAAAACAAAACAAAACAAAAATACAACTTCAGCACGCAAACTCAAACTTCTACTCTCACCCAGGCCTTGGGAAAAAATAATGACAATACTGAAAAGAGTAACCCATTTTTTAAGAAAGCATTTTCCATCAGTGAATCCTAAAATATTCTTGCACATAACGAAGTAAAACAAAGTAAGACAAAAACAACACAAAAAAGAAGACAAGCAGAGCAGGCCAATCACAGGTATATAATTCAGAGTTACTGAGCCAGAGCCCAGCACCCAAACTTTTAGAGTTTTACCAAGGTGAGTTTTACATTCAGATTCTCAGGACACAATCTCTTTTTCATAGTCAGTCCCTGTCTGTGACCCCTGGAATGTCCTACTCACACCAGCAGCAGCCAGAGCACTCACTGAAGTTAGCAGGGTTTTCAAATACAGCAAAATTGTTCAGCTAGGCTGATATTAACATGATCAAATTTTGCTTCTGAGAAGCCATTTATATAAACCTTTCCTTCTCAGGAACACCTGGTATGATTGGTATCTTCTTCCCTATGGATGAGGATACAATCCAGATCTGCACTTTCGGTCTTATTTTAGGTTGTGTTTTAACCAGTTTTTCAACATGGAGAAATGGCAGTGGCTTGAACAGCTAGAAGCTCAGCAGAGTCACTTGATTTCCTGCCTTTTCCATTAAAAAAAGATGTTTTCATGACTCTTCGGTTACTGATTCAGAATATGCCATCCATCTATGCATACATAGGCATATTCTTATACTGAGAAGTCCGTCCATTTCAAAGCACAAACGGAGAGTACGGAGATCTCTGCCCAGCATCCTAAGGGAGCACTTTAGCTTTGCGCATTATAACGTCTAGGCCAGCATGAGATAATGTTTTGGCTATCTGGCTGTAGCAATTCACAGAGCAAGTGTATGATTCTTTTGTGGCTGGTGTTGACTTTTCAGATTAAGGCCATAAAGTGTGTCAAAAGAAGTGAACTAGACATCTGGTCATACTGATGGAATTTATGTGGGATGTGAGAGAAGCATCTGTAAGGCACTGAAAAAATAAGATTTAAAAATGGAGAAGGGGAAACCTGTGTAGTTTAGCAGGCATGGAAGGTAAGTAAGAGGAGGTAGCTCCTCCTACTACAGTTTCCACCATGGCACCTATCTACATCACTTGTAAGCAGTGTAAATGTAAGGAGTATTTCGATAAGAAAAGAGGAATTAGATGAACCATTTGTACAAAGAGCAATGTGATCAGAGCTCCTGTGGCAAGAAACAGACCTCCAAAGGAAATTTGAGCTGCCCTTATAGACTAAAGCTCTGCCTTGACAACATTACTGCAGAGCCTTGTTACAAACTGATGCAAACGAAGACATGAGAGCAGACAATGAAGGAGAGCTTGGTATAAAAAATGAGAATAATATGTTCTATACATGTTCTATCCATAATTTATTTTGTGCTGTTGTCACTCTATTTTTACCTTTTTTTTTTTTTTTTTTTGCTACTGCTGCCATTTGTTTGATAAAATACCTTACAATGATTGGGAAAGCTGCAAGAGCAGAATCCAGATCTTATGTGCTCCAAGCTAACAAATCAACCACCAGGTCACAGTGCCTTTCTGCTCAGTTAAAGGCACAAGAGAAGCATAAAAACCAAATCCAAAAAGATACTCAATGGTTATGATTTTTTGTATTTTTTTTTTTCAGCATTTTGTTGTTCACTTACTGGCAATAGAGAGATTTTTGAAAGGAAGTAGATGAGAGGAATTACAGAGGCAGAATAACATTTTTTTAATTCTCAGCATATGTAGAAGTTCATAGTTCACACTGCTCTCACAAGAGGCAATTCCAGCAGTTGAGACATCACATTTATTTTAGATATCATTTGTTGTTCCAAAATAGAAAAGTCTTCCACTAGGGGACACACTGCTAATTCTGTATTTGTAGCTGCCTCTTAAGGGGAAGGAAGTGGTTCCCTGCAGTCCTAAAAGGATCTTACTTTTCAGTTCAGAAGTCCTACACATATCTTGACTGACTCACTAAGACCCATGCTTTGAATTACACCTTTCTTTCAACTGCCAGGAGATATCTCCCACACTTACGAGACTACTGTAACAATCTGCCCAGGGAAGTGATAGAATCATCCTTCCTGGAGGTATTCAAGAACTCTGTAGATGTGGAACTGAGGGACATGGCTAGTGGGCATGGGTTGACAGTTGGAGTAGATGATCTTAGAGTTCTTTTCCAACCTTTATGTTTCTATGATTCTATGACCCCACATGGATGCTTTTCTTACGAAGTGGACTTGCACATTAAACAGGTAAAGCTAATCATTCTCAGACAGGAAGGAACTGAACTAAACATTCTAGCATCTACAAGAGATCTTTGAGTTCTAAGCCATCCACTCAAACAAAGGCAGACATTAGCCAAGAACTTATCCGGTCAAACCAAAACATGGTGGAATATCTTGTCTTCTGACTTCCAGGGAAATCCCAGTTTCTCCAATGAAAAAGTGAGTGCCTACGAAATATACTGCAAGAATACTTTGAACCTTCAAATTGTATCACATTTCCTGAGGAGCAGTCAAGTAGGGGATCTGTGAATTCAAAACTTTGGCTTTGATTACTAAGGCATAGTTAAACATTTCTGCTGGAAAGTACTTGGGGTACTGGTGGATGACAAGCTGGACATGAGCCAGCAATGTGCCCTCACATCCCAGAAAGCCAACCTTATCCTGGGCTGCATCCAAAGAAGTGTGGCCAGGGAGGTGATCCCACCCCTCTGCTCTGTGCTGGTGAGACCTCAGCTGGAGTACTGCGTCCAGATGGGGAGTCCTCAGTACAGGAGAAACATGCAGCTGTTGGAGCGTGTCCACAGGAGAGCCTCAAAAATGGTCCAAGGGATGGAACACCTCTCCTATGAGGTCAGGCTGAGAATGCTGGGGCTGTACAGCCTGGAGAAGAGAAGGCTCTGGGGAGATCTAAGAGCAGCCTTTCAGTATCTAAAGGGAGGGGGAGGCTGTAAGAATGAAGGGGACAGAGTCTTTAGCAGAAGCTGTTGTGATAGGACAAGGGGAAATCGTTTCACACTAAAAGAGGGGAGATTTAGGTTGGATATAAGAAAAAAGTCTTTTACACTCAGGGTGGTGAGGCACTGGCACATGTTGCCCAGAGAGATGGTGGAAGCCCCTCCCCTGGATACATGCAAGGTCAGGCTGGATTGGGCTCTGAGCAACCTGATCTAGCTCTAGATGTACTTCTCAATGCAAAGAGTTGGACTAGATGACTTTTAAAGGTCCCTTCTGACTCTAACGTATCTATGATTCTGTGATGC
>JAOWBP010000001.1:92407873-92430372 GCA_028571105.1 Tragopan temminckii | reverse complement strand
AGGCTCATTATATTATCATGTCTGCAAAGGTTCTGCAAGTTTGAACCATGCCATGGCTGTGTACAGGGGACTCCCCAGCACCTGGGATCTCTTGCAAACCAACTGTTATATAGGGAGGACTCAATGGGGAAAGTGGCTTCAGTGAATTCTTCCTTACGTTCTGATCAACATATTGTCATAGGTAGGCAGAAATAAAGTTTTCATCTCTGTGGTTTTAATAAGAACCTGACATAAGGACACGCGCACACTGAACCCTAAAGAACAGTATTGCTGTTAACATGATGGGCACACAGACTACCTGGCCCCAGTCAGCTCCTGGAGGTTTCCAGGGCCCACTGAGAACCACTAGAGGGCTCACAATGTATTTAGAGGGTTAGTACATGTCGTACATAAAAATATTCTCATTTTACTTTCTGCTCCTCCATTTGTATGCTCAATGTATTTCAGAACTCAACCTGCTGAAGCGTGCCCATACTGTAAATTGAGCTTCATGGATTCTCATGGGCTTACTTCCGTATGGGGACACCACCACGCTTTGACCTCTCCTGTGTAAACACGCCTCCCACATAAAACAGCTGCGGCCTGATCATGCTGCTCATTACTCGGCAGTCACTAACCAGAGGCAGCATTCAGCAAAACAGGGGCTGCCATCAAAGATTCCAGGGGAGCAGATTAAGTTCATTGTGCCAGGTGTAGCAATATCAGTTATACCAGTGTCTCAGGCCTATCAGTATGCATCAGTATGAGGTACCACAGTGTATCACATGTAACAGTGCTTCAGAAAGAAAAGAAAAAAAACATGGCCTTATTTCCCTCCATATTTCCCCATAGAAACAGAAAGATAAAAGCTATAGTAAAGCTACCTGAAAGGGAGAAAGATGGGATCCTAATACACCGTACCTTGTTCCTAATTAGGGGATTCATATATATGTTCTGGAACAACAGTCTTTTAGGCATGTGAAGACTTTGGTAAATTGCTCATAGGGTCAGGGCGGTTTGCAATCCCTATGATAAGACATGAAAGCTATATGTGGTACATGAGCAGAACTGGTAAATAGTACAAACTACCTCTAAGTCATACTTTTTCCTAAGGATGCTTCCCCCCTTGTCAATGGGGAAGAATACAAAACTAGTGCAACGGGTTTTCTTTTTCCTCTCTTACCATTTGTTAACCCAAAGACCTAGTTATAACATTCTGGGTTGAGAGTAGAAATGTTGTAAAATATACCCCAAAATAAAAAAAAGAAAAATGTGAAGGCAATTATCATGAAAGTATTTCAATGTGAACTAAAATGGATTTCCTTCTTTTTTTCTGCTTTTTCCCTTTCCTCTCTAAAAGAGGCTGCCAAGGGAATTACTGTGATTACTCTGCATGTTTTGCAGATGGCTGGCTGCTGCATGGGTTTCTCAAGAGAGGTCAACATCCTATAGCATCCAGCTTGGATTCTGCTCTCCACACCAGAAGAGCTGTGGAAGTCCTTAGTCAGCAAAGGATTTGCTGACATGCCAAACTGAAGTTTCTGGGACCAGTCACTTCCTTAAAGCTCAGACTGAAGCCTTTCCTTGAACTGCAGCTTGATTCTACTCTCCCTTAAATCCAACAGAAATACTTCTCTTGACAGGAATGGAAGTTGAATGAGACAACAATTTTTAAATATTTATATCTGAGTACATATGTATACATACACATACACTTACAAAAGCTGTTGAGATGGTCAGAAGCCATGTTCAATGCTGGTTGCAGGAGTCTCAGCTAAATACCATCATTTTTCTTCTCAGGAATACTAGAGAGTAGGGACATTGGTTATACCATGCCACTAGTGTGAGGACAGGAAGATTTCCTGCTTTTTTCTTTGCCATATGGCATGAAAACAAGCAGTTAGGACAGCCTCTAGTAGCAGGCTGGTGGGGACAGGGAAGTTGTGTGCGTATTTAATCCATAGCCTTTTGGCAAATAATCAACAAAAAAAAAACCAACAAACACTTTTCTAGAACAATTGCACTGCATGTGGAAGAGAAGAAGGAGCTGTACTGTAATATCCACTTACAGAGTCTCTCGTTTTCCTCATAAATGTCAACGATGTGGACAAGCTCTCTGGGACTGGACCAAAATAGGAATAGTAACTGCCCCAAAAGCTCTATTCGGTTAGTATATCACCTTTGCTCCTGTTTATAAAGAAAGATACAACAAATCCAGATTTTCAGTCCCAAAGAAGGGTAGAGAATCAGTTGCTGCAGGTTGTCTTGGGGCCAGTCAGCGCGTGTAACTGGTAGAAAGACTGTGGCTGTGAATCAGGAACAAGCACTGCTAAGGAAGAATACTCCTGCCCAGGTTCCAGGGCGGCATCAACTCCAGCTGTCTAAAGTTTGGGAAAGCTCTCTGAGAAGAGACAAACAGCACTCTGCCCTTCAAAGTCTGCAGAAGACCCAGAACATAGCTCCATCTGTCCCAAAAGAAAATTCCTGAAAATCCTTCTTCATTACAGCAGGATTGCCCTTTGGGACAGAAATGTTTCTCCCGAGCACATCTGTGTTACAGCCACAAGTACATGGAGATGAGTGCATTGACTAAATAGGCTGAGACTGGCAAAGCTACCTTGAGCAAGAACTGGATTTCCACATCCTTTGGGTACTTTGAATCTCTGCCCTCATTATCAGAACTGTACCCACAAAGACAATCTCTGCAAATGTAGCATTTTTCCGATTTGGATTTTAGATTTATTGTTTAAAATTATTTTTATGAAAACAAAGCTCTGTAATGCAATCTATCTGCTCATCTACATCAGCAAATCATAGTTTATATGGTTAAAATCTAGTTGTATGAATTTTCAGTTTCTAAAATGTAAATTGCGTATTTGTTGTAGAAATTGAGGGATCCACTACAGCTTATGTTGGGGTGTTGGTTTCTTTTTTTCATTTTACACATTTTCTCTCAAAGATGCATGCCACTGTTTAAGAATGATGAAGTTAGAATAAACTAACAAAAACAAAGAAATTGTAAGCTAAGATTGATGATACACTCACACTGTTGTGCCTAATTATTGCAGGACTATCAACCAGCTTGTGATAATTGCATATTGAAAATAGAGCTGTGTGGGGAAAGGAAATCATTGTTTTGGGTTCATATTACTTTCATTGAACTTTACTGGCATGCTTGGTTCGTATCTCCTTATAATGTTTTGAGCTCATACATCCTGAAAACTCAAATACAAACCTCCTGATGGCACCAGGAGGACAAGGCCAGTTTTCCCTCCAGACTATCTTCTAAAACATGATGACAATCTTCTTCCACTTCTTACCATGAAAACAGAGTTATTGCTTCTTTTCATGAACTACTGTTGGCCAATCTAGTTATTTCCAGAAGTGACACGAATCTGTCTTGTTTCTGTTGTTAGATTGCATGTGAGAAGAGGACAGGGCTATGAAGGGCATGGTGCATTACGCCCAGTGACTGCAGGTTTCTGTCAGCCTCTTTTATACTGTTACCTGCAGTTCAAAAGCAGACACTTCTTTCCAATCTTTTACTGGATATGAGTACAGTTTCAGTCAGAGAGTAGCAGTATCTAGAGAGGAGTTCAGCGATTTTTACTCTCATTTTACATGCTTTGTCCAAAGCTCAATGTAGATGGTCAAAACACTTCGAGCCAGTGATTGTCATTTGCTCAGTGTGCACGCGGTTCCAAGCACTACAGGGCCCCACCCTAGTAGAGAACATTAAGTACTTGTCTGATAAAAATGCTAAATAATTGATCACAAATCCCCAAACCGTACAGTGCAATGTAATTTCTTCTCCCTGATTTTGTTACGCTATTATTTATATCAGCATACAGTATCGATATAACAAATTTGTAATGAAGTCCCAGAGATGCTTTGATTTAATGTGGTTACAGGGACTATCATTGAAAGTGGCAACAGATAGCTCTAATGGATTTTCTACTACCTTGTTTTCATCATCTGTAATAGACTTTAATCTGCCCTGGTCGGAACTGTAGGATGCCCACGTGTTCTTTCTCCAGACTTTAACAGATCTATATTTTATGGTTTGACAGTAAAAAGTAATTGCAGGGTTTATAATGTCTGTGTACCACTTCAACCAAAAGCCATCTATTTAGAGGCTTCTGGAAAGTTGAGGTGTTTCAGCTGCAAATGCATGAGCTGAGACTGGCCCTGGTCACGCTGTGGGCTGCTTAGTAGCCTCGTTTTCATGAGGGTATATTCCAGTGACCTAACTTGCATTTCCTTTTCCTTTTTAGTAACACTGAAGTAGAAAAAATTTCGGAAAAGCTGTGATTTAAGCTAAAAGGATTTTACTTCTTTTTAACTCCTTTTATTGATTCAGAGGAAGCTCGGAACCTTGGAGGCTAGCTCAGGAGATGCTGCCTGACTGCTGGAGCGGCCACTGAGAGCAGTATGCAAGAACAGCTGCTCACCTCCTTCCCAAATCAAACCCTTCAGCTGCAGCTCACAGTTGACAAAAATCCAGAGTCAGTCTTGACTCACAAGCTGACCTCAAATTAGCTTTCAGAAGCTTTCAGAAGCTGAGATTTTGACAATCTCACTGTAGGTAAGCAGGAACTAAGGCAATCAGATAAAAACAAAATCACATTTTTTGTGTGCGTGTTGAATGATGGAGTAATTATACCGTCTACCTCAAATGCTAGTGCTCGGCCAGACATTCATACCTACACAACTCTCTGAAGATCTGCCTTCTGCCACCATGGTAACAGCCAGCCCTACAGTGAGAATTTGTCCCAGGGAGCAGGAGAAGGTAACAGGGGGACTGGGCTCTTCAAAGGCACAAACGCCTTCTAAGCACCAGGTCTGCTGTTTTCACCTCTTAAGACCAAGAACAACTCTATCTGAATGTTAGCAATGTCTTTTTACTGCATGTTATAAATGCAGTAAACCTACTATTATCAGAATGGTTAATCTTGCTTGACACTCCAGGCAAAAAAATCCAATACACTGGATTCCACAGGCATGACAGTACTTTGTAATATTTTGTTATCTTTCTAAAATATAATTAATAAGGAGAGTAGGGAATTCAGGAGAATCAAACAGCATTAAGATAAGCAGAAAGGTATATAAGTGGAGTTGAGCCAAACGAGACTCAGCCATTTCAAAGACAGCATCTGTTGGAAGGAAGGTCCCCAGCTGAGAGACTGACAAGATCCAGTTGCAGCTGACAGTGACCCAAATGTCAGTTGCTTAAATTATCTGAGACGTATTTTTTGTCCTAACACGAATTACATGCTCTTACTGATGAGTCTAATTATGAAGTGCTGTTGTTTATACAGTATAGTCCTTGACTGGGCTATATGTTGAAAGCTGCTGAGGAGGAGGAAAGAATTGTTGGTTTAGACTCTTAGCATCTTTGGTATTCCCAAAAGGCATTCAACATGGAAACCTGTGCATGTATAAGTAGGGGAAAAGGTATGCTTAAGTCTTGTGGGTAGACAGAGAATCCTTGTAGTACTCTTGCTTTTTACTTTTAGAATAGTAACCCAAAACTACAGACTTGCCTTGACCAGAACAATGAATTTTCAAACTCTAACTAGAAAACATGTGAATCAAACTGCTACCTCCAGATAAATTATTTATTGGCATACAAATAATTGTCTTCTACGCAAAATATATACATTATCTTCTTGCATCCTTTTTTTCCCCGAGTTAAATACTCATTCTGACACTGCACAGCTGACTATACAAAATTTGTCACCAGCCTAGTTCAGCTCACTATTGGAAAATAAGCAGAAATTTTCAGCTTGGAGCCACTACAAGGTCCAGTGGGGGTTTACTCTCTGCTGAAACCTTCCTTTGGTCTAGAAATCACCAAGCTGATGTGGTTCAGAAGCTGTTCTCAGCAGAGCAGTCACCAGCTCATATGGTTGTTAAGTGACAGCACATTTTTATTCGTATTTTCCAAATGTACTGTATCGCTAAAGGAAGAGCTGCTAAATTACATCTTTATTTTGCAGTATCACTAGCTGAATGTACCACAGTGCAGCTCTATATCGTTTCATATTGCTCATGAGGAATCAATGTGCTGGTACACAGACCTGATATGAGACTTTGGGGGTTTAGCTCCTAAATATCACTAAGAAACACGTGAACTCATCTTGATGAGGAAGAATATTCTGCTTCTACAGTTCTGCAGCTGAAACACACAGGGAACAAAGCAAAATACAGCTCCAGAAAGTAAACAGAAAATGTGAGTTCTTTTGAGCACTGCATTATATTCCATCTCCGTACATATAGTCAAGATAGGAAAAAAGTGATACCTTATCTATCAGGCCTTGTTTATTAGGTTGTGCTGTAAATAGGAATACTGACAGAAGTGTCTGAAACCAGCAAGGGTGCAGGAGGTGGAAAGGGAAATCTAAGAGAAGGCTGCTAGATCAGATGTCCCCAAGCAGCTGCATGTGCCCCTGACCAAACCATAAGGCTGCAGACATGCAGCAGCAAAGTTCCCCAGACACATCCAGCCTCCCTTCTATGGTATTCAGGCAGCAGGAGAAGTGGAAAAATAAGTGAGTTTGGCATTTTGTACTTGAGTGGAAAACATCCAAAGAAGAGCTCTGTGCTTTTCTGAAGGACTCACACAAAGTCGTTTCTCTACCTTATAATGCTTATAATTTAAAAGCACTGTTATTACCAAAGACTATGACTTGCTTCCAGCAGATCCTACCGCTGTGGTAGCCGTGTACCAGTTATGGGAGTTGGGGTGCTCCTGGCCAACCTGTTGCTTGCCTGTCTTGCACATGAGGGCAGATCTCTTATCTTCTGAGAAGCTACATAAGGAACTATGCAGAGAAGAATTTGGTCACACTGTGAATCAGAGAAAAAGACAATCCCTGGGGACAGATGCTCAGTTTGATACCTTGGCATGGCCTCACAGACTTGGAATGAACAGAAGGGTCTGGCTGTATGAATATGTAAAGTGAAATAAAAGGATTATTGTAAAGCAGAAGGCAATAACCACAGAGAAAAAAAAAGGGTTTATTGGGAAGCTCTTCCTGTTCTTAAACCAATATGAAAAGATGTTATATTATACAGAGATGTAAAAGGGGCATAACTGAATACTTGCTTTTGCCTACCAATCAAACCTCTAATTCATTATTTCTGTATTTCTCATAAAAGGCTGATGATGGTATGCAATGCTTCACCCAATTTCAGGTGTCACTGACATTAGCAGCTCCTAAAACTGTATTTCACCCAGAGCCCCCTGTCCAGATATTACCAGTAAGAAAAGTGCCAAATTCACTTCTTCAGAAAACAGGCTTTGCTAAGAGGTTATCATGAACTTACAGATGCCCTGCAGTGTTCAAAATACATGCTGGAATAGACCAGGTCATTCTCCGATACTCTTTCATTTCTTCTAGTCTCTCTGCCCGTTATTTTTGTAATTGCCATTTCACATCCCCTTCTCTTTCTGAGAACTACTCAGATTCTATGGTTTGGATTAAATGCATTTGAAGCCCAAGCTGTTGCCGGGCAGCCACTTCATGATAAAATTAGTCTTACAGCTCAGAAAAGGCACTCCTACTCCTCTCTTGTAACCATGCTAGCTGCAGCTTTTCTTGTATTGGCTCTTGAGCCTTATGTGGCCCTGAGAAACGTTGAAGACTCACTATATATGCAGAGGAAGCTACCCGACTCACAGCTGGAGCACAGGTTCACACATGCCACTGCAGAGGACCTCTGTTATTCCCTCAGTGAAAGCAAGAGGTTATTTAATTGTTTTTAAGCAAATAATGCAGCGTCTTTTGAGCCATTCAGCTCCCAAATGGGAGCAGTTACTGAAGCAGTACTCCCTTGTGCTGTGAGGCAAGACTAACTTATACCTACAAAGAACTAGTAAAAAGGGTTGCGTTAGTCTTTCATGCTTCCTCGGACTCTGCCATGCTCCCCCCAGAGACTTAAATCCGCCTGTAATGAACAACCAATCCCTTCATGCGCAGAGGTTTTCCATCTGTAAGTTATCATAGTGTCCTCGGTGGTCCCTGCTTTTTATTTATCAATTTCCTCCCATTTCTTATTGTAAACTGTTTTATTTAAATGCTTCTCTGATGCCCACTTTGCCCAATTGCACCTTACCTGTTTCCCACTCCTTCTTTTCAATACAGATCCGGGGGGTTGGCAGGGATTCAGGAGAGAGTGGTAGTCGGTGTTATCATCTCTTCATTTTTTCCCACGATCTCCATTCCTTCTCTTTTCTTTGGCTCTAAAAGAGATACACAATTTCTCAGGCCCAGTAAAACACCATTTTTGACCTATATATTTTCTGCACTATGTGTTATTTACTTGCAAAGTATGCTTCCTATTTATCTCAAACCGAATATTCAAATACTATTTGCTTTCCAAATCCTACATGTCCACAGTTTTCAGTGATCTCACAATGTAAATACTAATAGCAACATAAAATTTAATTAGGGGAAGATAGTACCTTACATTGGGTGTCTCAATATAGCATGGCTGAAATGGACCTTTTTAACATAATTTTTTCTTAGTGCTGATTTGGGCAGTGAAACATTTTTCATTGCTGGAGTTAGGGAAAAGGAAATCAGTGACAACAGGGACAACATGATCCTTTCCTGGTTATTTACCACCTTTTTCTTCCACAGAAAACTGAACATTTCAGATATGAGTAGACTCAGTGACCATGGAAGTCAGTGGATACCTGTCAACTGACATTAATGCTCAGACCCTTAATTACTTCCTTCTAAATAGGACAAAAATAACAAATTCCAAAATCTGCATAGCAGGTCAGAGGACATTTGGTGAATGGCAGGATCTTTGAAAGAATTCTCACTATTTCTGTGATGCCTAACTGTTTATGCTCACATCAACCTGTTTTCTCCACCAAAAAATATAACTTCTCCTCAGCCCTGCTTTCTCTCCCATTGAAGATGGATCTTTCATGAAATTACACAAGGCAGAATCACAGCTGCCTTTTAAAGCTCCCCTAAAATTGAATGCATTTTGCAGCCACAATGTCTACCAGACACATCACTGGATAGACACACCTGATGACCAAAAATCATCAGGTTTTCCCTAGAGGAAAATTTTGTCAACAGTGAGATGTGAACAGAACTCTCAAATAATATATACTCAGTAAAACTTGGAAGACTGAAGAGAAGATTTGCCTGAACTCTGCCTGTATCCTCACCACATTTCTAGAGAACCCTGTGTTCAAAGAACCCAATGAGTGTTTCTAGTGCTTTCAAGACCTGTTGTTTGAAGATAGTCATCCAGGGAGCCAGGGAACCAAAGATCCTGAAGTTCTAGATCTAACCGAGCTCAAGATCTGCAGCAGAGAGTTTGGATATTACTAAAACGTTTATTTTAATTGGGCTTCTTTGGCTGATGGTGTGACTTCCCATAGGAACAGGGTTGGGTTCTGAAAGTCCTCTTGAGAGCAGTGGGCTTGTTGGATGGTCTAACTGGTCTGAGGCTTAGGACACCCCTTGTCCCATCACAGGGCAGCCTGCAGGAGTGTGCTGCCAGGGAAAGTCAGACCTGGGAGCACAAACACCCATCCACATCAACAGACCTTTTCCTCAGCAGCAAAGATTATGAGAAGCAGGATCAGATTTTCTAGTACCCTCGTTCAATCATTCTGAAACCATTTTTTCAATTGGTACACATCTTCAAAACCATTCCTTCTGTTTGACTCATAAATGCAATGTAAGGTTTGTGTTTTTGGCTTTTTCAAATAGCTTTTTGCAAACTGTTTTATCCTGTGGTTTCAGCTGTGACAATTTCTCACTAGACCAACCACTGATGGCTAAAATATTATTGTGTTTTTCTGCACTCATTTTGTTGTCTCTAGCTGGTATTTCTCATTGTACTGTTCAATTTGTAACAGGACTAACCCTTCAGCTTATTTGTGTACAGGGCTAGACACAATAGGGCCCTGTTTCATAATTGTGTTGAGGTAATGCCCAAGGCTCTCAGCAAGAAATAATAATAAATGACATGACACAACTGTGCTGAGTCACACCTTTTTAAAGCCCAGATCTTTTTGAGGGACACAAGAGCAGAGATAAAAACAGCCATGGGCAGCAAAGAGAACCTTCTGAAAACAGCTCCTGGTAACCATTCAAGTCAGTGGCCATAAAGAACAATAGCACAGCTGGAATGCTTATAACTACACACAGAAAACCTACAAATTTCAGCAACAAAACCATTAGCCTTTACTACATGATTGGTACAGGACCTGCTGTTTCAGTAATAGTCTGCTGGGTCACATAAACCCTGTAGGGAAAACACAGCAAGGTCTGGCATCCATCCATTACTCCATCTGTTTAGGGGCAGCTGGGAAAGTACCCTTTTCAGACCTCAGACTTGGAGATGCTCTAATGGTGTTGCCAGTGTCAGTACATGAGAACTGTTACATGACCAATGTGTTCACAAGCTTCAGTTTGCAATGAATACCTTATATCATCTTTCATTAATAATTAAAATAAAAGCTCTAATTTTTTACAGCTGTTTCAATCAGTTCTGCTCCTAGGCGATATTCTCCTAAAATACCAAAATCACAGATCATCACCATTTCTGAATCATCTCTTTAGCTCGTGATCATAGTCAGTGCAATCCTTTTACCAGGAATTTCAAAACTATCACATACCTGTTTTCTACCTAGTGGCATCAGTAATCCACATTCCCATACAAGACAGAGTAAAGTATATTCCGAAGAATAAATGTTGTACACTAAGGTGACATCAGTGGAGACAAATCAGAACATATGTCAAAGATGGCACAAGCCTGGAACTAGTGTGTTTTTTTTTTCCTAGGGCTTTGCTTTTGGTTGTGTATTGGAGTGTTTTTTTTAGGGAGGTTGTTATTTTATTTTA
Source organism: Tragopan temminckii (assembly GCA_028571105.1). Taxonomy (NCBI): domain Eukaryota; kingdom Metazoa; phylum Chordata; class Aves; order Galliformes; family Phasianidae; genus Tragopan; species Tragopan temminckii. Next base: position 92,419,516 of record JAOWBP010000001.1, on the reverse strand, counting down.
ACTGGACTAGGTAGCCCCCCTAATTTGTTATGACTTAAAAAAAAGAAAAAAAAAAGCAACCTAGGAATAAAGGAATTCTATGAAGTCCTTCCACACTCTTAGTTTCCACGATCTAATATTCCCCTTACGTTCCAGCACGGCTCTGTTCTCTCTTGATGAGGTCAGGGCCGAGGAAATCTATTAGAGGGTGGTTTCATTTCAAGGGCAAGGCAAACTGAAGACCACTTAGCTCCCAAGACAAGGTTTCTTCAGTTTGATGTGCTTGTAAACAAGCCAGAAACTAATGAGATCACTGAGGAAACCAACTCTCCTTCATTATAGATCATCAATAATATTCTAGACAATGTTGAAAATAGTTCATATCATGCTGCCTCACTAACTTGTATTGCTTTTAGTGTAGTTACTGTGGACATTCTTTGTGACAATATCTTGAAAAAGCAATCAATGCTTGCCAAGGGTACGCTTTCCCACCTGTTTATTCTATTATCCATTCAGTGGCAACAGCAATCATTTAAGGTCATTTATGCACTGTTATGTTGCTAATGATGAATATAGCTAGGAGGAATCAAGACTGTTCCATGATGAGTAATACGGAAGAAAATACGCCCAAATTGCCACCACTGTAACATCTGAAGAAATTTTGCATACAATGAAAAGTAAGAGGAAAGTGGACTTCCTCCCCTCTCATTCTACAAATAAAAACATTACCAAAGATACTGAAAAGAAATGAGCCATCTACCAAGTGGACCAAGCTTGTATGAAGAAAAGAAGAGAAACAAACATTTTAATGATGTGAGAATTAGGGTTTTGTGGCAGCAAGATAAAAAATATTTGATTTTGTGGACCAGCAATTGGTACTCCCTCCACCTGTTTTTGCATTGGTCTGTATTTTATGTTTGCCAAAAATGCCAATGTTGAAGATGTAAGATTTTGTTTTATGTCCATATATTATAAAGGAAGTAGAGAAAACCAATCTACCAATCCAGTGGTTGATGCTTAATGATCATTCTTGCTTCGAATTCCTTCTGTCTGCTTCTCCTGCACTTCTGAGAAACCGTGAACTGTGTCATCCTCAAGAAATATAACAAACCTTAAATAGGAGAAATAGAAAATCTTATAGAGCATTTGGGAAATGCTCTGAACAACGCTGCCCATCTCCTGCGGCAAAATACTGCAGCAGAGACAGGCACAGTACTGGTGGAAACTACTGGCAGAGTGATGCTGCAAAATACATGTGACTTTAGAACCAAATATGGCTGTTTCTCTGATGGGAGGAACTGAACACAAGAGCATACTGTGAAAAGCACAACAGTATGCTGGCAATACTGTGCAGCAGTAAGAACAAGGCTTAGGTAGCAAAAGGAAAGTGAATGAATATATCATCTAAAATAACGGAACTAAGTTAAATATATGTTCACTGCTGTTGAGTTACTGCTTTATGATATTAAAGAGCAATTTTCCTTTTGTTGAAAATAAGTACAACATTTTTTTAGAGTCCTCCACATAGAGGCAAAATTTCTTCTAAGAACTTCAAAAGAAAATCAACATCCATGCAGAGAACAATGGAAGATGAGTAGACTAGCTTTATCCAGTAGCTGAGGACAAAGAAAGGACTAAGACAGACAGACAACAATCACTTAAACTGGAATTAGCCAAGACACAGCAATAATACTCAGCTGGTAGGTGGATATGTATACCCTTACAAAAGGTCAGCTAATCACACTACAATTTGCCTAGATAGCAAACTTGTAAACAAACTCTTGCCTTTTTGAACTGAGTTAAATCAAGATGGTTAAGAGTGGTGCACTCCAGGGGTCAGTATTGGAACTGGCCCTGCTAATATCTTTATTGATTATCTGGATGAGAGGATTGAGAACTCCTCTCAGTAAATTTGCAGATGACACCAAGCTGGGAAGAAGTGTTCATCTGCTCTATAGTGGTTCTTACAAAGGGAGGGGTAGACTGGATCGATGGTCTGAGGCCAATTCAGTGAGGTTCAACATGACCAAGTGCCAGGTCCTGCACTTCATTAACAACAATTCCATGCAATGCTACAGTTTGGGGCAGAGTGGCTGGAGGGCTGTGCAGAAGAAAAGAGATCTGTGTGTGCTGGCTGTTTCTAGAGAAGGGCAGTGAAGCTACGAAGGGTCTGGAGCACAGGTCTTATGGAGAGTGGCTGAGGGAACTGGGATTGTTCAGTCCGGAAAAGAGGACGCTCAAGGGAGACCTTACCACTCTCTACAGTCACCTGAAAGGAGGCTGCGACAAGGTGAGAGTCAGCTTCTTCTGCCAGGTAACAGTGATAGGATGAGAGGCAATGGACTGTTGTGCGAGGTTCAAGTTGGATATTGGGAAAAGTCTCTTCTCCAGAAGAGTGGTGAGGCCTTAGAACAGGCCACCCAGGGAGGCTGTGGAAAAGGAACACCCTGTTCAAGAATCACGTAAATGTGGTACTAAGGGACATGGTTAGTGTGCATGGTGGGGTGGACTGGTGGTTGGACTAGACGCTCGTTGTGGTCTTTTCAGACTTTAATGATTCCACAGTTCTGTGACTTGATTTCTTGGCCCCAGATTTCCCATCTCAGCAGTTCAGCCCTATAGGTGGAAGCAGCACTGACAGAGCTAACATGAATAAGTCCCTCAGATGGTGACACATTCAGCCACTGGGAACAGGATATCTCCACTGTAATTGCCACATCCCCCAGCATTAGCACCCTGCCAGCCAGATGGAGCTGCATACATATTTGAGAAACATCGTTTCCACCCTGCCTTCTCCCTTGCTTAACATGAAAAACAAACATGAGGATTGAGAAACATGCCTCTGGTTCAGGTCAACTTCAGGCCACCTCAGGCCAAAGGCAAAGCCATCAGGCAGCGGGGAGCTCCCTTCCCTCCCCTTGCACTCCTGTGGTGTTCATGCATGGGCAGCACGTTCCTTCTTACTCTCCATGTCATGCTACCCCACAGAACAGGGTGTAAATTCTCTCTCTCAGGCTCCTTGAGGCGAGTGAAGTCAAGGCTCTCAGTAGAAGACAAATCCAAACTCTGCTGTTGCTCAGAACCATTTCATTCTTTCAGCCAGTGCAGTCTGAGCCACGTTAATTTTGCCTGTGTGATCTCCTCCAGCTTATCATCTGATCTCTAACCCACAGTCAAATTGAACAGCAAGAGTTACAAGTGAGGGAACGAAAATCTTTTATTCTTCCTTTGCACCTCTCCTTCTTCCCACCTTCCAGCTCCATCTCTCTCCAGAATCAATCCAAAGTTACGGAAGTAGAATAACAAGTTAAAGAGTAACAAATAGGGAGTATGGAAAAAGCCCGTCATAAAATGTGGTTACTCATACCAGCATGAGGAAGCAGTGTGATTATACACAACACAGAAAGATAGAAACAATAGAATTACTCACACAATCTCAAACTCTAATGAGGTGCATCAGTTACACTCCCACAGCAACCTGGAGAAAGAACAAGAATCAAATCTGCTGTTATCCTAATAAGGACTTGGCAAAAGGGTTGCAGTTGACACGTCCTACTTATCACATGCCACAAGGCTGCTAGGGAGTACAGGGTTGGGTTTCTACATGTGCTCTCCAACCCAATGGAGAGGAGAAGTGAAAATATGTGTGGTGATTCTTCTAGCCACCTTCAGCTCCAGTATCATCCTTAACACAACCAATACAGAAATGTGGGTATAATGTCAACAGGGGAAGCTCACAGGTGGTTATACTCAATCTTTGAAAACCACTTCTCATATATTATTTTAAATTACTGGTGACACACAACCAACAAGCCATTCAAATAAAGACAGAAAACAGGATCAGTCTCCCTAAACGCACTTCTTCAACTGGACCTCTTAAAAAGAGCAAGTGCTGAATTGACTTCAGGTCTTTGTGACTGTGAAGGCAATATCTGTAAATGGTACAAATGAAAGGAACCATACTGTCTGAAATTACACATCTGCAAAATTTTGTAAGAAAGATCTATTTTTGTAAATAGATTTTGTACTACATGGTAGATTTCCCTCCTGCATGGACTTTCTTGTGTGACATTGAGAAAGCAGCTGGGAACTTCTCAGACACAATTACAGAGGTTTCAGCCAGATGAAGTGTCTTCTCCACGCAGGCAGGAAGGAACCCTAGGCAACCGCACTGCAGATGGACCAGCAATGCATCAATACAGGTTAGGGGCTGACCTGCTGGAGAGGAGCTCTGCGGAGAAGGACCTGGATGTCTGGGTGGGCAACAGGCTGGCCATGAGCCAGCAGTGTGTCTTTGTGGACAAGAAGGCCAGTGGTATCTTGGAGTGCATTAAAAAGAGCTTGGCTGGCAGGTCGAGGAAAGTTATCATCCCCCTCTACTCTGTCCTGGGGAGGCCACATTTAGACTACTGTGTCCAGATCTGGGCTCCTCAGTTCAAAAAAGACAAGAATCTCCTAGAAGGAGTCCAGCAGAGGGCCACAAACATGATAAAGGGCCGGGAGCACCTCATGTATGAAGAAAGACTGAGTAGTCTGGGTCTTTTCAGCCTGGGGAAAAGAAGACCAAAGGGGGATCTGATTAATGCTCTTAAATATCTAAAGGGAGGTGGGAGGCAAATGGGACCAGGCTCCTCTAGGTGATAGGACAAGGAGTAATAGCCTAAAATTTTAACATAGGAAGTTCCGTACTAACATGCAGAACAACTTCTTTACAGTAAGGATGACAGAGCACTGGTACAGGCTGCGCAGGGTGGTTGTGGAGTCGTCTTCTACGGAGATATTCAAGACCTGTCTAGATGCTTACCTGTGTGACCTATTCGAGGAAACCTGCCTTAGCAGGGGGTTGGAGGTCTGTGTAGGTCCCCTCCAACCCCTGTGATTCTGTGACTCTGTGTAACACAAAAAGGATTTCTCCTAGTTTTCTCAAGAGCTGAGCTTCCTTCTCAACAACTTATACGCTTCCTCTTTGAGCCTTCAGGTGAGCAAGCACAGCCCTGAATATCTGCTCAAACTCTCTCTCTCCAGGACAAGAAATTAAGCACATTCTTATAAGCTTTCCAAAATGGGGGTGATTTCTCACCTGAGATATATCTCATGGGAAATTCCAAGATTTCAAAATCTGTTATCATTGATTTTGTGTGAGACTCAAATACATGAAAATCAACAGTTTACTTCAGGCTTACAAAAATGCCTCTCTGCAACTTCACATCATTTTAACATTTATGTCCTATTGTAAAAAAAATATGAAGATAAATCTAAAATATAAACATTGAAATAAAACATACAAAGTGAACACAATTCATCTGAGTTATAATACTTGTATATTATATACATTGTAATATTACATATTATATAATAATAAGCATCGTTAAATATTTCACAGAATATTGTAGAAATTTTGTTCTGTCAAGATTATCAATTTGTGTTGAATCAGATCATTCTAATTATGTGTTCATTCAGTTCAAGACTTTCTGTGATTTTCACATCCATTCCTTCTCAGCTGAAAAGCTTTCCTAATGCTTTCTGTGGCACCATGATAACTTATTTGTAGCATTTCTATTTAAGATTTCCTTCCCTTATATTGAAATCACACTGATTTATTTTATTTTATTTTTTATTTTTTTTGCTCCTTGCCATTCGAGCACCAACATCATCAAGGCAAACCTGTTTTTTATCTCCTTTAAACACTCTAGTATGAATAATTTCAAGGAAAATTATGCATAAGACCCCTCAGTTTGTGCCCCCATCACTGCTTGAGCTCTCCAAACATATAACTTGAGCACAGAGATTGACCCAAACTTTTTGCAGACCGTTGGTGTTTCTGGTTATTCTCATCCCTGATGTTACAATACACCCTGAAAAGCAGTGTTTAATTGATCAAACAAGAAAAACAAATGTTTCCCCAAGGCAAAAATTCCATGAGCTTTTTGGATGTTTTCTATGAAGTTAACAAGCACTTTTGTCAGTACTTGGAAGTCTGACACCCTGTTTTTTGAATGGACTGAAGTATAGAAGAGAAAGCTTGAACAGGAATTTACAACAATTTCAACATGCTTAAGGTCAATTCAGACTAAAATATTACTTGTTTTATAATGTTATTCATAAGAAATGAAGTTTGTAAAACAGATTTTATTCTCAAAATACAATAAATCCTGCTATAGAAGAAGTGCTAGGAAAACAGAATGAGAATATTGTTATATCCTAAACTTAGAGAAAAGAGTGACAGACCATGCTATCGTAACCTTATTTTTAATGCATTTACGCTTAATGTTCCTACAACCAAACTCCATACATGTGGAAACATTAAGTGCAGCTTATAGACTTTTAGGGGCACAATGCAGCTGCAGGGCTATAATCCACAGGTGATCCGAGTACAGGAAAGGAAAAGGGCTCTTTTTGTAATGCCAACGTCAATTAATGGCTTCATGCTGATATACTGTAGGGGAATATAAGACTATTGAGAATAAGACTAGTACTTGTTTTCCCTGATCAAATGAAAAACATGAAACCTGAAAAATAAAATCAGAACAGCAACAGCAATAAAAAACCTCTTCAACTTTCCAAGATTTTGCAATGGCAAAATCACTGGCAAGCTGGAACTCAGATCTCAAAGTCATTGCACTCTTGAGTGTATCTTAGCACTGTCCTCAAGATAAATGAATTAAAGACATTCCAGTGTCTCATGCACGAATTTCCCAGATTTCTCCTTGCTATTCTCCCTTAGGGGGAGAGCATTCCAGGAAGAATGTTGCTCTTTACATAGAAACATGAAACACTAAACTTGGAAGGAAGAGACACCTGAGTGCTACAGGTTTTGGTTACTCAAGAGCTGATGTTTTTCCCATCATATCTGAGATGCATAAGCGCTCTGGCATGCACAACTATCTGAAAGATAAATGCTTAATACACATGGTCAAAACATAAGATTTGAGATTTTAATTTCATGATGCAGTTTAAATGGAAATTCAGATCACATTCAGAAAACAAATAAGAAATAGTAATCCTTGTTGCCCGGTTTGCATGATATCAGACAGAGTTAATCCTAACAAACTAAGTTATATTGAACCCCTATTTCCTTAGGGTAATCCAAGCCTGTTGAGAACAGCCTCAAGGTAACAAACTCCAGTACAATCAAAGCACAACTCTTTCAGCCCTTGCCTGTATGTAGTATTTGTCTAAATTGCAGGCTAAGAAAATAACTTTACTTCTTGATCTGCAGATGAATATCTGCTGGAAAATCTGATAAACGTGATGAATTTCCATTCTGGAGATACTACTGAGAGTATTTCCTTAGAAGATGATCAACTTAATCAAGATTCCCTTAGAATGCCTGGGCTTAAATCTACAGACATAAAAACGACATTAACTTACCTGAATGCACTGTGAATTTCTCAAATACACCTAAATAACCTAGTTTTTTCAATACTGCTCATTTTTGACAGAAACTTAGAAAATCTGCTCCTCTGGGTTTTGGTTTTGAACAAAAATAAAATTTTAGGTCAAGTTTTGCCCTCAACATTATTCATATGTGGTAGAGACTGTGCTTTTACAGGAGTTCACTTTCAAGGAGTAAATGCTTTTCAGAAATCTGAACAGAATTCAGCAGAAGACAGTCTACTCACATTAAAGCCCAGAAGATATTCATTCATAACCCCTAACCTATGAACTCATCATTAACACCCCAAATATACAAAAAAGCAACTCTGAATGGTTGTTTCCTATTATTGGCCACCAAGTAAAAATTAATAACACTACCAAATCTCTTTCTGATTTTTCATGAATGAGTGGTATATCTAGAAAAGATGTTGTCATTTAATTTTAAATAAGGCTAATAATAGAATCACAGGATCATATTATTTACTACAAGTATTGAAAAACGAAGTGTTTTATAAGCATTCGCAGAACCCTTAAAGTTTTACAATTTTAGTTCAAATAATTGTGTATCAGAAAAGTCAAAGCCAAAAGTGTTTTGCTCAGAATTTTCCTGTTTTAAAAGTAGGAGACAATATGAATGAAGACAATTCCATGCAATCTACATGAACAATTACTTAATTTGAACCAGCACAGGTAGGCAAACAAATGAAAAACAAAACAGAAAGTAAAAGCTAATAATTTTAAACGAATATAATAATGACAGAATAATTAACCCAAATTAATATCTACAATGCCAATAACAAGAGACTCTTCTGTTCTCTGTGTAATAGATTGTAAATTTTAGTTTTGCTTAGTAATGGGCTTATAGCACATAATTTGGAGTGTTTAAAATATGAGTATTCTTGGCTTCAGAGTTTTTTCATATGGAAACAAAAAAGATTTCACATCAGAATTCACATTCTGATCCAAACTTGAATTCAGATCACAGCCTACAGAGTCTGTACGTATTCAGATTTACAGTCCAGCTTTTTGGCTGCAATGTATATGCAATCAGAAAATAAGTAAGTAAAAAGGCATTCTCTAAACTAGCTGCATGAGGTTTCCCAACATAGTTTTCTGGCTTTTAAAGGTAAATCTACTTCAGCAATATAGCAGATCTCTTCGAAAGTGTTTTGAAAGAAAAAAGGAGTGTTGCTGTATCATGAGCAGGATGTTGAACAAAGATATTTTAGTGGTGGCAGTGGTAAACATCTCTCACCAGATCTATTTAGTAGTTATGCTTAGATAGCAATAAAAATGAAGGATGGATGATCATTGATTATGGGACAAAGCCCAGACTGGTGTCTGAATCGTTCAGTAATCTGAACTATGTAGACTATTGGACGCTCATCTGTGGTACACAGTACAGGCTATGAGTTTAATGGAAGAAGTTATTACAAACAATGTCTCTTCTGCTTTATCTCAGCTGAACAAATGCAGCCACCACGGTAAATCAGTATTAGGCCCGAACTGAAACTGCTGCTACAATCAGCAACAGTAAGTACTGCAAATTAATTGAGATATCTTTGACAGAGTTTTTAGTTTGCACAGTTTCAGCTTACTTAGCATTGTCAATAAAATTTGGCACAGAAAAAAAATTTTACATTCACATATTCTCATATCTATTTTAGTAGAAAACAATTACCATTGAATCTACCTTTCATTCTTTCCCAAATGTTCTCTGTATTGTTCTCTTCCTACCAAGGAAGATTGTACTTTTGCTGTCATCAACTCAATACGTGTATTTCAGAAGCGCCTTAGTTTTGCAGTGTCATTCACTATACAAATTGATTCCAAAGTGTCTATTTGTTTACATAACTAAAAACTGCCTGTACCAGTTGACACAAAGTGTTTCTTGGATTTCTGCCCCAATTCTGACCATGATCTCGTCTACAGATTTGCAATTCTACTCACACTACAGCAGATGTATAAAGAGAAACAAATACTCCTCCAGCTTCGTAGAAACCTTACTGCATCTTTTAAATAACACCAATTTGTATACTGTATACTGGTCAAAGTGTAGCCCATAAAAATTATCATGAATGGAAGAACAGTCTTGGTGTTACTCTCTGAACCCTGAAGTGTCTGGAAAAATCCCTCTTTATCTCTCACATTTTTACCTGAACATTAGATACATAGAGGAGCTTTCAAAGGTTCAGCAAAACAACTTGTTTATCAATAATGCAGACTTCTTAAGCTCATGGAGAACGAGGTATTTAGTTAACTACAGCATTATGAATAAACATTCAGAAGATGAAAGCATAAGTGCAGTCCCCATGTAATAGCGCTACTGGCTTAAGACTGGATATTCATCTGAAGCATTTTACTTGCTAAGGGACAAAATCTTTGGGAAACGATGTCTAAAAACCTAAAAACCCTTCAGTTTCATCCAGCAGCAACACAGAGATAAATAATGTGTCTCTGAGTCATAAAACATGAAGCCGAACATCATAGCTGGCTGCAGGTTCCTTCCTCCACTCATGCTTTAATTGTGCAATCGATAATAAAGCATTTACATCAATAATTTCCAAGTTGTTAGCTCCAAGTCAACACTAACGGAGGAAGCTTTGCCAGCTCTGCAGTGCTGGGGCTGTGTTTTCATAATGGTTGTGTTACGCCGCGAGTGCATCAATCTATAGATCAGCACATCTGAAGAGAAAACCCACAGGATTTTCCCATGAAACTATATTTTGTTCCAACTCCTTTGGACACAGTCTGCTTTCTCTTGAACTTGCTCAAGGAAAAAAATCTTGAAATGTCAGAAAAGTATTTTAATCTATAAATAATTCAGACAGACCAGGGGTCTCAGAGTTTTTCCAGCACAGCTCTCTTGCTTTTCCCTTTCCTAAAACTGTTTCCAAATACGAAGCATTGAAACAGTTCACAAATATATGCCGTCGTGAGGGAGTGAAGGTGAGTCTGTATAAAGAGAGCCAGGTGAGGAGAGAGTAAAGCAAAGGACCAGGAGATTGGTCCCTTCATCAGCAGCATCCCTTGGCTGGCTGCAGACAGCCTTCACACCAGCCCTAAGCAGAGAGAAAAGCTCTTCTAGTAAGTACAACATGAGTCAGACAGCTGCTGCTGCTGCTGCTTGAAATCGTTTTGTTTACAGCAACGGGAAGGGAATTGCTAGAGCAATTAAAATAATTTGTTGTTTCATAATACAAGCCATACCAAGAGTGACTGTTAGCTGCATTCAGTCTCAGGTACTTGAAAACAAACAAACAATCAATCAGAAAAAGTAGCTTCTAATTTCACAGAGGATTTTTAGTAAAAAAAAAAAAAGAACCAAAACACAATATGTAATGCTCTTAAATCTCAGGTGCTCCTGCGCCTGGCCGACACCTAGTTCTCATTCTTGTCAGGGAGGAGCAGCCCCTTGCCGGGCCAAGTGGTGGCTGCAGGTGGACCCGTACCACCCGCCTGAGGTTTCACTCCTTGTTGAAGGCTGTGAAGCCACAGGGAGCACATGTATACTTAAAGAATGAGAGAAGAGGTGAAATATGAATCTGTCACCCACTCATCCTTACCAAGACAGCTTCTTGGCAGTACGCTTTCAGATCTGTGGTGGGACACACAAGAGGCACGATTCAGCAGTCTGACATCCATTTAATGGTTTCTCCACAGGCTTCACGAGTAAACACTGGATTTGCAGCAGTGATGTCTCAGTTAAGGCCTGACTAGACCAGCAAGAGGAGATTTGTTTTATTCAGTTTTTTGAATTTTCTGACTGTATGTCTGCTGGCTTTGTATGGCAGAATTGGAGCCCAAATAGATTGCACCTGATGGTGAAAGATGTACCTGTCAAATCCAGAAATAACACCATGACATTGATATGACCCATCACAGTCAATGTTTCTCAAGATCCAACTGTTTGCAAGGAACTTTCCAAGCAATTTGTAGGGAAGATATAATGATCTTTCTCTCACACACACAAATCTACAGTTCCACTGAGAAATTCTGAAGAGTCGCATTAAATAATGTATGAGATGCTCATGGACATTTTGCAGCAGGAAAAAGTGAAATCTACAGAATTAAATATTTCGCCACGAGTTGTTTGTTCAGTACTTTGTTATCTGTTTAGAGAAGTAAATCAATCTTTCAAAGGACTCTCTCGCACACTGGTGACCGTGCCCACAGCCCTGTGCAGCCCGTTCCATGCCCACCGCCCAGTGGTGCAGACCCTTTCCCTGACCCCCAGCTGCCCTCCCCTGGCACAGCTCCATGCCGTTCCCTCGGGCCCTGTCGCTG
>JAOWBP010000001.1:92344581-92357197 GCA_028571105.1 Tragopan temminckii | reverse complement strand
CACATGGGTGCATGTCAACTCAAAAAAAAGGAGAGTGTGAATGAGGAAGAGTTGCTGGGGAATGGTAGAAATGCTTCATTATTGACAGTACTAGCCTTATGTAGGTAGAAGGCAATGCTGAAATTGTGAGAAAGGACTTCTCACCTCAGCCCCAGTGCTGCAAAGCATGGTGATGTACAGACATAGCCGTACACTTTTCAAGGTGTGATCCTGGCAACTTCACATGGAAGTGTATTATATCTCTCTTGGAGAAAGATCTACACACCAGATCACTTAAAGTTCTGTTACTGCTTCAAAATTAATGGTCACTCTTGCGTCTGATCTCAGGTAAAGCTGAGTTATAAGCTCTCGTGAATGGTAGTCTTGACATGTTTACATGATGTAGAGCTGTTGATGTACAGGTTTTTATACAATGTAAGGATTGTACTAAAGGAAAAATTTTCTCTGAGTTCAGATACCGCTTTCCAAGTACCTAGAGAGTCTGCGTCATCACAGAGTATAGCCAAGGATGAGATAACATACTAATTATTTAATATACGAGCCAATAAAAACTTCATCAGACCATTCCCAATAAATATTTGTATTGTTAAGTGGGAGAGGATAAATAAGGGCCTGGTTAAAGGAAAAGATACATTTTCTCACTAATTAAGGAATCCTTCTGGGCAAAGGAAAAAAATCTGAATAAATCTCCGAAGATGGATCTCAGCTATGCATGGAAAACAGAGTCCCCAAAACCGAGAATTCATGTAGTGCAGATGATAGGATGAAAACTCATCAGTTTTCATAAAACAGGTCTTCATCTAGAAAAACCAGGAAAGAAAAGCCTCTAAAACCTAGATCTGTGCCTGTGCTTTTCGGTGTCTGCCCAAGCTTTGATACTTTCCTTCAGCACTTTATTTCATCAGCACTGCATTGCTCCAAGGTATCCAATGATAATGACGTTGGCCTTCTTCAAGCAGAGTGCTTGCTCTGTTTGAGGATGAAGGGTCTCCCATTGACCATGCTTGCCAGAAAGCTTGTCTAGTGGACAGCAAAGAGGTGGGCAAGATCTCAATGGGTTCCAAAGGATGATTTAATGTGCTGCCTCCAGCGTGTCAAGATGTCCAGTGGTTATGTCCTGGCAAGTTATGTGCCAGCACTGGCTGAGATGCCAAATCACAGCAGCTAATACAGCGTAAGAAATGCCCTTCTTATCAGGTATCACCAAAACAAGGAGCTTAGCAATCGAAGACTTAAGAAAAGACAATGTCTTTGAAAAGGAGAACCTGACCCAAGCCACTCTACACATTGGATGGCCAGACTAAAGGATCTCCTAGTTATTTTATCAGGTTAATTCCCTCTAGGAGGCTACAGACTAAAGTGTGCAGCAGTAGCAACAGATGCTTAGATACCATGGTGATGGGTGCTATAGAAAACCTTGCATAGCTATGGAAACCACAGTTGCATTTATCCATCAGAACTGAATCTCTGGCAGCCCATGTCTATCCTGCATGTTCTGGAATATCGTGAAAAAAGTACTTGTACACAGCATTATATTTCACAGCTTTCTTTTTACTTGGCAACGCACACTTATCTCTATTTGATAATAATAATGGTACATGTATTTTTAGACTAACATTATGTGATGGTAATTCTACTCTTGTCCAATGTAATACAGGCTGGAAAGAAACCTTTACAAAGAAGAACTGAGGAAATCAAATTAGATTTAACCTGGTGGCAGATGGGCAGAATTTATCTCTGAGTTTAAATAAACACTTTTTTCATTAAAAATAATACTAAAAAAAACCCACAAAACAACAACAACCAACCATGTCTGGGTTACTCAGCCCTCACTTTTCATGTTCAAAGAGTCTTCTTAATTGTCTGATTTTTCTGTGCTGAGTGTAAGAACATAATATGCACTATATCTGTCATGTCTTTGTAACCCAGGGGAATGAGAACAAGACTAAGAGCAAGGCATTTGGAGCCCCCCTCATGGATCTGATAATGGATGTATCATTAGGGACAACTGACATTCCTTTTCTGCTCTGCTTTCTCATTGCCAAAATTAAAGGGATAATCAGAAGCTGAAGATACCTGCATTAGAAGAAAAGTTGAATGGAGGTGATAAAGTTACTTTTCACCAGCAGTAACTAGCTGCACTCAAAGCTATGAGTAAATCTGAAACAAAGAGTGTTAGTATCACAGCACCTTTTGCTTTAACCCGTCCTATTTTCACACAGGCCAGCAGGTCAGACTGCATTCCCAGGGAGTCACGAAGGCTTAGCTGGTGGCAGCATCCTCTTGGCTGGGCAAACATGCTCCAAAAACACCGAGTCCACCAGCAGAGGAAAGCATGACTGACCATGCTGGTTCCAAGTGAAATCTGTGGCTAACTTTCTGTGGATTTGGGCAGATTTTTTTCTGACCTGTAGGCTTTCAGGGTTAGCAGACTGTCGCCAGAAAATACTTTTCCCTCTCTTCTTCTTGTGCCATCAGCTCTGAAGCTCACCTCAGAAGCAGAGCCATTTGAAGTGGAAACCTTAGGCACGGCAGAGAAACGCACAGAGGTGTTGGCTCTTTGTATAGGTGATCCTAAAACACAGTGAGAATTTCTACATGCCTTCATGCCTTTGTTAACTGTTTATCTGGAAATTAGCTTTGATCTGAAGTTCAGTAAATATATATATTTTTTGAAAGGAATCTGGAACAGGTAACAAGAATTACAAAGGTTTACAAAGACATGGATAACAGAGAAATAAAAGGAAATTGCATTTCATTTTCTTCCAAGGAGATCGAACTCATGGGGCCTTCCTCGCAAAGCATGCTACCCTTTATTTGCACTGCGTTCCTCTGGTGCCTCCTACAGTTTTCTTTCAAATTTAAACCTTCTTGCCCCCTCCCCAGAGGCTGTTAATCCCTAAGTTAATTTAAGAGGTGGTTTCAGCACCTTCTCACAGAGAATTGACAGCTCTCTTTTCTCCATAAATGGCATTAGCACTTCAGTTCACCTAGAGTTCTCTGATGGAGTTGGCTGGACAACTAGCAAAACATTCATATGGCAAGGAGCAGAGCTTCTCCTTTCTCCATGTTGCCAACTTCTGACAAACCAGCAGGTCTCATCAGGAGGCTGCTTGGTACTTACAGATCATTACATCTCAACATGAAAATGGAAGCATCTCTTGCTACAGGCACGTGAGAAAGATTCACAGGAATCTTGTTTCTGGCCCCTGACTATGACCAAGGGTAGCAATAATGGGGTTGAGCCCACTGCACCTCAACCCCTGGCTTCAAAGGATGCTATGACAATGAGAATGGCAGAAAAAGAGACAGAGTTCTAACTCTTTCTTTATATTTTTGTTTGAAAAATGACCATCGTCCAAGTCAGTTCCTGAGGGTGAGGAGTAATATATTTCTTTTGATAAACTCTGAGGTTACTGCCTCCAAACTCAGCCCCTAATAACAATTTAACTCAGGATCTACCATGGCTTCTGACAGAGGTAAAAAAAAAAAATACTAAAATTAAATGGCTCAGCTACCTATTCATCTTTGTTGGGGAAAATCTTCAGTTGTAGGCTGGAGCTCTGGAGATCATGTGTCTTTCACAGCTTGAAACCCTGGCAAAAAGGAACTTGAGGAATTTCAGCTATTCCACATGACACCAGGCTTGACTTGTTACTTCCTTCAGAGTAACCTGCTCTCTGAAAGAAAAACTTGAAGCAGCGTGGCACTTGCACAGAGAGGACTTATTGCAGCTGAGAGTTGCTCCTTGCTTACAGCACAATGCATAGTGCCTTTTTCCAGCCAAGCAGGACAGTACACAGTCTGCAGGAAAAAAGGAATTGCCTAGCATGACTGTTTTTGCTGGGAAAACAGCATACCCCCGATCTTCCCTACTTTTATTCTCTTCACAGATACATCTGCCTCCACCATAGTGGCTACTCTGGTCCAAATCCAAAAGGCTTGGCTGCAACGTGGACAGAAAATGTATCACAGCTTGAAGCATTTCATTTTGCTGCTTCCCCCCGCACACACCAGAGACCCATCCGAGAGGGAGTGCAGCCAGAGGTGAGAAGGCCCTGGCTCAGGGCCTGTGGCTGTTTTCTCCTGGAAAGTTCAGAAATTCACCTGCCAAGCAGCAGTCGAGGAAGATGCCCATTGGGAGCTGCCTGCTGGGCCATGTGGATGTGGCCATGCCATAGGCCCAAGCCAGCTCAGTGTGGAGGCTCACACCTGTTTCTGCACAGCAGCCAGATGCCATCTCAAAGCTGCCAATATGGGCAAATCTACACTTATCCCTCTCTCCTTGATATTTCCAACATGGGACTGATGGAGACAAAGGACTTGCTGATGGCACTGGGGGACATGACATTCCAATGGACACAGGCTGGTTTTGGTTCAGGTCCCACCCACAGACTGCTGCTTTCCAGCTCAGCCACCCCAGTCTGGCTTTCCGGACTAGAAAGGTTAAAGTCAGGCTGGTCGAGGCTCTGAGCAACCTGATGTAGCTATAGGTGTCCCTGTTCGTTGCAGGGGAGCTGGACTAGATGGCATGTAAAGGTCCCTTCCAACTCATATGACTCTATGACATATTCTCTTTGGTGATTTCAGTAATCCATTGAGGACCTTAGAGAGACCAGAACCAATAGGCTGACATCTGAGAATTTCTGCACCCTGCTCTCTGCAGCTCCTCACTTTTTCAGTCAGTGGCTGAGCACTCACACAGGCTCTGAGGCACTATGTCCTTTCTCATAGCAGTTTTCAGAACACAGTGGTGGGATATTTCAGCTGAAAATGGCCTTTCCTCCTTCTCCTTAAGGTTTTCTTTGTCTTCACGGAAAGATATTCTATTGCCGGTCCCATCTCTGGGGGAATGGAGATACTTATTTTACCAAGGTGTAAAACAAGAGCTGTTGAGGTTTTATTGGATTCTTTACCCAGCACTCAATAATTTGTCTTGGATATGGCTGTTATCAGAGCTGAGCTGTTCCCTGTGTCTAGGAAGGTGCCTGGGTAAATATAACACAGCAGAAAAACAAGCTCTCAAGTAAGAAAGAGATGCTTGACCCCAGGGTAAGGCTGGTTCAAGGATTCTAAAACTGGAAAAGCTTCATCCTCAGTCCTTGCCCTTCCCTTCTTCTTCCAAACACCCAGAAGGATTTCTCAGCCTTCTGGTTTTCAAATGGAAGGCACATGTCCAAAAACATGTGTCCAGGTGTAAGATGAGTGAAGTTTCATATGGAGGTGACTTCATATGGACATGAACATCTCAGCTTTTGTTATCTAGGTTCCCTCTAAGCCAGTGGAGGCTCCGCCAGAGAGTGAAGGAAACACAGCTCAGCCCTGCTGCATAGGTTACGTGGGGCTCAGAGACGTTTCCCCCAAACCACCAAAGACATACGGGGCTGAACATAGAGTTCTTCTGTGATACTCATTAGTACAGCACAGAGAGCTTCTCTTCCTTTTTCTTCCCACTGTCCTCTGTTATACATATGCCAAATGAATTCCTGTATGACCTGATGGTTTGAACTAATTTTGAAAACTACACTTTTAACGATGCTCCTCAGTCACACGCCTTTGTGTTTTAGGAAATGTCATTTGCTTCTGTCTTGCCACATTCATCTGTTGTTACCTAAAATACTGAATTGATTGATTTTTTTTCTTTTTTTTTTTCAGTAAGAGGAACAAAAAGTTATATCCTGTCATGGTTTTGAGAAGGTAAGGTCCATAACTAGGACTAGATTTTTAGGGGTAACTAGGTCTTCCTTTGCTCTGTGTTACAAAGCTTCAGTGATCTAGTCACTTTCCAAAAGCGGTACACACCTGCAGAACAATCTCAGGGAAAATCACTTCTGCTTTCCACAGCTGAGTTGAGCATTTCTGAGCTATTTCTAGAATCCTGGGTTTTAATTCCTCAAGACAAGCAATTACATATTTATCTCCAAGTGAGGTGCAGCCCATCCCAGGCCAGTGAAACTAAATGCCTACTTTGATTCTTTGCTGAGCCAATGTCAGGGCACAGCTATAGCTCCCATGCCAGCAGTCAAAGCAAGCGTGGCCTGTCTGTCTCAGGTAACAATTACCTAAAAGCGCCTTTTAGGCTGCTGTAAGAAAAATTTAACAGTAAAACTATTCTCTCCTTTAAAAAGAACCAACATACAAAATACACATTTTTGAAAGAATGCTGGATAGCCCTGTGAGCCTCTTATAGTCAGTTTTCCTCCTCTTGCACTGTTTGGAGTCTTAATTGCCTCTTTGGGGAGGTTCTAGTAGCTGCAGGAAAGTACAGTCAAAATTTAGCAATTTGGCACACGTGACTGCTCCAAATATGGGAGCAATTAGCAAAGCGCGATATGGTGAATGGTAGCATAAGCACTGGCTTCTGAACAGCGTTCAGACAAGAAATCTAAACCAGAGAGCAGAGCAGACGGAAATCCAAACAAGCCTTCCCAGAAATAAAACGTATCGGCTATACTTAGACGATGAGAATTTCACATGAGAAGAGTCACCATCGTGTTCCAAAACCTCACTGACTGAACAGGCTGTGGCATGCAGTAGAAGGTCACAAAAAAGCTTGTGAGAAAGAAAGTATCCTAAATGTCCAGCGTAAGTATCTTTCAAGACTTCAGGGAGAATTAAATAAACCCAGATTGGGTAAGGAGCACACCCAGCTCTCAGTAGAACAAATTGTGTTCTAGGCATAAGTTATTTATTTAAGATTGTAAAGATTTGGGTATATCCAGAGGATCTAATTTCCTAGATCATGTTTGCTATATTGTGCAGATAGTGTTGTTTTCAGCAACCTGCAGGAAGGGCATGAAGTGTGGGTGGCAGATTGAAGACTACAGCCAAAGAAGCAAACAAGAGGAGGAGTGAAAATTGGGAAGATGTGGAAAGAGCTGGTACAAATAGAGTAGAGCATAAACATGGCAGCCAGAAAAGCAAGAGAAGATACAAGCAGCTGATCAATGAGTTAGCAAGGGATAACTAATTAGTGAGAAAACTGGAGGGCAATGAAATTAAATAATTAATTATGCAATTGAGCAAACAAACAGCAAATCAATTAAATGTACGGGGATCTACCAGATACACTGATTAGTTTAGGCAGAACATGGTTAGTGAAACTGTTTATTCTTTGGTATTTCAATTATTCATGGTATCTCTGGACATGGAGATTACTGCCTGTTTAAATGCAAGATCTGACCATGTGCCTTTAGAAAGGATTTACCTTGGTAGTGCAAGTGAGAGGGGCAGAACACTGATGGAAAAGCAGTAGGGATCGCAACTGCTCTGAAAGAGATGCCTTAAGAGAAGATGCTACAAAAAGATAACATGTACAGTGTCACTTTTTTTTTTTTTTTTTTTAATACTTGGTTTGAGTTATTACAGCTGAGAATGGGAGTCGGCAACATTAGGCTTTTGCTAAAGGAGACAACGGAGGGTCTGCTGTGTCAGAAGCAAGGTAATTCAAACACATACAATTGCTTTTTCTTTGATTAAAATTCTGGAGGAAGTCAGAACTTTTGAAAATAAATGGTTAACAAAGCTCCAATAGTTTCTACTTCTTAAAATATTTCCTATTCTTATAAGCACTGATATCCTCTCTCTGTGACAGCGACAGGGCCCGAGGGAATGGCGTGGAGCTGTGTCAGGGGAGGGCAGCTGGGGGTGAGGGAAAGGGTCTGCACCACAGGGCAGTGGGCATGGAACGGGCTGCACAGGGCTGTGGGCACGGCCCCCAGTGCCAGAGTTCAAGGAGTGTCTGGACAGTGTGCTCAGAGTCTAATTTTTCATTGGTCCTGCGTGGAGCCGGGAGCTGGACTTGATGATCCTTATGGGTCCTTTCCAACTTGAGATATTTTATGATGATTCTATAGAAAAAATCATTCTTAATAAACCCATTGTACCTTCTCTATTGTCTCTAGTCATTTGGGTTACGTTGTAACTTCACTTTTCAAACATGGCAATATCCTCCTCTGGTCCAATCCACTCTGCCTGCTTTTTTACCACTGGGGGCTTTCTATTTATTTTTAGAATTTTAATTCTGTAAATATTTTCTTATTTCCTCTCTGTGAAGTAGGCTATGATCTGAAGTGATTTCTTTCATTAAATATTCTTGACGATCATAATCAGTCTATGATCATTCTTGAATACATTTTGATGAGCTATGAAAATTTTATTTGCATGAAGATCCAATGGCAGACACTCTGAATACTTTGAGGACTGAACCAGGTGCTGATCATGGTATTTAATGGTGGTTTACAGAGCTAAAAGTTAAGATTTGAGTTAATTTGTTTAAGTTTGGAAAGTATTAATAAATGTACAATTGTGTGGATCACTCATTCATTCTAGTCAGCTGAGCATAAAAGTCTTCCTCACCTAATACGTCGCTGCTGCAGAGGAAACATTTATCATTAAATTTGAAAACTACAGCAGGACAGAGGCTTAAATAAACCACTGGTATGAAAGAATCCAACTGGCAACTTCAAACTAAACACCAAGAAACATGAAAAGACACTTGTCAGAGCTGGAAGGAGCAGTTTGATTAAGTCATCGCTCCAGCCCAGACATGTTGGGCCTTATCCTCCTCTCCCACCAGATGACTCATGCAAAGCGTGGGCAAGTGCACTGCTTCAAGACTGGTGGGGTGGCACTTGGACTCTGGAGCTCTAATTATGTCTGTCTGACACCACAGAGCTAAAATGTGTAGCTAAACAGATTTATGGTGCTACACTCATCTGAGGTGAACGCCTGCTCCTACTCATGGTTTGGGATCAATAAACTAAAGCAAAGAGAATTTTAGTGGCCAACATTGCTCTAGTACCCAAGCTACTGGTGAGATGGAAAACAAGAGACGGACCCTTTCTAAATTGTGTTTTTTCTTATACCAGTTGCAGGGAGTAGCCAGTGTGGGTCGTATGTGAAGTACTGCAGTTGGAAACTCTCTGGCCATCAAATTTTACGGCCCTAGCCTCTGCTCTCTGGTGCTTGTCCCCACCTCACATCATCTCCTGGCTCACAGCAGGGCAGGGCCAGGCAGCTCTAAGAGCTCACACCTCCTGTCTGCGTCTCCCTCGCCCCATGGCTCCATCAGGGGAGAGGAGGTATGACAGCTGCATTAGGTATGCCAACTATGTGCTCCTGTGAGCAGGCTGACAGCCACCTCCCTCTCCTCAGAGGCATTTTGTAAAGACTGTGGCAAAGGAAGATGACCAGTGCATCAGTCCTTTCCACCCCTCTTTTCTTTGCCTGTCTGGAGAAAGCTCCATTGCTGCTCATTGCTGCCATTCTGTGATTCTGTGATTCTGTGATTCTGCTCAGTAGGAGCAGCATGACCAGGAAATGCAGGAAAAGAAGTGGGTTTTTTTGTTTTGTTTTTTTCTTTTTCTTTTTCTTTCTTTCTCTCTTTCTTTTTTTTTTTTTTAAGTCTGAAATGCACCATTGCAATACTATTAATTCTCTGAAACGCATCAGTATGAAAATTTAGATTGGCATTACTTTGAGTGCTACTGAGAAAAGTGTTAGACATTGGGCTGTTCCACGTTAGTGAAAGCCACATGATTCACTTTGTTCTTAAGCTGATATTATTGCAGTTACAACAGACAATTTGCAAATGCCTTGCTGTTTTATAAAAGCCAGTGTACTCGGATTCACAGCAGGTACTAATATTGTGTGCATCTGCTGAGCTGTGCACGGCGTCAACCTGTTTTTAATTATACCTGAATGTCAGACTCAAAATGTGTCTGCGAACAGGAAAGATGAAAAGTAGGCAGAACAGGATGTTATGTATTTCCCATCACCTTCCACTGGCTGGCCGCCCACAGAAGCTAGAAGAAATTCCCCTCTTCCATAGTGAAAATGTAAAGATTTACTAAGCTCAGCACTGCCAACAATAAGGCGTAGTCACTACTATACGGAAGCACACACGTTAACAGGGGTGAGCAAGGAGCTCTGAATATCTTTCCACACCTTCTTCATCACTGATCAGCAAGAGGCCACGAGTTAACTCTTGCTTTGTTATATTTTATTTGCATTGAAATGTGTGAGTTGGTTGACTCAATATCCTAACTTCACTGTAAAATAAAATACGTGGAAGTGTATGTGGAAGAGAGCAGGTGGTTTGTTTTTTTTTTTTTTTTTTTTTTTTTGTTTTTTTTTTTTTTTTTTTTTTTTTTTTTGGGTTTTATTTGAAGCCAGGAATAATAAAGATAAAGTTGAACAATGCTCCTGTCTTTCATTATTTCAACCAAGAAAAAATAAATAAAATTACACAGTTATACAAATATGATAATTCAAACTACAGCTAGGGGTGTCCATGAGGCTTGAAATTCTGGACAGTGGTTCACAGGTTCCTTGAAAGTTAGAAGAAATGTTTTTCCTTGATATGTTCCGGTGGATGAAAAGTACTAAGGAGTTGGTAGCTGTACCTTTAAGCCTTTCCTTTAATTTATTCCTGTCATTTGAATTTGTTGCTTTTCTAATTGCATTAAAAATTGTGTACTGTAAAAACTGCGGTATGTGCCAGGAATCTGTGTGTGTAGTCAGCATATAACATAAGAATGGGGGCATGCCTGCCCAGAGAGAACAAAAAAGAAATCCATGAGCCCATTCTACTTTAGGTAAAATCTGTTGAAACGTTTAGATTCTTGGTATTTTATGGAGTTGTATTTCTATCACATTTCGCAGATTTTCAGAGTCTCTCAGCAGAACCTAGGTGAATTAACCAGTGATAACTCGTGAAATCAGCTCTCCTGGCAGGAATTTGTGCACAGGTTGCCCTGAACCCCTGGCACAGGTGATCCGTCCTGGTGACCTGTATTGCAGATCAGTGCAGGACAGCAGCCCAAGGCTGGGGGCACTCCCTGGCCTTTGCCAGAGCTCAGGGGGGTGAGGGGATGAGGGCCAGCACACCTCACTGCTTAATATTTCTGTCCAAGCTTTAATGAGTTTAGTCAGAGGCCTAGGAGACTGTGGTGCTGAATTCCTGCTTTCCTCAGCTGGGCGCTGATCCAGCAGAAGCTGTGGTTGTAGCTGCCCTGACGCTATCTTTGCTCTTCTGGATTGTGATACAAAAAATGCAAAAAAAACTCTTGTGAAGGAGAGTGAAGGACCATTTGGTATAGTTCAGCCTTGAGGGAAAGCAAAATAAACCAGAAATGAGGTTGAGGTGGCTGTAGATGTCCCTGTTCATTGTGGGGAGTTGGACTAAATGACCTTTAAGAAACCCTTCCAACTCAAATGATTCTATGATTCTAGGACTCTTGAATGCCCTCAAGACTTCCTTCCTTTGTAGCCCCTCGATCGAAATATTCCCTGAATTTTTTGCATGCCCGGTAAATTTAAGCCATCAGCAGTAATTTCAGTTTCATGGCAACCAGGCACTATCTTGCCCCTTTGAGTCAAGCCCTGCCAGCCTCCAGTCATGAGCCCTAAAGGGTACAGAGGTGGCACCTTTACCTTTGTCAACGTATGCAGATACATTTGCTTCTGAAGATTAAAAGTATATTGCTGTTTTTTGAGTTTTATCCTATTTACATACTTGATTTGTCAGTGGATATGTCCTATGTAACACTTCTTTTTTCCCAGTTAAACGAGCACTTTCATTCAGCCCTTTCTTTGCCACCTGAATACACTTTAGTGCACTTTTGTTCAGGCAGTGGGAATCCAGACAAACTAGAGTTAATTCCCCATGATGTTTTCCAGCTGACAGGCCTAATTGATTTGATTTCCACTCTTTTCACAAGTGACCCCCCTCAACCCTTCATCACTACTTCTTTTTGATACTTGAGCTTTACTTTCTGCTCTCACGTTCCACTTCAGCAAGTAATAAAGAGCTGATTAGGAAGGAAGAACCTCATTACTTGTTTTCTAAAATATGCTCCATGCGCAGCATATTCGTCAGGTCATGGCTGTGTCTTCTTAATCAATAAAAACATGTGCTTCTATTAGGTTACCAGTGCCTTTTATCATCAGAATGAAGTTAGGAACCTATTACTTTGTGTTCTGCTACCCACGCTCCAGCAAGGCTAGACAGAGATAAAAGACAGCTGAGTAATATTTTCCTGAGGTCCCTGATGATGCACACAGATGGTCTGTAACAAATGAAATATGCAAGGTGACGGCTGGAGTTCTCCTCACACCAAGTTCAACTTTTATGGCTTACAGAGTGTTTCATGCCACAGCTTTGTCGTCGAGAGGGATTTATTTTCTTACTGGCAAAAGGATTTGTGAAACTTTGCATATCAGAGCTATTAATGGTTGTAATTGGAAGGAGCTTAGTAGTCTCACTGTACCTCTTCCTTCATTCATAATAAAAACCAACTGAACAGTTGGAGAAATGATATATTAAAAAGGGCAAGAAGGCAATGTGTGACTTGAAAAAATCTTCAAAGAGAAACTGGGGATGTTTGTTATCAGCAGGAAATGAGTGACAGGACTGAAGAATCCCATTAAGGCTTTTAGCATATGTAAAAACAAACAAACAAACAAAATCCAAACACTTATTAAGTCAAGTGAAAGATTACATGTTGATAGCACAGGGAAAAAAAAACCCTTTGGAGCAAAGTAAACACAGATCTGTTTACACTTCCAGAAAGAAATGAGTATATTTGTTTTGGCCTATGACTGTGTCCTCCCT
>JAOWBP010000001.1:92321606-92336571 GCA_028571105.1 Tragopan temminckii | reverse complement strand
TCCTGAAGGGAGGTTGTGATGAGGAGGGGTTTGACCTCTTCTCCCAGGCAACAAACAGGACCTGAGGAAATGGCCGCAAGTTGTACCGGAGGAAGTTAGACATAAGGAAGAACTTGTTCTCTCAGAGAGTGGTCAGGTGCTGGAATGGCCTGCCAAGGGAGGTGATGGAGTCGCCATCCCTGGCAGTGTTGAAGAGGTGAAGAGGCATCTGGATGAGGAGCTATGAAACATGGTTTAGTAGCTTGTGGTACCAATGATAATGGGAGGGTGGCTGGATTAGATGATCTTGCAGGTTGTTTCCAACCTTATGATTCTATGATTCTATGGTTCTACGAGGCTGGACTCTCACAATCCATAGCATCAGTGCTGGGGATGGGAGGGGGGAGGTTGTTGCCAGGAGATTACCCATTATGGTGATCACAATTGCTGTTGCCTCACCTGGGGCTTGGCAGGGCAGTGGGTGTATGCAGCAGGTAAAGAAAATGTGGGAGGATGGAGATGGGATGGAATTTTTTTGTTGTTGTTGTTAGAGACTGCTGCATTCCTACTGACTTTCACTGAACTGAAGGATGATTGTTCCTCTCTGGCAGAGGGCAGCATGGTCAGGCTTTTAACACAATGGAGCACCCCTCTCAAGAGTTGATCCTGCACCACCATTTTTCTGATGGAGGGGATTGTCAGGCCCAGCTTAAATGCACATTGCTGCTCAGGATGTAGGAGATGACACATCGTTTGGGATTGAAGCTGGTGAAAAGGAAGACCAGATCTGAACAGGCAGAGGAGAGCAAAGACCAGAGACATGTTTGACAGAGCTAGCTGACCGCTACATGCAAAAGCTTTAAATGGTTGAAAGAGAATTTTAATCTGTTCAGTTTTAAGGCATGCAAAGTTTGGGTTTCTGAGGTTTATTTTTTCTAATACATCATTGCCAATCGGCCGTCGTACTTTTGTTGTGGGGAAAAAAAAAAAAATAAAGCCAAGAAAAATAGCTATCAAGCAGTCACCATCACTGCAGTTTGGTTTTGGTTGGGAGTGTGGAGGAATTTTTGAGTGCAGTGGCACCAGGCAGTGAGCTCAGCAGCTGCTGCACTGCACTCCATGTAAGGCCACCTTGAAGGGCAAATGTCCACAGAACTGAAGATCTAGAAACATATTCCAGCAGCTCAGGAGCTGTGGAAAGTCTTGGGGCACTTACTGCTTTGTATTTATGTGCAAGACCTTGTCTTGCTTGAGATGCCAGCGCTGTCAGTGCTGTCCTGGATTAAATGCTAGCAATTTGGGGGATGTGTTCATTTCCAAGAGGGTGGCTCTGCCAACTCTTATGTTGGACACTGGGAGGAGAATGGGGGGCAGCTGAGTCTACTGAGAGCAAATTATCCTGGCCTCGGGGTCTGCTTGGCTACAGCATGCTGAGTTGGAGTGTGTTTAGGGCTGGTGCTCTGTGTTTGGCCCAACACTCTGTCTGACGCTGCTTTGTTCCGTGTGTGTTATCCATGTGGATATCCATTGTTATCCACAGCACTAAAGGAAATTGCTGTGTCTGTGTGCACTGAACAATGTTTGTACTCTGTGGCTATAAGAAAAGATACAGCTGGGTATCTAAATCCTCCTCAGGAGTTCTGTTGGGCTATGCTGGAGACAGAACAGAAAACGTCTCCCCAAGAAACAAACAAACAAAGATAATGAAAAGAATGGGAAAAAAAAATCACTGAAAGTATTTGAATGAATGCTCAGTGAGCCTCTCTCCGTCCTGTCTAATGGGTCAACAGTGCATGTGTGTGTTTGGTAGTTGGTGATACCTTTGAACAGTCGCTTCGTGAACAGCTTCAAAGTAAAAAGCAAAAGCGGGACGAGCTTTCCAACACAGATCAAAATGAGCTGGCAATTATCCTAAGTGTAACTTAGGTTCTAATTTTCAAAATCAGTGCAAAATGCTGTTTACAGAGATTGATGGAATCTGAAGCAATTATTGCAGTGTTTTGAAGAATACCATGGCTAATGCTGTCAAAGGCTTATTTACACAACTACAAGATTGGAGAACATAAGACAACCATGAATGAAGTGCTGTTGTGTTTAAATAGGCGTTGGATTGGCCTTGTTCTCACCAGGAGCTGGCTCCAGCCTGCCCAACCCATTTGTCCCTGCTGGCAAGCGGCAGGTAAGAGGCTGAGAGCCCACCAGCATCACCCCGTTTCCTTCCCTGCAGCCGTGAGTGTTTGGATGTGGGGCTGGGTGGTGCCGGGCTGCATTTCAGTGTGGAGATGGTGGTAGGGAAAAAAATATAGATACAAATAAGCAGTTCTGCTGAGAAAGAACCTTGGGAAGAGATGAGAAGGTTTGTGCTGGCAGATTTTGGCATCTGTGTGGAGGACAGAAAGCTGAAGTGTTGTGCTTCACCATATCCCTTCCTTTCCACCAGTTATTACCTGTGTTTCGCATTGTTGCCATTACAGCAAATACCCAGGGAACTTGTGCACTGAATGGGTGGTGGAGATAGGAGCTAAAAAAGAGGTTTTTCTGTGACGGGGGGAAGTCCATTTCTGCTCATCTTCTGGAAGCCGGATGGCATGTCTGCTGTCAAAAACTTGAAAAAATACAAAAAAAAAAAAAAAAAAAAAAAATCCTACATAAAACAGAGACACAGCTGCTCTCTGCTCTTTTTTTTTTTTTTTTTTTGCCTCCTTCCTAGCCCAGATGCTATTGCAAGCTCTCAACCTACCATCAGAGGAACTCTTCCCTTCTCAAATGTCTTCTAGGCTTTGCATGCTCCTCTCAGCACTTTGTGGTTGTGCTCATCTCTCCTTCTTAAAATACACATCACCTTCTCTTAACCTTTAACTCCATCCTTTTTACCTTTCTGTCACCACTAAGCAGCTTTAACAAAGGCATTCAGTGCATTGACATGCTTCTTGCTTCTCAACCAAGCTCATCAACTTCTCTCAAAGCATATAATGCTCAAAAGAGAGCAAGAATTTGAGTTTGAGGAGCAGGTTAGAATCGGGAGAAACTTCAAGTCTAGAAGATGTGATGGTGAGATTAGATCAGTGCTGTCCATGTGTCTATGCCTGTCACTGACAATGACAATGACATATCCACTGGGTACAAGAAAATTTATTTGGAACTTCTTTCTTTTTTTTTTTTTTGGCAAGGTGATGCACTTAGCTGGGCTACCTGATTAGGGTATGGAACTGGAGTTCAGTCTGGAGAAGAGGAGGCTCAGGGGAGACCTCATTGCTCTCTACAATCAACTGAAAGGAGGTTGTGGTGAGGTGGGGGTCAGCCTCTTCTCCCAGGTAACAGAGATAGGATGAGAGATAATGGCTTCAAATTGCATCAGACGAGGTTCAGGTTGGATATTAGGAAACGTTTCTTCTCCAAAAGAGCAGTAAGGCAGTGGCACAGGCTGCCCAGGGAGGTGGTGGAGTCACCATCCCTGGAGCTGTTCAACAGTTGTGTGGATGTGGCACTAAGGGACATGGGCAGTGGGCATGGTGGGGATGGGCTGCTGGACGGACTGGGTGATCTTAGAGGTCTTTTCCAAGATTTTTTTAAAAATTCTATGATTCTATGGCATTATATGCTTTAAAGTTTGAGAATTATGAGGATTTCACGTCCCCCCAACTCTCTTCCACCCTAGTTTCCATTACTGAACTTCTGTTTTCATGTTGATTTAACTAGAATTATTCTACACCGTTTATTTTTCTTGGCTTTGCCTCTTGGCAGGTTCATTTTCTATGGCATCATGATTCCCTGCCCAGGATGTCCTCCTTTCACCACTCGCTCTTCTTGTACCATCTCCAGGAATGCTCAACCCACTCTCCCTTCTCTCAGCTTGTTTGTAGGTAATTTCTCATTGCAAATTATTGGGCTGGGAAATGCTTCCATGTATGTTTCCAACCTGTGAAGTCAGCTTAATGGTGCGTGGTTGATCTGATGGATTCTGAATTCAGCAAACTGGGAGCACTTCCTGCAGGAAAGGACAGTATTTTATTACAGCCCTTTTGCTTTAGGTCTGCAGTTGTTATTGTCAGGTCAGCAGAGGACAAAGACTAGGTTCAATGAGGAGTAAATGGACTAGGAGTTGGTCTGCTTTTCCATTCCTGAGATTCCTAAACTCCAAAAAGCAAACAAACATCTGATTGACTCCTTTGGACCATTTTGAGTCTAGCAGAGGAGAGATGCTTGTTTTAATCCATGCACATCCACTAGTAGCTGCTTCAGTTGTTGAAACAAAAAGTTTCTTGAGGGCAGCTGCCCTCTATAACTACTCAAGATTCATTTCTGAATGACTGTTTGGTTTTGATTATGGTGAAGGTTTGTCCTGAATGAATATTTCCAGACATGTGAAGTGGCTGTGCTGGCAAGCTAATGTAATAGATCTGGGATCTCAAAGCTCCCATGTCCTATTACCCATCTCTCTCCCTCCCACTCACAACACAGATATTAAGACAGTGTTTATGCATTAGGATAAGCTTATTTCCTTCAAGAGTTGATGTTTTTTTTTTCTCCAAAAGGAAATATTAGTGGAAAATTAGGGTGTTTCCCTGAGAAGGCAGTGAGTCATCGGTAGCTATGTTGCAATAGCTTTATTCATAAATATTGTTAAATTATTCACATCTTTAATTTCATGGATATCACAAAGCAGGCAGCACTTTTTCCACCCAGGAAGATGTATCTCTGTTCATCAGAATGGGAGCCCAGCCATGACCTGTGCTTCCCTGTGGAGCTCCAGCCCGCCTTGCCAGCCATCTCTGTGACCTAGGAAATTCACTGGGGCTGATGCAGCAGGCCAGAACTCTGCTGCTGTGAGTGGGAAGCACAGCAACACCAAAGTCCCATTTGTAGAGGGAAGGTCTGTGACACTTATCACCTCCAACATGTAGGTTTTATACTCTAAAACCCAGGAAGGTCTGGATAAATTTCACCTGATTTTGCTTTAAGCAGATGAGCTGAAGCTCCTATTCCTATTTCCTCTTTGAGGCTCTGCCTGTGAGTATCTTTGCAAAAGACTGATTTCATTTTTTCTCGCAGCCTTCTCTTCCCCAAGTCTCCTTGTGTTGGGGTTGCTGCTGGCCACAGCACCTCTTTTGGCAGATGTTCTGCTTCTGCTGTGTTGGAGAAATGCGTTGGTTTTTTTTTTTTTTTTAATCAGCATCCATGCTGTTAGCGAGTAGCTCCTTTTATTTCTTTTTTTTCTGGGACTGCCTTATTGTGGTTCTGCACCTAATTTGCCTAATTTCTGCATTTGATTTCTGCTTTTTGAAGGGTGTCTGTTTCCTTTGAATCATGCTGCTGTGCTGCTGTTTAGCCACCTGGGGTGTAGTTTGTAGTTATTTTTTTTATTTATTGTTGGTAAACATTTACTCTGAGTTTCTAAGGTGGTGTCTTTAAACGTATCCCACTGTTGCAGGGCACTTCAAGAAGAACCTGGGCAGCCATCACAGCAGAAGAGGCCTTCCTGCTGGGCTCCATACACAGCTCAGAAAGTTGAATTTCCAGTGTTGAGGGGTTAGACTAATTTTTAGATTAACAATATACATACTTCTGTGAAAGCTCAAGGTCAGATTTGTATTTGTGTTCTCCATTTGGAAGCTACTCTGCTCGGCCTCCCTTTCCCTGTAACTTTATATTGCTGTAAATACAATCCTTCGGTCATGCAAAAGCTGTATTTTTAGCAAGCTCTGCTTGGCTCCTACCGAGGGGAGTGCAACTGTGAAGTTCAGCCCAGCCCGACAGCCCCCGCCCCATCCCCCCTCCAGTGGGATGTCCACTCCCGTTGGATGACACACTCGGAAACGCCAACGCTACTGTTGGATAAAACCCTGAACTTCTTCATTTCTGAGAGCTTTCTCAAAGCACTCTGACAAAGCAAGCTCCCTCTGAGATTTTCGCACCATTCTGCTCATACAGCTGCTTTCTTTCAGCCACCCTTGTAGACAAAAAGGGAAACCCCTGTGAGTGAATCCAGAAAACACAATCAAAACTTAAAGAGAGCTTATAAGCAGGAGGGAAATCAACATCATACAAAGATAGATACTGATGGGATGAAGCGGAATGGCTTTAAACTAAACGAGGAGAGATTTAGGTTAGATGTTAGGTGAAATTCTTTCCCCAGAGGGCAGTGAGGCACTGGCACAGCTGCCCAGAGAAGCTGTGGTGCCCCATCCCTGGAGGTGCTCGAGGCCAGGTTGGATGGGGCCCTGGGCAGCCTAAGCTAGTGGGGGACAGCCCTGTCCACGGCAGGGGTTGGAAATAGATGGTCTTTGAGGTCCCTTTAATCCAAGCCATGATTCTATGATGAAAACCCCGAGAAGCAGGCATCACCCCGGTCTTCCTCGGAAAATGCTGTGATTCTCTGGGACTTGTGAGGTATGATCCTGCACAGCTTTCACAATGGCAAAGGTGACACAAAGACCCAGTCTCTGGTAGAAGGGGACAGTCAATGCAAGCAAAGCTGTGAGTGAAAATGGGAAGGGGTATGTAACTAGTTTCCCAAAACCTGGGCAATTTTTCCCACCCTTTGCCCATCTGCTGAGGGGAATTACATTTTGGAAGAGGAGTGGTGACACAGAGACTCCCCTCAGTGACTTCTGGAGTGGCTATGAGTGAGTACACTGGCAAGTGGGTATCTCTTTTAGTTCCATCATCCTTCCAGTGTCTTTTCTCTCCTTTTTCTTTTCTTTCGTTTTCGTACCTGGATTGTAGGCAAATCCTTGCTTTGTTTGGCTAGTAGAGGTAGTACAAACATTTAACATTTCTTTGTCTCCAGCTTCAGGAGGTTGGAAAAAATGAGTCAGTGTTTACAGCTGCTTTAGCCAGAGTGGAGCAAAAATCCAAAGGTGAACCTCTCTTGAGTTCTTCATATACCAAGAACACTAAGAGAGGGAGGTCTTTTCATCACTGTGAAAAGTCTGATTATTCTTAATGGCTTGATTATTATTTTTTTTTTTTTCAGAAGAAGAAGAAAAGCTCACTATTTTAAGACATCACTAGAGGAATGAAATTGACAAGCCTCTATCCAACTGAATGTTTAAATTTTGAAAGGAAAAAGAAATACAGCATGACTGACATGGTCCTTTTAAAACACATAATGCACTGAACTTAACATGACATTTCCGTGGGTGTTAGTCTAAAAAGCTATCTTTACATGTAACATAGCAGATGAACTATGTAAGGCAAGGTTGCATCTGTATGCATTGTCGTTCAATAGTACTATAGGACTGAGAAACCTGACAAACTTGTTACTTAAATTCTCAAGAGAAGAGGTTGGAGTATTCCTGCTCTTTCAAACACTGAAAAAGTTTGCTTTAGACTAAATTTATATATATTTTGTTAGAAAGAATAGAGCTTGGTGTTAAAAAGCTGCAAATCCCAGCCAGATCATTCCTAAAGAAGTGAGGTGCTCTTGGAGTGGTGCTACATAGGGACCTGGTGGAGGTGAAGGAGGTGCTGCTCTGGCTCTCACCAGTACTCGTTGTCTCTTCCTGCTGAGGAAACATTTGTTGTCTTGTTCCCAGTAAAATTAGGAGAGGGCTGGGGTCACATAACCAGCCCCTGACCCAGCTTGCTGGTAGGAAGAGATGAGAAAAAGTAGTGGGATTTTTGTGGCCCTTAGAGCAGGATCAAGGAGTGCTGATAGCAGTGGGGACTCCTTTATAGGACAAGTAGCATCCTTCAGCTCCAACTGGAGATCTGTGGAGAAAGAAGAGTTTCCTCTCATTGCTCCAAAGAGCACAGATGTAAAATGCTGCAGAGCAGAACTAACACAGTTTCTACCCATAGTGAGAAAATCGGTTTATTCTTGCTGTCCCTTCTCTTTTGCTGGTCTTCCAATTTCTCCTTTTTTAGGAGGATTTGTCTCCAAAGATATATGGACCAAATCTCTAAGGGCTGATATTTTGTCACACCTGCTGGAGGTAACTGAGGTGAGTGGGTCTCCCAGCATCAGTGGCCACTCTTGCATGGATAATCTCCAGCAGCCAGCCTCCAGTCCTCTAGGAGCCGTGCACAATCATGAGGCTTCAGGTCTCCTAGAAGTAGAGACCTTGCAGATCCTCTACTCATTTCCATGCTAGTCTTACTGCAGCATATCTAGTGTACTATCTACCATATAAACCCACATTTCTGTCCAACACTGAAGGGAAGAATGACACAATCACAGAATTCTTAGAACAGCTTATTCTCATCCTGTTATTGCTACCTTCTTTCTGTTTGATTATTCTTATCAAGTGTCCCATCTTTCCGTCTGTTTTTCTTCTGTCTTATTTTTCTGGACTTCTGGGTCAACCTCACCCTTCCTTGTGGGTCTCTTTTTAGTTGTTCAAGCCTTCCTTGATGAGCAGTGCTAAGAACTACCTAGACACCCTTTGGCTCAGTTCATCTCCTTGCAGAGGAGAGCAGATGATTTGGCCATTTTCTCTATTCAGCAAGGAAGAACAGGGTACCTCCATCTCTACATCCCCACAGTGTGCTTTCCATGAGCAACTGTTTTCATTTCATTTTTCTTTCCCTGAAATTCACGTTTGCTGGTTTTGAATTTCAAGATGCGTACCCAGGCTCCTTTTAGCAGTGAGTTGGAGTAACATAGGATACAGTGGCAGCTAGATACACCTATTAATCAAATTAATGCATCTTGCTAAACCAATTCAGAAAGCGTTGGTGCTGGCTGTTGTGATTTCATAATGTCTTGTGACATTCAATAATTTTGTTATGGCTTTTCTCTCCAGATTCATGTGATAATGGAAGAAGCTGAGGTTTCACTTAGGAGGAATTAGCAATAAAGTATCTAGAGCACCTGGCTGTAGAAAGTGATTGGCAGATGAGACCCAAGAGCGCCCTAAAGTCTCAGGTAATCAGAAGGCAAATAAAAAGCACCTGCAGTGAACATCGGTTGGCTGAGGTTGCTGGAAAGGCCCTCACTCAAAATGTGTTTTTCCGGCTGCTCCAGCAAAAAGGAGTTGTTGAACACCAATACTAGATTCTTGAAAATGCTACAATGCTTTCTGGATAGCACCTTGTGGGAAGCCCAGAGGGACGCAGGAAGTAAAGTGATGATCACTTGCTGCCACACTGAGAAATGAGACTATTAAAGTATGCCACTAGATGAAACATGGCAGAAAATACAGTTTTATGAACCAAGACTCTCTTGACATAAAAGCTTAAAAAATGCAGGATATTATACAGCAAGAGAGACACCTAATAAACACATGGACATAAAGACTGCACAGATATAGGACTGCATATAGGACTGGTAGAGGACGGAGGCAGTTTGTTTTCCTATTACAGAAACCAGCAGGCCTGGAATGCTCTACATTGTTAGCAGGAACAGTTTGCAAAGGCTTGCACAAAGCCACTGTCAGAAATAACTCAAATGCAGAGAGGAAAAAATTACTCGAGAGTTCTTTTGGGGAGGATTAGGTTTAAAATAATTGCCATTTATAAATTAATTTCACATCCTTTTGGATTGTGGCCTACTAGCATTTCAAGGCCTGACTGAAGCTGGCAGACAGGGTGGGCACTGATTCCAGGGCCCGACTGCCAAGAGAAAAGAAAATATTAAAGTAAAAAATTGGCAGTGAAAAAAGAAGGCCAGAGAAATACAGGGAAATAAGATTTAGTTTAGGAAAATTATTACTTTCTGAGACATGGACTGATTCTATGGCTGGTGTATTAGTCATGGTCTTACATAGACTTGGCCTTTGTAATCTATGTCTGAAGAGAAACTGCTGATCAGCGCAGCTTCTGCTGCTTTCATATTTTTAAATCCACGATCCAGTTATTTTTAATCACATTTGAAAAAAAAATTCATATCAAAGCCTATTGAAGGAAGTGGGGACACCCTTCTCAACTTCAACAACTTTTAATCAAGTTGTATAAAAGTAGACCCCACGTGCCTTAAAACTCCTGCTGACATTTCGCCACCTGGGTCCAGCAGCAGAGAAAGGCCGTGGCTGCTCCATTCCTCCCACATGGCATTTTAGGATCACAGGATGTCAGGGTCCAGTCAAAGC
The DNA here is from genome assembly GCA_028571105.1 of Tragopan temminckii. Lineage (NCBI taxonomy): Eukaryota > Metazoa > Chordata > Aves > Galliformes > Phasianidae > Tragopan > Tragopan temminckii. The sequence continues at coordinate 92,326,561 of JAOWBP010000001.1, read as the reverse complement.
CCATATGGCACCCCTTGGTCCTTTTGCCTGGTGCTGGCTCAGACCTGAGTCATGAGTTGGCAGTGAAGACCTTTCTGCAGACCCATCATTTGCAAATTATTTCTCCTGCGGCATGGAGGGAAGGGAAATTTAGGTTAGATGTGAGGAAGAAACCCTTTACTTAGGGGGTGGCGAGGCACAGGCTGCCCAGAAAAGCTGTGGTGCCTCATCCCTGCAGGCGCTCAAGGCCAGGTTGGATGGGGCCTGGGCAGCCTGAGCTGGTGGGGTTGGCAGGGGTTGGGGAAGCACGGGCTTTGAGCTCCCTTCCAACCCAAACCATTCAATGATTTTATGATTCTATTGGACCAGACGAGTTCTTCCCCTTAGGGCTTTTTGGACAATTTTGCTTACAAAGGTACGAACCATGCTGCCCTTCAGCACTGAGTGCAAGATGACAACAAGCAGCCCAGGGGGTAGCACCTAATTACTAATTAGTGAGTGGTGGTGAAGCAGGAGACTTTCCTTCCCCAGTGAGGGGCTGCCAGTGGGGGAAACTTGCTGGAGGGGAAGGGGCCTGGTGCCAAGGTGCAGCTTTAGGTAAAATCACAGACTGAGAGATCAAAGATGCAGACAGATTCCAGAAAAACTGTTGAAAACAGATTGTTAGGCAGCCTTATGGATCTAGCAAAGGACATGTTTTTCATACTGGAAGAGAGCCATGATGTAGAAATAGACTGAAATCACGAAAGAGGGCTGCAACAGTAGCTTAGGCTGTATATTTAAACATTTTTTTTCTGTTGAACCATCTGGACCTGAAGCTAAATTTACCTACAAATTATTTTCAGTGTTTCTTCTTGAGAGGTGAAAGGTGTATTAGATGTTTCATGTCAAGAGGAAAAGTAAAATAAATGTCCTAGGCCAGATTTTCCCAGTGTCAGAATGGCATGTGTTTTTGGATACCTGACGTGCATTGCCTTAACCTCAGACCTGGTGCTCTGTGTGCACAGAACCCCTCCACAGCCAGCACAAAATCTTGACTTGCTTTCCTGTTCCCTTTAACTCTGTACAATCATTAGCAATGCAAATACACTCTCATCTTTTTCTGGTTTTATGCTTGTTACTGGTTTCTTTTTTGAACCATGGCTATTGGAAGACTGTTTCCATGATGAAAATACTTACAGGGGGATCCAGAACATTTAGTTTCTGACTCAGCTTAGTCAAATATGGTTGGTGACTCCTGCATGCCTGAATACCAGAAAAGAAGTAGCCCCCTTGAGCATAGGGAAAGTTTAGTGTGTTTCTCTGACACCTCACAAAGAACTTGTGGGTTGGGGATCAACATACATTAGATGGTTACCAGTGACATGACAAAAGGCAGTGGGCACAAACTGGAACGCAGGATGCTCCATGTGAACACCAGCACTGTGCAGGTGATGGAGAACAGGCACAGGCTGCTAGAGAGGTTGTGGAGTCTCCTTCTTGGAGATGTTCAGAAGCCACCTGGACACCCTACTCTTGGTGTCCCTGCTGGAGCAGGGGTTGGACCTCATTACCTCTAGATGTCTCTTCAAACTTCAGGCATTCTTTGATTCTAGGCAAACCATGTTTTACTATTCTGCAACTTTTGCAATCTTTCTGCAGAAAACAAGGCACATGTGTCTAATTCTGTGTGAAAACACGAGTCCACCACCTCAAATTTTAGGTACCTGAGTCACTCCTTTGGGGCTGACTTCTGATTTCTCCTTTAAAGGGCAGATGAATGAGGAAGTAGGGATAGATGTTCAGATGGTTTCACTGCTTAGGGTAAACTAATATCTCAACCTCTGGCCATGTTATTTCTCTTTTTAAGGTAATTTTCCCATTTGAATAGTTTTGTTCAAATGCTTCCTTCCAGTTTGCTTTAGAGAGAAAAAGTATGAAAGTGTCTTCTGGACAGCCACATCTAAGAGTTGGTTTTTGTTGTTATTTTGGTTTGTTTTTAACCTGTAAACAAGAACCCTTATTAGACTCCAATTACTGCCCATCAACTTGGAAAAGACTAAAAGTAAGTATATTTGAGGATTAGAAAAATCAGGTCTTAAGAGACATTGGGTCTTTCAGCTTTTTAATACTGTTGATTGCGTTTTTCTGTTCTGTGTGCCATAAAACTAATAAAATTTAAATATTCTATAAAAGTGATCTGTGATGGATGAAGGTAAGGAACTCATCAGGTGGCTCAGTTTATCTACGATTTTTAGAGCATTAAAAATCTCCACAAAGAAAGTCTTAAATGCTTCCATCCATCTCACATTATGTATATATCATCTTCATCAGGAAGTTGTTCTTAGCAATAAAATTCTGCTATCTAGCTAGCTGTGAGCACATTGCCTTCAGAGGTCTTCTCTTTAATGGATGGCACGGAAAACTCTTCCAAGGCCAAAATACATAAAGAAGATTTATTAATCCTGTAGTCTCTGTCACTCATGATAATGTTTATAATCCATAAGCCTTACATCACATCTAACATCCCAAGTAACAAATGCATCTCTGGGAGATGAACAATAAATCCTGTGTGCACTCTGTTTCCAACTCCTTCATCTCTACGAGGAAGCCCTGGAATTGGTGCAGCTCCATTCAGATACTCTGGTTCCTTCTTCTTCTTACGCTGGTTGGGGATGACCCTGCCTCATCCTTCTTGGGCAGCCTTCCTTCAAAACCATCAGTATTTGTCACTGTATTTGCAGTCCGGGTAGCGGTAGGCAAAACGTGAATCGCAAGACTGCAGAGGCTTCAGGAGATGTGCCAGCTTTGCCATTGCCTCATTGATGTCCTGGTCATCAGTGAGGCCCTCTACGCAGTGCTGTAGGAAGCTGTCTATTTTCTCCTGTACAGGTGGCAGGAATTTCCCCTTCAGGAGCTTAGGTAAAAGCTCTTGACACACTAAGACAAGGCTCTGCTTCTCTCTGATGGAGTTACAGGACACAAATGCAGACTGGCAGTCCACGGTCAAACAGCTAAAGATATCCTTATACTCCTGTTGGCCATCCATTGGTTGGCTCCCTGATAAAAATAATTAAAACAGTTGTTAGAAATACGAGCAAATTGCTGCATAATCACGTATGTCTGTACCTCTGAATTAATATAGTGTTGTTCATCTCTAAAGAATACTACTTTCACCTCAAAATACAGTGTGCAATCTGTGTATGGTCTTTTTCCTACTGAAATACACGTATCTTGCTGAATGACAGAGCTCTACTGAACTGCCCTGCAAAGGAAATGGAGAGATGTCTGTTGGGTCAAAGTGGGGTGGAAGAAATGAGAAGAACCCGAGCAATAACCTAGAACATGGAGTTCCTACAGAAACCACTACAAACAGTCAAATCCGTATTTTTTCCATGTTACCCAAAATCATTAATTGCAAAAAACTCATCTAGTTGGATTCAAGACAACCATAATATCTGCTGGGACAAGAAAAAAACACTGAGTGGAAAATCCTCTTTCAACTCTTTCTGAATATTTGAGATGCCTTCAGCTGAATGTTTAAGTTGAGCAAAGGTCTTCTGAAAAACTAAACACTCAAAATGAAATTGTTAAATAACAATATTCTTTGAAATATTCTTTGACTAGCTCTACTTCCAGTAGCAGACCAGTCTAACCTGTGGAAAGTGAATAGCAATACTTCATTTTAAGCAAGACTGACAAAGAGGGATTTTGTTATCACTGTATTAATACTGTTACTGTGGTAAGTACACCTTAAAAGACCCAATGCTTTACTTGAAACAAATGAACCTATTAAGAATCTCTTTGCAAATACTGACATTTGTGTGATAAATGTTTTACAAAAGAGAAGTAATGTAGCGAGTGCATAACGGAGAGCGTTCTGAATGCTGCTGCCCATTACAGAGGGGAAGATGCAGGACTGAGACCCACATGGCATGCAGAGCATCCATCAGTCACTGCTCCACTGAAGGCACAAGCAAAATGCCTGCTGCTTTCCCTGCTTGGAGCCAGGATGGCAGGCATTGTTTCTTACTGCTGGTAAATCTGTCCTTGAACTTTCTATTGTTTAAGCTTAGCAAGTGATGTTTGGTTGATTAAAAAATAAATAAAATAAACCAGCAGAAGGGCTGGACATAATAGGTCAATGATTTGTTCTGCCCTGTTGTGCCAAGCCCCCCTATGACAGGCGCATGGGCCCTGAGCCTGCTGCGTACCTTCCTCCTTGTCGATGATGCCCAGTGTGCTGGCATCCCGGATGAACAGATGCCCGTTGCTGAACACTCCAAAGGTGCCAACGTCCACACGGGTGAAGTAGAAGAAATAGTTGAGGTCGTTGGTGCCCATGGAGCGGAGGACGGCGAGCAGCTGGAGGGCCAGATCAGCTGCCACCTCGGGGGCTGCCTTGAAGAAGTCACTCAGGGGCCGGGTGCTGGCGCTGACCACCAGCCGTCCACAGGAGCCCAGATACCGTGGGAAGGGCCACCCTTCCACGTCAGGGAAGATCTGCCAAGAGAGGGGAGAGCAGCGCTGACACCTGATCCTACTCACCATGCTCTCTGCCCATGAGCCCGCCTCCCTCCCAGGTGGCTTCAAATGCCCCAGCAGCCAGAGGAGGCACTGCTCCATACTACATTTCTCTTTTCTTTTGGTGACTAAGGAAGAAGAGTCTGATATTTCAAGATCTGTTCCATGAAGGAGACTAATTGGAATGCATAAGACAATAATAGATTTTAAATTCATTAAATTTTTAGGCACAGAAGAGCTAATTTTAGGTTTCTCTGTGGGGTTTTTGATGGCTCCCTCATGAGAATGACAGAGCTGAAGTCACAACTTGAAGGTGAAGTGGAGCTAGAGCAGTTTTAACTGATTTCTAAGACCTGCATGGCCATTTTGTAAGATGAGACTTTGCAGGCTCCCAGACAGACATGCTGGATATTTGCTGCACTGGGGACATCTGAATGGAGCTTACAACTGTTGTGCTGGCAGTGAAGCTGCCC
>JAOWBP010000001.1:92311443-92321596 GCA_028571105.1 Tragopan temminckii | reverse complement strand
CTGCCCCAGGCCTTTATGTCCCAGGCTGGAAACTGCTCAACTGCTCAACTGCTCCACTGTGCACTGTTCCCCTTTCCTGGGTAGAGGAGCACAGTGGCTTGAGGCAGGTGGAAGAGGTTGCATCATATCTCAAAGGGATGCAAGAAATAGCAGTGACAGCTAGAGGAGAGACTGTGGTGAGGATATTCCCTTGGAGACACATATAAGGGAAGAGAGGAGATCATGTGCCAGGAGAGGACCAGAGAAACTCTCTACCTTCAAACTCAGAGCTCAGTTGTATGGTTTGGTTGAATCCACCAAACACCTCTGCAGAGCTGCCCTCTGCTATGGAGCTAGCAACCAGAGGCATGCAAACAGTAACAGTCATGGCACACTGAGCCTGGGAAATCTGTGCCCTCTGAATTCATGTTCCACCAGAATGCTGCATCTTGACTTCACATGCTAAAGCATGATCTCTAGTTTTTATAAATACTCTGGATTTTATAAACAGACATTTGAGTGATTTTGAGTAATATACTATCAATTGCAAACACGACAGTGAAACATCGGAGATGCGTAAAACCCCGTCTTTCACGTTGCACTATTGTAATAACCCATCTGTTTCTGATTTATTTCAGGGGTTGGGCATCTGTATCTCTCAGCAACTTCACAGTCTGATGCAAGGAGCCTGCAGGAGGCTTCAATCACCCAGCCCCATAGAAGAAACATGTGCCATGAATTTTGAGGAGCTTGCAAAGGGCAGCAAGGACTGGGGCACGTCTCATGCTTGCAAGAGGCTGCGGGGTGACGTTTCCAGCCAGGGCAGACGGTACCTACCTGTAAGAGGATAGGGTGTGAATTCACTGACAGTGTGTACAGGAGGCGCAGCTTGTCCTGCTCAGTGAGGTGGTCCATGTAGATGCTGCCAGCATCCGGCACTTCAGCGTAGCGCCGTACAATCCGGTCCAGGAGGCGCTGGGATGGGCAGCGCAGCATGGGGCTGGACAGACCCTGGTGTAGGGGCAAAACATGAGAAGGGTGTTCATCTTCCAGCATGAGATACCACAGATTTTAGAAATGGCACCCAGCCTTCATGGCACAGCCATGGCCTCCACCAACCCCATTTCCCTCCTTGCTGAGCTCAGTGCTCCCGCCTCCAGCCTTGGCAGCACCACTGGCCTGTGGCTGCCTTTCCTTTGCTCTGCCAGTGAGTCACATCCCTCTTCAAACAATGTTTTCAGAGTGCTTCCCTGCTTGCTTAGCCTAGAAGCGGCGTTCTTGGAAATACTCTTCCTTAAGGTCAGTAAACATGCTTTAAAACTGTAAATAAACTTTGTACATGGGTACCAGCACGATATATATTATTTCTCTGAAAAACTTATGCATTATCTATCAGAAACAAATTTGAATAACCTGGGCATATTTTCTAGTAAATGCCAGCAATGAGTAAAGAAATGTTGGGCTAATGGCTTCAGCGTCGCTGTATTTCACCTTTAAATTTGACCTTTTATTTCACCTTTTAATTTGGGGCATGAATGTGTAAAACTGTAATAAGTGACCTACGGCTGGGATAAATGGCATATACATTTATACCTGTGTTGTAGAAAAAGACCTTTTTTTTTAAAGTCAGTGTTCAATTACCAAGGAGAGGTGACATGGGGAGGGTTCCTGATAGCAGTGCAGAAATGCTGCCCTGCCTTTGCTCTGTTGGAGTTGAGCTTTTGCTAAGTCTCTTTCTACCAAATGATTCAAGTAGCCAAATATATCTTTTGGGTTTACTCTCTAATTTGGTGGCCGTGAGATACTCTTCAGAGGACAGGGCACTTTGCTCACATCTGCTGCCTGCTGTTCCTCATGCTGGGAGCAAAAATTTGACTCAGGATCTCCTCAAGTCATTTGGTAGCTCTGAGGTAAGTCTATCACAGCTTTTCCTGCACAAACTGTTCATTATTGGATTGAGTGTACTCTCAGTAACTTTGCAAATGACACCAAGCTGGGAGGGACTGTTGATTTCTCCCTTCTTCAAGAAGGGAGAAAGGCACTACAGAGGGACCTAGATAGACTGGATCAATGGGCCAAGGTTAACTGTATGAGTTTCAACAGGACCAAGCGTTGGGTTCTGCATTTTGGTCACAACAACCCCAGGCAACCCTACAGGCTTGGGGAGAAGTGGTTGGAAAGCTGCCTGATGGAAAGGAACCTTGGTGTACTGATGGACAGTCGGCTGAATATGAGCCAGCAGTGTGCCCAGGTGGCCAAGAAGGCTGATGGCATCCTGGCTTGTATCAGGATTGGTGTGGTGAACAGGACTAGGGAAGTCATCCTGCCCCTGTACTTGGCACTGGTGAGGCTTCACCTTGAGTACTGTGTTCAGTTTTGGGCACCTCAGTACAGAAAGGATATGGAGGTGCTGGAGCAGGTCCAAAGAAGGGCAACAAGGCTTTCAGGGTTTTCATGACTAAAGCAGTGACTGACACCTGATTGGAGCTCAATTATTTTCCTTTTCAACTGACACAGAGCTGGTGAGTGGGGTTTCAGCTTGGAGCCATGTAGGCAGAGGGGAGTACATGAAAAGCACTCAGCCTTAGCTGTCAGCCCTAGCACCTCCCACTGAGCCAAGCAACATTCCAGATGCTCATCCACTGGTGCTGCTGCCACATATATATCAACCACTGGTGCAGCTTCCTACAGTTTAATGAAACCCCTGGTCCACAAAAACTGCGTGGTGGGGACTTTTGGATTTGGCAGAGCTACACAAATATGGGAAGTTTGGCACCTGCATTAGAGTTTCAGCAGAGCAGGGCCCTTGTTTCCAGCAGAATGATGGAAACATACCTACAGCCATAGCTGTAAAACTGTCAGACAAAAATTGCCAATGGAAGAAAAATTTGAAGAATGTACACTTGAAGACATTGAAGAAAGTGATTTATCTCAGAATATCTCATGTCCTTTGCAGTGTCTTACCACCCTGGAGAATAAGACTTGACAGGTAGCCTGACATCTTGTTTGTGATTGACAATGGAAAGCTTCTTATTTACTTTGATTAAATTCCTACATTTTTGTATTTGATAATGAGTACTTCCTACAATGTCTACCTACACTCAACTGTGATTTCTATTCCCTACTGCATAACATGTGATCTGTGTTAAACTCCCATGTATGCATATGTACGCACATCTCATGTTGATGTACCCAGAATCCATTAGACAGGATGAAAAGATGACCTCTGGAAGACGTATTTTCTTCACTTTGCTTTCTATTCAGCCAATCCGAAGGAGAGCACCACAGCCCAGGAGCACTGCTCAGCGCTGCTCCATGTACCGCTGCCTCGATACAGCTTCACCAAACCAAGCTTGGGATGGGACCCAGCAGAAGACTCCTGATGTAGGTGATGAAGCATATGTAGCTCCTGGCTGCTTGAAGCCAAGCATTTTGTTCACCTCCAAAAAGAGGTGAGACTGCCCTATGAAGCTGTGGAACTCATCTCCTCTGTATCACCACTGCTACTACCCTTGCATGTTTTCCAGGCCGTGCTTTGCAGCCAGGGTTATAACTTTTCCTGCAGGCAAGCTATACTGAAACTGGGCCACATTTTTGTTGTTATTCCCCTCCAACAGGGTGAACCAGCAATGTGGTTTGCAGTGACAAGCCTCTGGGCCAAGATGTAGGCAAAGCAGTGTACAGTGGTGCTGCTGCATGGGCTACAACAGCCAGGATGGGCAACAGCACAGAGCCTGAGCTGAGCTCCGCTCCCAGCAGGATTTTAGTAGTGAAGGCTTTGCTGCCTCTGATAACGATTTTCATTGTGATGGTGAAATAATCAATGTGGCAGCTCTGCTGGTAGCTGGGGCAGGCAGGGCAGGCAGCGTAAAGTGGAAAAGCTTCACTTCACGGTCTGTCATCCTGATTCGAGGATGTGGAGGGTTTCTGTGATTCCCTGTTACAAAAGACAAAATTACTTCAGCCCAATAGCTTGTCTCAGTGCCAATACTGCAGTGAAGGGAGAGCAGGAACCCTTGGGTGACTATAGGATCATGAAACAGGGTGGGAATTGCATTGGGCACCAGCAGTGTACTCACTGTTAGCACCTCCAAAAATGCCAGAAAAGTAGTGCTACAAGAAAGAATTCACAGTGGCTTACTGTATCGCAAGCCTCTGATGGCTCATGATAGCCTGCATTTTCTGAGGTGCTCCTGTGGCTGTGGACAAGTCGGACCAAGTGAGACCAATGTGCTCTTCTGCATAGGTTGAGAAAACTGGGATTGTTCAGTCTGGAGAAGAGGAGGCTGAGGGGAGGCCTTATCGCTCTCTACAGTCACCTGAAAGGAGGTTGTGGCGTTGTGGGGGTCAGCCTCTTCTCCCAAGTAACAGAGATAGGATGAGAGAAAATGGCTTCAAATTGCACCAGACGAGGTTCAGGTTGGATGTTAAGAAAAGTTTCTTCTCCAAAAGAGCAGTGAAGCAGTGGCACAGGCTGCCCAGGGAGGTGGTGGAGTCACCATCCCTGGAGCTGTTCAAGAACCGTGTGGATGTGGCATTGAAGGACATGGGCAGTGGTGGGGATGGGTTGGTGGTTGGACTAGGTGTTCTTAAAGATCTTTTCTAACCTTAATGATTCTATGATTCTATTCTATAATTCTATAGCCCAGTCTACATGCTGTTAAAACAGATTTACATACTAATGTCAATTCCTCCACTTGATTTACAGAGCAAAAGAACCATGAAAACAGGAGTGGCATAGTCCTGAGGCCAACATGTACTAATTCAGGTCTTGTAGCCTGTTAGGACTTCTCTTCACTTAAAAATCTGCTGGGATTGCTGAGATGTTCCATGGAGCTTGTCCCTAGACACATCCTCCTGGGCTGGCCCTGAGGTTCACTTCAAAGGCACCTCCTGGAATCATAGAATCCTCAGAGTTGGAAGGGACCCTTAAAGGTCATCTAGTCCAGCTCCACTGTAACGAACAGGGACATGCATAGTTAGATCAGGTTGCCCAGGGCCTGACACAGCCTCGCTCTGAAAGTCTCCAGGAACGGGAGGCATCCACCACATCTCTGGGCAGCCTGTTCCAGTGCTTCACCACTCTAACTGTAAAAGACTTTTTCCTTATATCTAACCTAAATCTACCCTCTTTAAGCTTGAAGCCATTTTGCCTTGTTCTATCACTACTAACAAACCCTACTAAAAAATCTGTTCCCTTCTTTCCTGTAGCTTTCCTTTAGATACTGGGAGGCTGCTATCAGTTCACCTTGCAACCTTCTCTTCTCCAGGCTGAACAGCCCCAGATCTTTCAGCCTGTCCTCATAGGAGAGGTATTCTATCACTTGGATCATCTCTGTAGCCCTCTTCTGGATGTGCTACAACAGATCCATCTTTCTACTATACTGAGGACACCCCATCTGGATGCAGTACTCCGGGTGAGGCCTCACAAGCCCAGAGTAAAGGGGCAGGATGACTTCCCTCAAGCTGCTGGCCACACTTCTTTGGATGCAGCCCAAGACACAGTTGGCTATCTGGGTTGCAAGGGAACATTGCTTGCTCATGTCCAGCTTGTCATCCACCAGGGCTGTGCTGAATCCTTCCAACCTCCAGCTTGTATTGATAATGGATGTTACTTTGACCAAGATGCAAGACCTTGGATTTGGATTTGTTGAACCTCATGAGGTTCACCTGGGCCCACTGCTCAAGCCTGTTTAGGTCCCTCTGGAGTGCATCCTGTCCTTCTGATGTGTCAACTCTACTCCACAGCTTGGTGTCATCAGTGAACTTGCCAAGGGTGCACTTGATCCCACTGTCAATGTCATTGATGAAGATATTAAAGAGTATTGGTCCCAGCACTGACCCCTGTGGGACACCACTTGTCACTGATCTTCATCCAGACATGGAGTCATTGACCACTGCTCTCTGGACTCAATCCTGCAGCCAGTTCTTAGTCCATCGAACAGTCCACCCATCAAATCCATATCTTTCCAATTTGGAGAGAAGGATGTTGTGGGGTACCATATCAAAGGCCTTACTGAAGTCAAGACAGATGACCTCAGTGGATCTTCCCTTGTCCATTTGTGTAGTGCCACCATGATAAAAGACTACTTGGTTGATCAAAGAGGATTTGCCCTTGATGAAGCAATGCTGGTTTTCCTGTATCACCTCCCTATTCCATTCGCCATAGCACAGCTTCCAGGACGATCTGCTCCATTATCTTTCCTAGGACAGAAGTGAGACTGACAGGTCGGTAGTTCCCAGGGTCATCCTTCTTACTTTCTTAAAAATGGATGTGATTATGCCTTTTTTTCCATCCAGCTCAGCTGGGGGCTCATTTTCAGGAGATATGGATCCACGAAGTAGAAAATCTAAAGTAATGTGTCTGTAGCACACAGCAAAGGTGAGCAGTGTGGTGGTGTGCAGACTGGAGGAAGCTGTTGCCTTTTTAGGAAAAACAAACAAACAAGATCCTTTCTCTTCCCTCTTTAAAGGGAGAATGATGCTCTCAGGATGAAAGAAAAGAGAGGAGAAGAACTGGAATAATCCTTCCTCACCTCACAGGGGCTCATTCCAGAGTGCACACAGCCCCCACCCTGTGCCAACACTTATTAAAATGCTTTGCTGTTGTTTGAAAGGGGAAAGTGTGTGTTTTTGGGGAAGGTGATTTTGCTCTCAGGAGCCACTCAGGTAATCTTTTACAGAATCACAGGGGTTGGAAGAGACCTCTGGAGATCATCAGGTCCAACCTTCTGCTAAAGCAGGTTCCGTACAGCAGGTTACACAGGCAAGTATCCAGGTGGGTCCTAAATATCTCCAGAGAAGGAGACTTCACAATCTCTGGGCATCCAGTTCCTGTGCTCTGTCACTCACCTTAAAGAAGTTTTTCCTTATATCTGTATGGAGCTTCCTGTGTTCCAGTTTATGTCCCTTACCCCTTGTCCTGTTGCTGCACACCACTGAAAAGAGCCCAGGCACCACTGAAAAGAGTTCATCATCAGTCTACAGAAGAAGCCAGGGGCCCCACTCTTGCCCTTCCCAAGTAAAACCAAGAGGCCATGCCTGGCCCACATGCAGCACAGGGCAGTCTGGGCCTCCTCTTTGTGCCCCAGGCAGGAACAGAGCCTGCGCAGGCTCCTGTGCATCCCCATGGGCTGACCTAGTTTCATGGTGGAGCACTGACCTGCACCAGGTCGGGCGTGAGGCGCTTGGCCCTCAGCCACTTCTGGAAGCGGTGGGTGCGGCGCAGGGCCTGCTCTAGGCTGCACGTTTTGGTCTTCAGCAGGGAGGTGCAGATGCGCTGGTCAGCCCGGTCATGCTGGTACTTGGTGGTCAGGCGGGTGATGTCAACCATCCTCCAGCTCTGGGTATCATCGGTGTAGTTGCCCAAGTAGCTGAGCAGGTAGCTGGGGGGCAGCTTTAAATGAGAAGAAAGCCAGGTGTCAAACCTGCCAAACCAAAACGAGAGCCCCAGGGAGAGTGGGTTAACAGACCTCGCCAACGCCCACCGCGCCAGCGCAACCACCGCTTTGCCCTCAGGCACCATGGGGCACTGCAGAAATCTCACACAGAGGTCTGGGGGATTTTGGGGGGAGTCCCCATTAGCACCACGGGGGCACCTCTTCCCAAGCTACAGGCAGGGCCCATGTGGGTTCGAGTGCGGTCTCACGTGCACTCAGTGAGAAGAGTGGGTGGAAATATGCTTGGACAAAATGTCCTTGTTTATTCCTCACATAACAATATTCCTTGTTATGGGGGTGCCCTGAGGGGGAGAGGAGAGATAAATGCTAAAATTTGGGCCACATGAAGAGTAAAAAAGAAGGGAGAATTCTAAGGGTTTCAATTAAGAGGGAATTTCTGACGTTTTGAGATTTCCTAAGCTGCAAAGGGGAATTGGCCAAAAAAGAAATAATCAACACTTTCAAATACTCTGCAGAATAAAAACTTCTGAAAATAAATGTGTTTGGAATTATCAGAATGATCTTTCTGAGGTGGTGGCATGGTCACAGCACCGAGCTTTCCAAAGTTCAAGTGTCTAGACGGTTGTCTCAGACATTTGGTCTGATTTTTGGGTGGTCCTGTGTGGAGCCTGGAGTTCTATTAGATAATGCTTATGGGTCCCTTCCAATGCAGGATATTCTATGATTTACTCGGTGTTAATGCATGATAGACAGGTGTAATTTTTTTCGTTAATCATGGAATCATAGAACAACAAAATGATAGAATGACTTGGGTAAAAAGAACCAGAAAGATCATCTAGTTCCACCCCCCTGCCATTGGCAGGGTTGCCAACAACTAAATCAGGCACTAGATCAGGTTGCCCAGGGTCCCACACAATCTGGCCTTGCACTAATGCTGAAATAAAGATCACGTAAGATAGCGTGACCAGCAGGTCAGGGGAGGTGATTCTGCCTGTCTGCTCTCGTGAGACCCCACCTGGAGTATTGTGTCCAGTTATGGAGCCTGCAAAACAAGAAGGACATCAAGCTGTTGGAGTGGGTCCAGAGGAGGGCCATGAAGATGATCAGAGGGCTGGAGCACTTCCCCTGTGAGGACAGACTGAGATAGCTGGGGCTTTTCAGCCTGGAGAAGAGAAGGTTGCGAGGAGACCTCATAGCGGCCTTCCAGTACCTGAAGGGGGCCTACAGGAAAACTGGGGAGGGATTTTTTTAAAAGGGCAGGTAGTGGTAGGATGAGGGGAAATGCTTTTAAACTGGAAGAGTCTAGATTTAGCTAGATATTAGGAAGAAATTATTTACTGTGATGGTGGTGAGACACTGAACAGGTTGCCCAGCGAGACTGTGGATGCCCCCTCCCTGGAACCACGTAAGACTGGATGAGGCTTTACACAACCTGGTCTAGTGGGAAGTGCCCCTGCCTATAGTAGGAGGTTGGAACTAGATGATATAAAAGGTCTCTTCCAACCCAAACTATTCTGTGATTCTATGATTCTGTGATTTTGTTTGAAGTTTTCAATGCCATTGATAAGTCCCTAGGAAAAAAGTTTAATATCATGACTGAGTGCTTTCCTCAGCTACAAAGCCTTCTCTGGTGCTCAGTTTTCCTGGCCAGGTCACAGCTCTGGGCAGCCACCTTCCTTCAACCCCTTGGGCTGAGGCCAGAGGAGGAGGCTTAGATGAGGGTGCTTGTCTGCCTGGTGCTGTCCCCACAACCAGGAACTGTTTTGCTATAAGGGGAGATGTAGGATATGGGGTGGAAACCCAGTGCCAGGGTCATTGTGCGCCTCTGACGCAGCCAGCAGGGTTTTAGCAGCCAGGATGCAAGACCTTCCCATACAGAAGTTTTTGGGAATCTTGGCAGGATAAGGAGGGGACACTTTGTGCCAGGCGCATAGCACTGCTGTGGCTATGAGCACTGTGCACCAAAATGCTCCCCCTGCACAGGCCCCGGAGGGGAGTGTTCAGGCTAACCAGTTAGGCTGTGATGATGTTTTTTTTGGGCAGCCCCCACAGCCCTGTCTGAGCGGTGCTTTCTGTAAGCTCACTGGCAAGATGTGAGAGCGCAGTTGAATCCCAGCCTTCAGCATGGCCAGCGGCTGAACTGGCTGCCCCTGGGGTCTCCTAATTATGCACTGCCAGAGTGCGTAAGAAAGCATTTCTTAATTTAATCTCACTATAAATTAAAGCTGATGATAGCTCAGAACTGAAACAGGAGAGGCAAGGGGTGCCCTTCAGGAGCAGCTAGCTGCCAGTAGATGAAAAGGCACTAATGAGGCTAAGGGTTGAAGCTAATTTTTCTTTTTGATTTCCAGTTGGGAACTCCACACTGAGAAATGTTGAGGGGGTTCATTAGCTTTCCTCCCCACTAAATTTACCCTTCAAGGATTAGTGTGCGCAGCCTCTTTCTGCTCCCAAGAGCTGGTGGCTTCTCGTGCCGGGGGTGCTCTTGGACACAGAAATGGACTGGCTCCTTCTGCAGCCAGCAGCTGGCCCCATGCCGAGGTCAGGGCATTTTGGTCTTTGGGGCGTTTCGCCCTATACGAAATCAGAGCTTCCCTATGATCTGAGTATCTGACCTCAAATGAACTCCCCCCTCCTCTTTTTTTTTTTTTAATTTTTTTGGCTGGTTGTGAGATTGGACCAAAGAGCAGAGAGTGATTGCTGTGCCTTGCTGTGATTTGCTTTGCGTCACGACCCCTCCCAGAGCCTAATCTGTAAGGCAGGCACAGCATGCC
>JAOWBP010000001.1:92286133-92311343 GCA_028571105.1 Tragopan temminckii | reverse complement strand
GCAGCCCTGCCCATGGCAGGGGTTGGGGTGGGTGGGCTGTGAGGTCCCTCCAATCCAAAGCATTTATTCTATGATTCTGGAGCTCTGTGATTTTATTTTATTGTATTAAATGGATGGAAACAGCAGCTGGGAATTATATTATTCTGTAAAGCTTTGGAATTTGTATATGTGTATGTGTATGATGGAGAGGAAATTTTTAACACAGCATGTCACTAATTCAGCTGCAGTAGAGTAACCATTGCAACTTACTTTGATGGTACATCACAGCGTATTGCCCACAGCGTGCTTTGTTTTGTTCTCTCTTTATTAGTTTTGTTTAGATTTTTAAGTCATTTTACAGTTCTTCTGTAACAGAACTGTAAAAATGTTATGATTACAAAGAGAAGGAAGTGCTGAAATGTAATTATTATGCTATAAGACATCTTCTGTCATTGGGGGCGGGGGGAATGATACAAACCATGAGAAAAAAAAATAGTTGACTTGAAGTTAAGCACTGAAGCTAATGGATATTGATGCTGGTACACTTGCATGGTCTATGCACCTTCTCTTTGTGAGTGCAGTCATTCATGTTTCCAGGATTATCTGTAACCAAAAGGTTGGCTGGAGAGCAGATCCCTAGCAGAGATGGCCATGTGCTTTCACGCCAGCTGGGGTGCCTGGATGGCCTGTAGGCAGCTGCAGGCTGAGGCTACTGGCAGTACAGCAGTGAGAGCAAGATGCCAGGCAGCCCCCAGCCATTCTGGCGGCCCCTGGGCTCTAAGGCCTGGATGTCTGAATGTGAGTGGTGTGCACATAATAAAACACACAGCCAACATGCATGAAACATGTAGTGAGTGGTGTGCTGTGTAAGATACTGGTCAGTAAATTCCAATACAGCCGCCTTTGTTAGTGAAAATACAGCTTTGGTAATCGTTCTGTTTGAAGAGCTGCTTCTGTACGTGTTGCTGTTACGTGGTTTGCATACGTCTCTCACCTTCATTCCTTCTGTCCTCAAGCAGTTCCTTTCTGCCCTGTCTGTGTAACAGTTTTTGTCAGTGTCTGAATGTTAGACAGAAGTCCCAGTGTGCTTGTGCTCTATAAACCTTCGTTGTCCAACACGAGGTCCTCCTGAACTCTCCAGCCCCACGCAGACAGCAGCGAGCCGAGGCAGCAGCGCATGTAGCGCGTCCTCTCCTGACCCTCTCTCCAGGCTCCAGCCAGGCCTGGCAAATGGAGGCCTGGCACGCTGCCACAGCTGATTATGCAAGGCTTTCTGCGTCCTACTTAGCTGAACAAAGGCTGCTCTGAGCGACCTAGGCATCGCACCTAGGTCACATAGGCAGAAAAAGCCATCTCTTGACAGAGTTATACTGAGTCATGATGGAGCTTTCCTTCGTGGTAAGTCTGTGAGAACTGTCAGGTTTCAAATGATGGCTTGCCTTGCTTACTAAATAGATGCAGAGCTGAGGGTTGCTCAGCTTGTTAATGCCCTTCTAGAGAGCTGGAGGGTTTAGAATCACTGTTCTGAAGTCTGACTCATTATAAACAAAAAAGCAGTAAAAATCTTACTCTAGGAGGAAAATGCATTGGTTGTTTATTGATGAAACAACACAAGTGTGGGGACTTGTCTCTCTTGCCTCTGAAATTGTGAAGGATGAGTGTGCTAGGAGAAATACGTTTAATTCTAGCAGTGAAAACATATTAAGTTACTTAAACCCTTGCCAGATTATTTTCCTACTAGACCTTTCATCAGTTAAGTTTACGTGCAATCCACTGTACCGCTGATCCTTGAAGAGGTTACCTTCGCAATTGTTTCTACAATCAGGCGCATCAAGGACTCCAGAGGAGACAGAATAGATTGTAGATAATTGTGCAATTACAGATGACTCCAAATCAAGGTATATTGTGACTCCAGTTGCAGCTGAGACTGTTACTTTTTAACATTCAGAACACTGCCTTCTAGGTAAATCCTCTTACTCTGCATTTGAATTTCTATAGACTGCTGTCTGCCTTGAGGTATTGTATGTCGTCTCTGAACTGCAGCGGCCTCTCCTGCATAATAACTATTTCACACAGCAGTAGCCAGCTTCAGTGCTGCAATATTTGAGAGAGGTGCAGATGTTTGCTAGCTGTTTCTGTTTGTTGCAGAGATGGAAGTTGGAAATTATTACTATTTTTAATTTTTTTGGTGCTGGCGATTGGAATTAGTGGACCTGCTTTTTGCTGATGAGCTTTATGTGTTAGAGTGCATGCTTTTTTTGAATGTTTTTGGATACTTACCAGGGGGTTATGGATTATTTATCCAGCAAGAGGTGTAGGTTTGCTTGTTTATGTGCATTTCAAAGCTTTTTGGTTTGAGAGGTTCTGTGTTTCTGTGTATTGCTTTGCTGTAATTGTTTAGGGCAGATGGCTTATTCTTCTGTAGTTACATGCTTCAGATTATAAATTTTCTTGTTTTTTTTTTTTTTTTTTTTTTTTGTGGCATAGTAAACAGTGCTAGCAGAAATTTTCTACGTAGAGAAAAAATTTCATAATATGGATTTTGAAATTTGAAATACAGTGTGGTGGAAGTAAGAAGTTAATTTTTTAGGAGGCATTGGTGAGAATAATCCTGCTTTTTACAGTGCAGCACTGATTTTACTGGTATATTTAAATATTAAAATGCTTAGATTTTTGTGTGCGGTTGCTTGCTTTCTGCCGGTGAGTCTCACTGCAATAGCCCTCCTGCAAAGCTACTGCAGAACAATTGTCAATCGATTCTTTTTGGATCTGCTGATTTTTTATAATAGCATCGCTAGGTGAGAACAAATCTGTTCCTTTCTGCTTTATCTTTTCATATTAATTGTTAATGACAGTACAAGCTTACACATCTGTGCAAAATGGGTTTTGAATCATTTAGATCGGTGTACTCAGTGTACAGGCCAAAGTATATAGATGTGTTGTTAGGTTATTTTTCTGGTTAGGAAAGCTGCAATATAATGTAGAGCATTTTATTTTTATTTAGTCTTCTTTTTTTTTTTTGAGTTGCCTGCTTAGTAGAATCACTATGGTAACAGACTAAAGGATGTCCCTGAGGCACACAAGCAGCATTGCAATGTAAGTGATGGGAGGTTTTAAGTTCTCTCCTACTGCTCAACACTAGGGGAAAAAAAAAAAAAGAAAAAAAAAAACCACCAAAAAAACCCAAGCAAGACAGAGAAATAAGCTAGTATTTAATATTTCTAAGCTATTAAATTTATGCTAAGGTTAAAGAGTTATTTTGCAAGTAATGTATATCATTGTTTTCTGTACTCTTGGGAATTACGTTGCTAGAATTTTCATTAAAATTTGTAAATTTGGGTTATTCAGCTTCAGTTTGTTTCATTTTCTAAAAGCTGCTATGTATTACAAATGATATTGATGTAAGTCAGTGAGGAGATTATGCCACTGTATGCCTCAGCTAATGAGGAACTTCTTTCTTATACTGTGCTGTGGACTGTGGACAATATATTTTTCTAATATATATATATTTTCTGTTAAAAATATCTATTTAGAAATTTGGTGGTCTGGTAAACTCTTGTAAATCTTTGAGATGTGTATTACATAGGCATAATACATGGTAGTATTACGAACATAAGGAAAGTTTTATAGTGTCTGAATGCTTTGAGTATGACAGTGTGGAAAACAAGTTGCATATACATCCATTATCAGTGCATTTTTCTTTTTTCCCAGCTACACTGACAAGCTCCTGATGCCTCCTTGTTTGGCATCCTGGACACTGGGAGCTAAATGGTCAATTCCATGCTAACTGGATAAAATATACTGAAATGTCAGTAACATTTTGTGCTTTAGAAGCCATCCGATATTGTATTTTACAGATAACTGTATCTGTTGTATTTTACATGTTGTCTCCTAGGTTCCTGTCTTCTAGGCCTTAATTTGCAGTGAATGAGTTTATTCATCCAAATTCTGTGCTGCATGTAGGAATTTTCTGTGAAGTTTTTGGAAAAGGGCATTGGCACTTGAGTTTATATGCTTTGTGTATCCATTTTAACACACTCGGTTATAGCTGTAAATAGCAGTCACTGAGTCGACTTGACACTTGTTAAAGGATTGGTCATATCCAGGCCTTTTTGTAGATAAACTTCACTGCTCTGCTTGTATTCTTCTTTATGGAAGATTGATGCTTATCTCAGAATTTTAGATCATGAAGATGTTTTAAAACATATTTTTCATATCTTGAAGAAAAGTGATGAAAAATAAACAGTGTTTAATTGCCATTGTCTTAACACCTGGAGGGGAGATAGTACAAGAACTAATGAACTTATGAGCTCATTTTTAACCTAAAGGTACTCATTTTAAGTGTTTTTTGATAAGGTAAATTCTTAAAAAAGAAGACACAAAAACACACCAAAAGCAGCAAACCTTTAAATCACTTCTTGTTTACAGAAGAAGTGTTTTGTTTTTCTATATAGACAAATTTACAGCTTGGATATTGGTCTCCATGAGGCTATGAGCTAATAGTGTAACTGCCTTCTTAAGAAAACTTGTTCTTCCAATTTTGACCATTGATACAATCATTCTTCCAGATGCTGTCTGTCTTAATCATTTTGTGGAGATGCCTCTTGCAAGCACGCATTACTAGAAGCATTGCTGTATGTTTACAAAAGTATTTTACTTTCCTCTAGTAAACACTCTTGAACAGAAATTGGAGATTACTTTCTTTAAGACAAATGGTAAAATATAGTATTTATTCTTAAGTAGGAAATTGATTTTTTTCTTAGTAATTTGCCGAAGTACGAGTCTTACATTGTTTGAAAATCAATTCATCCTTGTTTTTTCAGCATTTTCAGTTAGCTTTGATTGACTGCAACCCCTGCACTTTGTCTAACGCTGAAAGTAAGTAACTTTTAAGTATTTCCATTTATTTTGTTGCAGATTTTTTTTCTTACAAATGTAACTGTTTTTAATGAAAGGAGTCAAAATAGAAAGATTGAGAAAATACTGAGAGGGAGAGACTGCAAAACCTGTTGTTTTAAATGGAGACAGATATTCTAATGGAATTGTGGATTGCTTTAGTAAATTAAATAAGTGAAAACAGAGACTTACTGTATTAACTGCTCTGAAGATTTGAGTTTAGAGGCAACTTGCTATTTGAGTTTTTGCTTATTTATTTATAAACGTAGTGCCTGTGTCATGGCACACATTTAATAGCCGTTGTATCCAGGTGCCACGAATTTGAAAATATGTCTTTTTTTCAGCAATCACCTCAGCGTCATTCTGAAGTTCAGTATCAGCTTTACACTGTTGAAATAATAAAAAAGTAGAAAAAAAATTGATTTATTAGGTGCCATTATATATTAGCCAGTACTTTAGCACTTTCATCTTTTAGCATGATTTGATCTGCCATACGCATTATATTCTGTAGGTTGTTACAAATTGTGCTGCATATATTTGTTTGTAATGAGTGAAATCATGTGCAAGAATAAATGTATATTTCTGCATTGCATGGAATCTGACAGAATCACGAGGCAGGCAGTAGTTCTTCTTGAACCTTCATGGTGTACTTGGTGTTGAGCTTAAGTTGCCTCCTTATACTGGCTTCCGAAGCAGTAGATAAAGTATTTACAAGCATTTTTCTGTTTAATTCCAAGCTGGATTGAATTGTGAATATTCTGTCAGCAAGGGTAGATGAAGAGGTTTTATTTACATGGGTGAAACTGCTGGTTGCTTCAGTATCAAGGAGCCAGCTGTGCTACAGAGTTCTTTGCAAGGCTATGTCACTTACCAGGTGCAGGCAGAGTAATTTTCTAAAATTATTTACAGAATTCTTACTAGGTCAATAGATTTTGATTGTTTTCTAGCAGCCATATCATTGCTTATTGTATTTCATGCTCTTTCCTATTATTTCTCACTGACTTTATCAGCTTTCTCTGCAACTTTGAATTTTTGTAAGGCTCTCCTCACACTTCCCCCACCTTCACCTGTGCCCCAAGATTTATGTAGAGGTACAGCCCCATATAAGGGCTACTTTGCCCTTGTGGTGTTGCATCCAGTGTACAGCAGACAGAGGGGGAAGGAGTGAAGAGGAATGAAAGATACTTTGTCAGATTCTCCAGTGCTGCTTAGTGGAGGGACAGCTGTGCGTCCTTATCTGAGATGTCAGATACTTTGGCATAAATGCATGAGATAGCCTTAATCCAGCCCCTTCTATTCCTAAAGTAGGCCATGTGAGTAACAGCATTACAATGACAGTCTTCCTAGCAGAAATGATTGAGTCCTAAGGACATCTTCCTTTTATTTAGGCACTTGCTAATGCAACATCTTTAATTTCTTTCTCCTGTATGACATGGCTTTCTTTTGTAGCTTCACTCTGAAAGAGGTTTGCTATGAGGGAGGAAAAAAAAAAAAAGATTTTTTAGTGAGCTCCTCAAAACAAAAGCAGGGGGTTCTCTTTCGTCAGTGCAGAAGGAAGTTAGATGATATGGCAAACATAATGGGTGTGTTATGTGCCCTTTAGAAAGGGACACAAAAAGTTTATTAAAATTTTAGATGATGCATTTCATTATGATCTGTTTTCTGAAATGCAGTAGGGTACCTTCTTTTATAGTGAAGGACAAAGCAATACACAAATGGATCTTTTCCTTTCCTTCATGACTTTGAGAGAAACCCTGGACATCTGAATTGCCTATAACCTGTTACACCATAGCATTGAGAAAAATTGTTCTGTGTGATTGAAATAAGTTGAGCTTGGCTTAAATAGAGAAATTGTCTTATTTATTTCTAATTTACTTACGTACAGAAACTATTACTTGTCACTGTGCATCTCTGCTTAGGGATTATATTACTAACTATCCTGAAATGTTAATGAGCTTTGCATTTCAGAATGCAAATAAAATCCATGGTCTGCCTTTCTGCATTTTGTTTTCAGACTTGGTGCTTTTCTAGAAAACACATTTTCTGACAGTTCTGTTATATTAAATGCAAAATATCAATACGAACATACTTTTTTGTCTTTTTAGAACGTAGTTAGTCTCTGCTTTGCACTGATAAATTTCAAAAACGTTTATCTCTGACTTGAGAAAAATGTATTCTTAATGTCATTCATTACATCTAATAATTCTGATTTTTCACTCTTACAGTTCAGTTTCACATCGCCCACTTATATGAAATCCAGGTAAGCTTTAGGCTCCTTTTTATAAAGTGTGATGAAGTTTGTAACTGCATGATATAATCAGTCTGTGGCATTCAGCTGATTATAGATGCTTTTGTGAACTGAAGTTAGGCTCAAGTCCTAATATTATGCATGAAGATTGTCCTGCTGAAATGGGGTGGCTATTTTAGTAAGCGTATGTTCACTAGTCTCCCAGTCAGTGTGCAAAAAACTGCAGCATAACTTTGGTTAACAAATGGATTTTTTAATACATACATATAAATGTAAAAAATGCATAGTTTCTCAATTCATACATATTCATATTGTTTCTCACATTCATGCACACGAAGCTGTCCAGGTGCATGTATATATTATATATAAATGCAGAAAATAGACAATCTCTCAATTCGTACATATCCATGTTGTTCCTCACATTCACACTCAAAAAGATGTCCAGGTGCTTTTAAAGTATATTTAATATGAAATTTTCAAATTTAACTAGACATATGTGACGGAAGCTTGTGAGATCCGAGGACAGTGGGACATAATGCTGTGTTATTATTCTGTGTCAAATCCTACCGCAGTTTTTTAGATGAGTCTTTTGGGAAATTACGGAACACTCACTGAGCTTCCGGGATATAAATAAATTAAAACCAAGCAGCTACGGAAACAGCTATTGTATATTTGTAATTTGACTGACTGGTCATATGATTGTAGATTGTATACTCTCCTGTCATGTTTATAGGTATAATGTGATTGAAGAAGAGATGTGACATGAAAACAAAAACTGTTGTAAATAAAACAGATGACAGACAAATTCTACATTTTCAGTCATTTGAAAAGTAACTTGATAAGTAAGTGCTGTCTTTTGATGGCACAGTGAAAAATGACATTATGTAAGTAATTATTTATAAATAGAAGTTAATATCTTGATGAATGAGATACTTTCTTTTGACTGCTTTTGGTGCAGTAGAACTTTTGAATTTATGTAACTGTACGACAAACAGAAATCCCCTATCCCAAACCACCATTAAGAAACTTCCTGGGATTTTGTGACTCTAACACGTCAAGAGAGGTTTTTTGTTTTCATTTTGAGCACTGGATCACATCTGACAAGTTCGTACAACAAAGCATCCTATACATGTTGGTCCTTTTGATCTGCTAAAATAAAGCAGAAAGTTGAAAATCTCAGGTCACCATGCCAGGTGCCTTGTATAATACTGTGGCCTATATTGCAAATGCTTTCTAACTGGCAGTTGCAGGCAACAGGATATTTTAATACAAGTCAGAGACAAAAAGCACATACTGCTTTTAGACTCCATTTGCCTCACAGTTCTCTTTAATGGGTATCTTCTTTTCTGGAATTTGAGAAACTTTGAACCACGAGGGCTCTTGACTTAATTTGAGTATTACCTCTGATACAGCAAGAGACACTTTGGGAGGGGGGCTGGGCCTCTGTTTCTTCTGAAGGACACAGAGCTACAGTTTCGTGAACCCCCTCATACATATGAAAATGAGCTTGTCTCTAATAATGTATCAGAAAGTTCATTCATTCTGAACAAGAGAATAATCCAGGGTTGATAAGAGGTAGTGGTGTTTTTTCTTGGTTTTAATGCTAGTTTCTACTACTTGATCTGTGGCCATGAGAGTGCTAGTTAGGTTATCAGCTGAAGTTCCTAAAGAAAGATGATGTTTTTTTCCCAGCCCACGTTTCTTAAGATTGTTTCTAATACAGCCAAACTCAAGGGCATGTATTTGAATTGAATACCTAAATAAAAACAAATGTAAACATTATGACAGTTTTCTGTAATACTTTAAGACAAATATGTAGGCAGATTTCTAAAGGGTAAATAATACAACAAATAACAAAAGCAAATATTATTCTAGGTCTAGAAAACATACTGTATTCTAATAGATCTTTCTGAATCATTCCAAGCATGCAAACATCTTTTTCAAAGTAGAGATATTAGTCACTAGTATTTATCTATTTAACATCCAGATTGCTGCCCCTGCTGTCACACTACATGGGGAACTTCTGTTCATTTGCCTATCTTTCATAGTCATTAACTACAAATTTTGTTCCCAAAGCTAAATTTAAAGTTCTTTCCTGATTGTTTTGATTTTGCTAGCCATGGATATTTTATTTATTTATATTATTTGTTTTCTTGCCAGTTGTCTACATTTCATGAACACCAATTAAAAACCTTTTCTACCAACTTCCCTTTGTTCCATTTGAAAGTATGTAATTGCCGCTTTAATTTTCTTCCTGACTAGATTAAGGTTTTAAAATCAACAAAGTTGTCTTTTGTGATTGTGGGATCTCAAGAACCTAATAGCATTTAACTTCTAATAAGCACTTAGGTTGTTTACAATCTCTGGCTTGATTGTCCCTTTTAAAACACCACTAGTCAGTACTGTGTTCTCTTTGCATATAACAACTGTAACTAAGTCATGACAATTTGCATTTAGGTGGCCCTTTTTGTTTTAATAGGTTCTTCATCTGTCTGCCAGAATGAGCTCTAATGTTGAGTTACCTGAAAGCATACTTTTTTCTTTAAAAAATGTGTAGAATTTTTAGAAAATGACCAAAAAAAACCAAACCAAACCAAATAAAACAAAACAAAAACAAAAAAACCCAGCAACCCAATAAAAAGACAAAACAAAACAAAAAACAGTAGATCTCAGCCTTTATATAGTTATGTGGGAGAGGAGAAGCAGAAGAATTAAGCATTTAAAATAAATTCACAGTTAAACAATTATTGCTAGGGTAACGTGACGAGAAACAAATGACAACACAATTACAAAAAATAAAAAATAAAAAAATCAAGACTGCTTAACATTTAATGTGCACAAAACAAAAGCTCTTACTGTTCCAAAAGTCAGAAAAGACCACGGTTCTAACTTGGAAATGTGTTTTCTGTATCAAGGTCTATAAGAGAGTTAAGAATTGAATGTTTCCATGCTCTAAAGCACATTTAAACTATATGACAAATTATAAGATAGTATATCTTGATTCTTGAGGCATAATCTGTGGGTTTGTTTTAATTCTACATATGGTGGAGCTCTTACCAGTAGAGCAAATAGGCCATTCTAATATAACAAAAAAAGGAGAGAGGCTAAAGGATACCAGCCACCAGTTTCTGATGATCTTCTTTTCTGTTGCAAATTTCCTGGGAGTCATTTGAGTAGGGTTTTTTCAAATGTCAACTCACAATCAAGCGTTCCTCTTAAAAGAAACATGTTCATTTTAGTATAAGAAGTGTAATGCATGCGTGAGGAGCTGACCAAATTGAATAATTTACAAATTTTCCTTGACTATTTTAAGTATTCAATTTATATTAAATACTATATTTTATGAAAGTTATTCTCTTATCATATATATATATATCACTTAAGAAAGCTTTCATATGCACTGTATGCAAAAAAAAAAGTTCTAGATTTTTTTGTCAATGTGTTTGTGTGCTGTCAGTGCTGTGAAATCGTTGCTATTGGTGATCTATTGTGAGGTTTATGATTAATCAATTTACTTTTTTCCTTTTGCAGAGAAAGTATCACTCTGCAAAGGAAGCTTATGAACAACTTTTGCAGATCGAAAACCTTCCTGCACAAGTAAAAGCAACTGTCTTACAGCAGTTAGGTATGTAAAATCAACTTTTATTTTTCTGTGTGTTTCTTTTTTTCCATCTTTGCCTTCAACAGTGTTTTTTTAAGGCTCCAATTTCTAAGTGAATCTGAAATACTGAGGATCATATTTGAGATTTTAACTCAAAATAGAATGCATAACAGTAGATAATAAAGCAAATAAGAGAGAAGGGAAATACTGTAACTAAACTTATAAAATTAAAAAGCTCTTAGATTTACTACGGTAGTTGCACTATGGGTTTGGGGCAGTGAGAGAGTGATCTTTCGGAGCAAGAGTACGGTAGTTAAAATTCTATATTCTTTCAATTCTGCCTCTGAGAACATCCCTTCAGTAGCCAGAGTTAGTGCTGTAAACCAAAATACTTCTTTCTTTTGCAGAATAGAATAACCCTGCAAGTGAAAAATCTACCTTTTCTTTCTACTTAATTTTAAGCGCTTAATGAAAACATACTCCTGTAACTAAAAGTTTATTACTCTAGAAAAGAAAAGAAACCACATAAAATGGAAAAAAAACATTACCGTTTAAAATTTGTCATCTCCCACATTTACAGAAAGCTGATAAATCATTTGTAGTCGAAAACTTCTAAGGAGTGGGTAGAATAAATTGCATTTTTCCTCTATGCCTCACGAAAGTACTTCCAGGATATCTTGCTAAAGTTATTCAAACAATGCAAATCCTTCATTCACTTTCTCCATGTTCTTCATCTAATTTATTATTCTAAATATTAATTTAGCCTGCTTGTGCCCATCTTTTTCTTTTTGTTTTTCCTTCACACAGTGGTCATTTAATGCAAATGAGTAACTGGCAGTAAGTCACAGCCACAATACTTTCTCTTCCATAATGCAGGTTGTGTATGCATTTGGGGCAGGCTGATTTGTTCAGCTTCTAATTTTTCTGTGTGAAAACACGAATGACACTGCGGGTATCTAGGTGCTGTCAGATGGAAATGTTCCTTACATTTCAGTATCCCCTTTGGTTTTTGTTTGTTTATTTTTTAATTTAGTACTACCCAACTTAGTATAAATTGTAAGCAATATCATTCATATAGGCTGCACAAAGGATCAACAGAAGACAGATTGCCCAAAATAGGTGACCAGTGCTTTTTCAAGTCTTTTTGACACATGCTGCTATGTTAGAAGCAAAGGCGTGGTCATCTTCATAAAATCATACCACAGGTTGCTGTGCTAGCAATAGGAGTAGTGTCTGAGAATTGTCCGCTGTCTGAAAACTGAATTAGCTTCTCCTGTTTAATCAGCGTAGGTCACTTATTTGCGATAGTTGGGATAGCTTGTATGTAGAGAAGGAGACAGTGCTCTTAACTAGAGTGTTCACAAAATAATACCATTTCTTTTGCTCCTCACTATTAGCAGTGCTGTTAATCAGAGTATGGTGTTTATGACAGATTTAGTATCTAGCAGCTCATAATAAGACACCTCCTTGGGAAGTATAGTCTGGGTGGTACGGTGCTACTTAGAAAAAATAATACGAGGGCTACTCCAAAAATAGTGCCTCCTGTTTTATGATGTTGGCACATGATGTCAGAGGCAGATGTTGGTGATATGGCAGTAGAGGTTGAACCTTCCTTCCAATATACCATTACATGTTATTGCCATGTGACAGATGGCAGCAGAGGGGCAGTCTGACACAGTGGCATCTGACAGGGAAGTGCGTATGAAGCAAAGTGTGTAATTGAATTCCTTCCTGCAGAAAAAAATTGCTTCTGTCGACATTCATTAACACTTACTGAAAATTGATGGTGGCCAACAGTGGATGTGAGCACAGTGAAGCAGTGGGTGGTGTGTTTCAGCAGTGGTGACAGTGACAGTGGGTCACTTCCAGTGGTGCAGCTTTTTATGAGCGTGGCATGCAGCTCTTGTTCATCACTGACAAAAATGCATAGCTAATGGTGGTGACTGTGTTGAAAAGAAGTGTTTTGTAGCTAAGAATTCGCTCTATCAAATAGTGTTATTGTATTCTTTGTATTTGATGTAGTTTCCATGGAGATCAGGCATTACTTCCAGAGCAACCGACGTAGAAAATACCTGCCATCTGCCAGAATGCTATTAGCAAGAAACAATCAAAACATATTTCTAGATCAGATTCTTTTTTTTTTTTTTTTTTAACTCCCAACAGGAAAATTATTTTGGCATGAAAATACCTTTTGTTCATTTTTCTTAACTAATTGATGTTTATTGAGCATGAGTTGAAATTTAGGCAAGTTCAGATATTGTGTGAGAGAATTACTTAAACCTTTACTCTCATTGCTGTTTTCCAAAACAGATCATTGTGGAGGAGAACCTTGTGATTCTCTGAGAAATATGTATGTGTTTGAGCTGATGTGTGCTAATTAGTTCTGATAGATGTAACAGGAAGATCTGTGCAGTTGAATAAGAACAGTTTGTTTCATGTTTTTTACTGCTTTTGATTTGCTTTCCAGACAATAATTCTTTTCACCCCTTTGCCTGAAATTGCATTAAATAAGGGCTGCTATACCGGATGAGACTGAAGATCTAATCTGTCCCAGTATTCTTTCTCGAATTTTAATGAGCAGTTGCATAAACCAGAGTGTAGAACAGTGTTAGCATCTGCCCAGGGCTTCCTAAAGCACTCTCTCAAAGACTTTTGTTGGGGGCATTTCTAGGTAATGTGTCTGTAATTGGATGAGACATCATGAGATCCTGAAATGAGGAACAGGCTCAAAAACTGAGAGTCTTCAGAGACTGGGATGATGTTTATCAAGGAAACAGCAGTTGCCATAAATACAACATGAGAGTGATTGATAAGCATAAAACCAATTGAAACATGAGCCAGGCTAGAACATGCTTTTGCTGAAGAAACATGGTGATTTGTTACAAATTAGATTTAAAAAAAAAAAAACTGGAAAAGAGCCTGGAACATGGACAAAATTAGCATTTTTGATTATAATGTTGAAAATGTCCCCAAAGTAGAAGAGTATTCAGTATGCTAGTTGACAATTAGAATTAGCTCTTGCAAAGCAGAGACTACATGGCTTACCAGTTTCCTTTACTTGTGCTGCTCTAGAAGAAAACTTTGTTCTCTCTTGACTTCTACCTTTTTCACCTCACTACATGATAAGATAAAATCAGAAAGCTACCCTTGGTTCAGCACTGAAAGTAGATAGGGATTTCTAGTTCTCATTTCTGTCTCCTAGAAATAGATTCTTCTTATCAGTGAACCTCAGTGAAGATCTGAAGATACAGCGTGTTATCTGTCAGTTTGGCAAGATTCTGATAAAACATAAAATAGGCATCACCACACAACACTTCTGAAGATTCAGGAAGTTGTTTAATATCTGTTTTAACCATGTTTATACTTTCTGAACTCTTACCTTTATTTCACTCAGGCTTTGCCTGCCACTGCACCCAATATTTTATCTTTCCTGTACAGTTATGTAGGTGCATTCAAATAAGCACCCTCACATAAGCCTTGTTTCTTAAAGCACAAGTATTTCCTATGTGCTTCAGGACTTCAGTGACTTGGGATTTTAATCAAAATCATAGCTTGTTTATCTACGTAAGTTACTGTGCTTTTTTTTTCTGGTGGGTAGGGTTTTGACTTGGTCCATCTTCAGACAAGATAAAGTACTCTTCTGTCAGCACTACTTGACTCTTAACACGGTATTTCTTGCAGTCGATGAATTATTCAAACTTATGCTTCTCAACACAGTTACCAAGTGGAAACTTGGAAACTTCTTCAAACACCTCAGGCAAACATTGTTCAGTAGATCCGATTTTTTCCTAGACTGCCTTTTTTTTTTAAGCTTGTAAGTTTGTCTTCCTTTGCAAAAGCGTCATTGTGGCTGCTATGAGCCCATGGGATTAAATTTATGTATATATAACTCAAATAGATCAGGTAGAATAAGTTATTTAAGGTGTAGTCCAATCACAGAGAATGAAGTAAAGCTGCAAATACTCATCAGTTCCGTTCTCAGCCTTGCTTACTGTGTCTGGCATTTCTGATGAAGTGGGCAGACTCTTTATCCTTTAGATATTATATGTTTATGTAGTTAGACTGATTCCTAAAGGATAAGCTTAGGGTGCAGAAGTTTAGTTGATGGAGGTTTTACATGAATGCTGAGAGCAGATGTATGTGAAGCTCTATATAACAAAAACCTTATGCAAACTTTGGATATTATATGAAACTGATACAGTGTTTCACAAGGATCATTTTTGACCAGGACGCTATAAAAACATAGGGACAGTCTGCTGTACTGTTTTACAATTTATGAATATTAGGTGAAAGGCGAGAGGTTCTTAAGACGAACAAGTACATGGAAATTAAGCAGACACCAAGGCATAACTGACCAATGGACCAATGCAGTATGTAGAGATTTCAGCAAGCCAGCTGCCTGTAGAAAAGAACTTCCTTTTACTCACGGGCAGCAGTAAAATGATTTTGTGAGTGCTTCCAGAGATACCATCTAGGCATAGAGGCAGATGGGGAGAAGTCTGAGAAGATGACGAAGGTGCTTTATTTGAAATGGTAACCAAGTCTTACGTCATTGCTGAAACAGAGATGCACTTTGATAGCTTGTAAAAGACTATATGAAGGCAAGGACTGAGAGGCCATTAAGGTTAAGATAAATAATTTGCCTAATGTAGTGAAAAAAGAGAAGTTATGTGAAAATATATTCTGTGATTATGTGAGAAAACAAAATGATCTTTTTAGGAGAATTTGATATGTAGGTGAGGAGTGATTGCATTTCTCAAGGCAAAAAGAGGGGATGTTGTAGCGAGGTAGACATAATGACAAAGTATGAAAAACTGACATGGAATGACAGCAGTTCTTAATAATGCATTACTGGGGAATAGTACAAACACAGATAGGAGAGTTAGAAAGAAAAGGTAAGATGAACTTAATATACAGATGATAGATGTGTGTTACAGGGAAGATGATGGCATGAGAGGTGCCCACATTCAGGGGAGGAAAGAGTTAATATTTTCAGATTAACTTTTTATAGTAGAATATTGAGTGGCTCATAGTTACGCTACTAACCTTGTAGAAAATACTTTAAACAAGAATGTTTTTAAAGCATGTGAAAGTAATTTTGAATCTAGGTCCTTTAGCCCTGTAGTTTTAGTATAGAACGTCAAAAGGAAGTTTTTTAAGTTTCATTCATAACAATTTATGTAACTGATAGTATTGTTTGATATTCATATTTTTAAAGAGGGACCAAAGCTGTCAATATTCTGCTGTGCCAGAGCATTAAATGATGTTTGAGAATTTCACTTTTGCCATCTATGGATTTTTCTTGTAGGCTGGATGCATCACACCGTGGATCAGCTTGGAGACAAGGCAACCAAGGAAAGTTATGCTATACAGTATCTCCAGAAATCTCTAGAAGCAGATCCAAATTCTGGTCAATCCTGGTATTTCCTTGGAAGGTGAGAAATGACTTTATAGACATTGTAACTGTGTTTGTAATTATTTTTTGAGGATATTATTATGAGTTATCTTTTATGTTCTTTGTAGCTTGTGGAGAAAAAATGAAAGGAAAAGACGTTTGTATCTAGTAAAGTCCTAATTTCCTGGAAAGCTGCGAAGTTGTTTAGGATGATTATAGATTACAAGTTGAAATGAAATACATTACCTAAGCGGTCCTGGTTTTGTTTTTTGTTTTTGTTTTGTTTTTTGTAGTTCAGTTTACACCTTTACAGTAATGCTAACCTGCCCTACCTGCTTTTACTAGTTTCATTATTTTCTCTTTATTTTCTTAAAATCTCCCTTCTAGTCTCAAACAGTTTCAGCACTAAAATACAAGCGCGTCGATCTGCTGACAGAATAGTTTACAACTAGATATTAAGCCAAGATAACTCAAGTGGATCTGTTCTAGTTTCTACTTAAGTATTATATTAATCTTCACTCGTGCACAGTATTTTTCCCTTGAAAATTAGCTTTATCGAAGATGTAAATTATGTCAATTTAATGACTCTTCTTAGTCTCCATTTTTTAAAAAATAGGTGCTTTAAACAAGCCATCAGTAACTTCGGAAATAATCAGGTTTTGGAGAATAAGGAGATAAGTGTGACTTATCTTCTATGTGGTTGAAAGCTTTGATGTCAATTTAAACATGTGAACTGGTCAGTTCAGTGGAGAAATAGATTAAATAGAAATTATGCAAAAATGAAATTAATATAGTAACCTCAGTATCTTCCAGCTCACTTCCCTGGAAGTTCTTGTCATACCTAACTAGAACATACTACTGTTTCTGTCACCCTGATTTTATTCCTGCTGCTCTTTTTTGAGCAAGTCTTAAACTACCAGTCTGCAGGCTAAGGGAGAAGTACAGGCAGTGGAGACAGAGAGTTGGAATAAGAGTGGGAAGAAAAGGTAAAAGGAGCGAGGGATCATCTGGCTTGTTTTGTCATCCCTTTGGCTAAAACCTGTTCTTTTCCTCTCTAATCCCAATCCACGTGGCTAGAGACAGTTGTGTTCTTACACAGCAGCAGGACAGAGGCAAGGCTCAGTGGAGTACGTGTGCTCTTCCTGTACCTAGGCTTTAGTATGGTTGGAGTGAAACCTGGGACTATACAAACAATATGGGGGAATGGGGGAAATAGAGAAATAGAAATGTAGTGGAAGTATCCCTTATATTCTACAGGGGAGAACCAGAGCAAAACATTTCTGTGCCTCCTTCTTCCAGTCAGTACATTAACAGGAGAGTTATAAGTTTACAGGGCTGTGCATTCACTCTTCCTCTTTTTCCCTCCCAGTATATCCCTTGCGTTACTCCTTCCTCTGCTGGTCCTCCAAATTAGATAACATGGTTTAAAGTTTAAAAACTCCACCCCACTTCCCTGTTTTAAAGCTTCTTGGCTGCTTGATGCTAGTGTTATCCTAATTGGAATCTGTGTGTATCTGTTAAGCAGATATTTAAACATGTCTATTGGAACGTGGATTAGATTCTGAATAAAATGATATCCTGAGACGTTGTATGGAGACGTGACTTATTTGTTAGAAATAAATAATACTGTATTTTCTAATAAGCCTTAAGAATACACAAAAGAGTGTAGCATATTTGATGAACCTCACCTGTACTGTTCTGGATTTTATTTTTTTTACTAGAATAAACTTTCTGTTATTGATGTACTTTGAAAGTTGTCAGTTCTTTTTCCAAGAGGGAAACTTATTGGAAACAATGTAAGGCAAAGCTATCGTAGTTAAAACTAATTGCATGTGTTTTTTTCACATTTTATTTATTTGAAGTTTTAATTTTAAAAAGTAGATACTATTCCCTGCAGCATAATGGTAGTTCTCTTTCAAGGTTTGATAGTTCTGCTTACAATGCCAGGAAACCTACGAAGTTGTAGTATATACATAATATTCAAGTAATAAAATTTGAAAAAATCCAGACAAGAAAGATTTTTACAAATTTTATTGCTTTCTGTACATGGTTAAACTAATTGGTTTGTTTTTCATTTTTTGAAAACTTTATGAGATATGAGTTACGCATATAAAAAATTTCCAAGACTGTCCTGACTGAATTGGTCATTATCTCTTAATATAAATCAAATAATCCTGAAAGCACTAATTGTAGAGTAGGAAATTTTATTGTATTAGATTTCATGAAATAAGTATCTTAATAGATTTTTTTTGAATGGACTGGAGATGAATATTGTTTTTACTGACTGATGACTATCTTAAGTTGAACAAAGGTAGATCTTCAAACTGTAGCATGACTTCTGCTTTCACTGCAAATACATTAAGTTAGGGTTTAAACAGCATTGGTCGACTTCTCAAATGAAGAATTAGTAATACATGTTGATTAAGAAGTTTGAGTCTACTTGTGCCCAGCATTGAAAAGCAACAAATGTTTTGGATTCATCTAGATGAGTATGTATTTTTACGACTTAACATTTATCAGACCAGTCTTCGTAAGCCATCATCACTGATTATCTTCTATAAATATTACCAAAAATCTTTTTTTGTTTCTCCCAGGTGCTATTCAAGTATTGGGAAAGTTCAGGATGCCTTTATATCTTATAGGCAATCTATTGATAAATCAGAAGCAAGTGCAGATACATGGTGTTCTATAGGGTAAGAATGAAACAGGGTAATACAGTGATATAATTCAATGCTAATACATATATATGAATGAAGAATATTAGCTTTTTAAATCTTTTCTGCTCTCAAATGTTCTGTAATTTTTTTTATTTCTACCTTTATGTTGTCAGATTCGTCTAATTTGAAGTTTAAATTATAATTTTTACGTGCTTTTTTCATTTTTAAAATACTGAATATGCTTTGTATACAAACTTTGCATGTTAAGATTTTATAAATATGGGGGTTTTTTTTGCTTATTACTGTGATTTGTATAATGACAAAGTTTATTAAGGGCTTTGGGGTGGATGTTTGTATTTGACTTCATTGTATTTTGACTTTGTTATTAATTGTCAACTTCACAAATCTTTCTATTCAGTGTGCTGTATCAACAGCAAAATCAGCCTATGGATGCTTTACAGGCCTATATCTGTGCTGTACAATTAGACCATGGCCATGCTGCAGCCTGGATGGACCTAGGCACACTCTATGAGTCCTGCAACCAGCCTCAGGATGCCATTAAATGCTACTTAAATGCAACTAGGAGCAAAAATTGTAGTAATACCTCTGCACTTGCAGCACGGATAAAGTATTTACAGGTAAAGCTAAAGTTTTAAGATGTGGGAAATATTCTTCCATATACATACCAGAGGGGAGGGTAGAAGTAACACACAGATTTAACTTACAATCATTTGTGGTGTGTATAACTTGTTTTCATATGTATTGTAAGCATATCATAGCCTGTAATATTTTATTTCTTCATTTTTAAGTGGAATTTAATTACTTATAGACCCTATTTTACGTATTTAATCAATGCATACTGTTTTACATCACTTTTTTTTCTTTGTATTGTCTACATTTTTAAGTTCTCATAACATAGAGAGAGAACGCACACGTGCTATCTTTCACTCTTGTTTGCAATTTCAGAAAAAAAAAGAATTATGAGACCTGTGAATCTAGAGCTCATCTTTGTTCTGATTCTCACAAAGGTTTATATTCTGGTTACCCTCTTTATACTTAGCACCTCTCTAAAACCCCAAATTTTAAATCTATCCTCTTCTTTAAGACATAATTAGCTACAGCATATAGGAAGATTTCATGGACTTGCTCTTACTAAAGTAGGCTTGTGTTAAATTTGCTTTTTACATAATTTTTCCTAGGCTCAGTTGTGTAACCTTCCACAAGGTAGTCTACAGAATAAAACTAAATTACTTCCTAGTATTGAGGAGGCATGGAGCCTACCAATCCCCGCAGAGCTTACCTCCAGGCAGGGTGCCATGAACACAGCACAGCAGGTGAGAAGTTGGGTTATGTTCTGCAGGTGCCCAGCTTTAAGGGTTCTTTACAATCTGTAGTGGTCAAGCTTATTTTATTGAGTGCAGGACTGGCTTTTATTAATAAAAAGCCTTTGATTTATTTGCAAAGGCATACTAGATCAAGAAGCAGCTCCCGACAATATGGGAGAAAGATGGGGGTACCAATTTAGAACCTTTGTGGATTTTCATGATTTTAAAAAATTTCATCTTAAATAGAATGCTGCAGTGGTTTAATAATCCCTTGAAAGGTACACATTCCTCCATTGATGACCATATGGAAACTGATTTTTCAGTTTTTGAAACCAACTACAAAATATCTGCTCAGCCCTTTTAAAATATGTGGGCTGTTAAAATATGTAGTTTAAAGGAAAGAATTAAGAACATATAGAACCATATTTTTGTCTTCTGTGATTCTTAGGCTTGTAAACCTCATCATCCAAATACTGAACCTGTACTAGGCCTCACTCAAACACCAATTTCACAGCAATCCTTGCCACTACACATGATTCCTTCTAGCCAAGTAGATGACCTGACCAGTCCTGCCAAGAGGAAAAGAACATCTAGTCCAACAAAGGTATATATTCTGATGAACTAAAGAGCCCCCTCCCAAAATTATATGGAAATATGCATTAAAGTGATGCAGCATGCACACAATTTGTGCCGTGAATTTCAATCCTTTGGCATCAAGGTGGGGAATGTTTTTAGAAATTTTAAAGAAAATTTTTCAGTGATGTGTTTAGTAAGGAGGTTGCAGTTGTGGTAGGAAGTGTGTAAGGGCAATACAGATCGGTAATACTATACTATAGACATAGTTGTGCATGTCTAAAAGTGCAGTCATAGTCTGCTGATGGATAGAGAGGGAGACAACCATGTCATCCTGTCTACAGCCTTTGCTTATATTTAGAATTCAAGTGTTTCATCATCATGTAGTAATGTGACAGTAGATAAAATTGTCTGGTTTTAACAGCAGTGTACCTTTAAGTTAATTGCATAATTTTATTTGATTGTTTCTCATTATGGTATTAGATGTCACTTATTTTACATCTAACTACTATGATATTGTATGGGAATGGTAGAACGAGACTTGGCATGCATTAGTATATTCTCTGTGTAAAATGACTAGTTCTTTCATAAGGTAAAATCCAGATAAGAAAAGATGATATTGACCTTTTGATAGTCAAGAATTTTAACAAAATGTTTTCTCTCAGAATACTTCAGATGTTTGGAGCAGTGGCCATACAGTGTCACATCCTCCTGTACAACAACAAATTCATTCTTGGTGCTTGACACCACAGAAATTACAGGTAAGTACGTTGAAGGTCTTCAGAAACTTTGATTTATTTTTTGTTAGTTTCTTTCTTTTAAGAAAAAAATACTTCTGACTCACATTTCTGAAATTAAATGGGAAACAATACAAATTCTTTTAATATTGATGGATACTGTGTGGAATATATAAGATTAGCTGTATAATAAAATAATCAATCATTAGTAGAAACTGGATGCTTATCTTGTTTGAATTCTATAATTTAAGTAGCATCCAGTAATGCTACTTTTTATGTTGTTTTAAAGATAGACATGCAGATTGTAACACTAGCAAGCCAAGTGTATTGTGCTACTTGTTTTAGCATGGAGAATATTGAAGAAGTGAAAATATTGTGGCATCCTCTTTTTCTTATGAGGTATCTTATTGTATCAAATTACATAAACTCACACGTTGTACAAAATGGGATTAATCAAATGAAAGATGGTACCACTTTTCTGTATTACACATCATTTAACATTTTTATATGAAATACTGGATTTTGTTTTTGAAATCTTGTTTCAGGTCTTTTTTGTCACAATGCTTTTGTCATCTCTTCAGTTCATTAGGACTTGCAGTGAGCTTCAGCAGGAATTCCACATTTTGAAAATCAGGCTTAGCTAGAAACCCTCACCCGTGTATCACAGATACTATTTTCAATACCAGGAAATGTAGAAGAGAATATAGTGCAGAAACAGAAGGCTCCTTGAGCAGTATTCCCTGTAACTTGCAAAATAGCTCTTCAGCTGTTTCTTTATATGAAAGATGTTACTTACTGATAGACTGAAGGTGTGTGGAGAGTGGTTTAAAAGGAATGCAAAGATCAGGTTTTGGGTAACAAATATTTAAATTTCAGTTGTAAATTACTTCAGGGTCGTATCTTCAGATACTTCTTTCTGTAGTTAAGTTGCATAGTGTTCTGAATTTTTTGTGTGTTCTGGAGAAGTTTTCAAGTGTGACTGTTAAGACTGAATTTACTTCATACTGAGCAATGTTATTAAAAGAATAGAACAGTACAAAAATGTTAGAACATACATAATGATAATAGGAATTCTGAATAATCATACCTTAATGTAATTTTCTTAACACTACCAGTTCACTTAATTTTAATGAAGTGGTAATAAGATACATAACTCTAATTCTGAAGATCTCTCTACTTTTAGTAACTGCTAATAAAGTTTGGTTACAAAATAGTTCATGGAAAGATGTTTTAGTCTGCAGCAGAAATCTTGATCTTGTCTTTAGCTTTGCAAGTTTTGTTTCAGCTGTGCAAGTCTTGTCTTCCTGGATAATTTTCAGTAATGTATGCAAGAAGGTTATTAAAAATTGCATACATTTGTGATGATTCTAAACCATACTGGTTGATTTTTTTCAGCACTTGGAACAGCTACGTGCAAACCGAAATAATTTAAATCCAGCACAGAAACTTATGCTGGAGCAGCTGGAGAGTCAGTTTGTCTTGATGCAGCAACACCAGCAAGTGAGAACAAAAATATTTTCCTGTTCTACAAAACTTTTATTGATGATGGCATCTGTTGTGTTTCTTGAATTCTTAAGGTTTTGTATTGTACAGAGTTCTCATGCCCTTTGCAATATTACATTGTCATCTTTTTCATACAAAGCTTAAGTGTAATTTACTTGTGAAAGTTAATGGCTTTAGCTGTGTTTTATTGTAGGGGTACCAGATAGTGTAAAACATTTCAAGCTACACTTTCAAACTGAAGTGAGTGAATGCATGTAAAAGCAGTATGAGTTGAAAAACACTTACTTGCAGTAAGCCATATCACAGCTTTTTCTCTCATGCTTTCATTATCCACTTCTCTCTCTCTTAGTGTCCAACTTTAGCAGTATAATGCTAACAGTCAAACTGAAGAGCCTAGAAGAAAGGTGTGCCAGTAGCTTTACCTTAAAATTCACTCAGCACATTTGTGAGCATGACAGTCATCTTACTTCTCAAATGCAACTGGGAAGATGTCAAAATCAGTATTCAGTTGAAATTGATAAGTGCAGTATAACATACATAAGTCTAACATGATCTTTACTTCTTAAATTCTGTAGCCTTAAGTTCTGTAGCTAACATCCTTGTGCTTTGTTCATCCTCCATTAGATGAGACAAACAGGAGTTGCACAGGTACGATCTACTGGAATTCCTAATGGGCCAACAGCTGATTCATCACTGCCTACAAACTCTGTCTCTGGTCAGCAGCCACAGGTTGCTCTAACCAGAGTGCCTAATGTCGCTCAGCGTGGAATCCGTCCGGCCTGCCCTGGGCAGCCTATGGCTAATGGACCCTTTCCAGCAGGCCCCATTCCCTGCAGCACAGCAAGAACGCTGAGTAGTACAGACACTATTTTGATAGGCAATAATCACATAACAGAAAGTGGAAGTAATGGAAACGTGCCTTACCTGCAGCAAAACGCACTCTCACTACCTCATAACCGCACAAACCTGACCAGCAGCGCAGAGGAGCCGTGGAAAAACCAACTATCTAACTCCACTCAGGTATACTATCTCAGTTTACTAACATAGCATACTTAATAGGGAGGCTTAATAAGCAAGCCACCGTTTGAATTCTCCCATTTGTCAACATACTTTTTCTTTTTTCTGTAGTTGATGATATACATGCAAATAAAACATACCAGGCTTAAGTCTTTGTTGTTCAAAGTATATGCATTAAATTAACTACTCTCAAGATAAATGATCATAAATCAAATATGGCAGTTCATACTGCTCAAATGCTTTATCTTCCAGACATATTTGTGCATCTTTTTGTTGCTTCATTATTGTAAAATGTTGTGAATTTGCTTTTAGTGTAGTAAGAGTGTGTATATTTCATAGGAAACTGAATGTTGTGGTCGTTTTTGACATTATATTGTTGTTATGTAATCATTGGCCATATTTTCTTTCCGTATGATTTTTCAAAATTAACATCTAACAGTCAGTCCCACACTTGCAGAAAAATACTCTGTCGGTAAAAATCCATGGTGATTAAAGTGTATAAGGAAATTCTGTGTATCTTTATGTTGGAACTTGAAGGTGGAGCTTATCTTTTAATTTCAGCCTAAATGTCTGTCTTCTGAGTACCTTCTAAGACTTATCTTGTGGACCTAATGAAGTCTTCTGTAGCAGTATGTTCTTAATGACTTAATTCAGTTTTGTTAGATTAGTTATAGAGCTTGATAGAGTATTGTTTTCTTCCTCATAAATTTCTTGATTAGTTATTACTTCGTTTTTAGTCTAATGTTGGCATTTAAGGAGTGGGTTGTGGTACAGACAGTGATACATGCTTGGTTAACTGCTGCAAAAACAGAGATACTGTCGGAACACCTTGTGTAAAACACGGCTATTCAAAAGTAAAAGAGCACTATAACATGATTTTCAAAAAATGTATGTCAGCAATTCTGTTTAACATGATATATAAGTTTGATAAGGGGCATGGTTGTTGAAATTCGTTGTTCTCTATCCTCTGTATGGTATAAAAAATCTGCTTTTACTAGAGGTGTCTGTGCTACCAGCGTCTGTAAAGTAGGCGAATTATATGTTGTAGTAGAAGCTGACCTCTTTTTGTAGATGAAATGCACATTTGGAAAATTTGGATAACTGTTTCAAAGAAAGTTGTTCTGCCACTTACTGTACCCATTACATATTTGTTCTGTATGAAGTGTATTCAGGGAACAGTGTCACAGCAGAATTTCTGAGTCTAATGTTCCCACAGGTACCAAATGAATTCCTGATTAAAAATATATATATATATTTAACAGTGATTAAGTGGCATAGG
>JAOWBP010000001.1:92258633-92281133 GCA_028571105.1 Tragopan temminckii | reverse complement strand
TGCTGCATTAATGCACCATATTATCAATCTTAATATACATTAAACATAAGATAGTTTATTCAGTTTTAAACTGGAGCAAACTTCATTATGCACTGTTCAGTCAAAGTTTATAGAGAGTAATTAGTTTTCCTTTGCTAGGGTGAGCTCATGCTTACAAAGGCTAGCAGGAATTCTGGCAGATAATAGTTTTGGAGTTTCAGACATTGTGCCTAGTGCAGACCCTCTTTCTATAGCGAAGTCCTTAGGTATTTTAGGAGAGGTTTCCCTTTTTTGTTGCTGTTTTCTTTTTTCCTAAAGAATTTTACTTGAAATCCAAAATACAAGGACATCAAAATGACCATTTAGGGTATGTAATTTCAGTAGCCATGTCTTATATTTGATGTCATTTGTGGAAGAAGCTTCATAAATGGCCTGTAAAGTTCATGAAGTCCCTTTAATCATAATAAGCACGTGATTTTGGAATGTTACGGTTTGTACTCTAACTGCTGTTTGCCATACTTACTGTGCTTACAGTTCTTTTAATTGTAAGTGTTATTTATATTTTTGTGGTGTAGGAATTATTGTTGGAATTTTTAATATCGCAATATATTTTACTCAGAAATACTTGTTTGGAATTATGTAGCTACAATTGTGATGCTTTTGAGCATTACCCTTTTGGTTATTGAAGAAGTGATAAAAGTATATTTACTACTCTTTTTTACTGCACCCCCAGAAATCATTTAAATGCAGAGGAGTGCATCTGGTACCATGATTATGAAAGTTACTGGTTTCTAATATACTGGGATTTAATGAATACTGATCATGGTATAGCAGTCCATAGGCATCTGATAGAAAAGCAAAATGCTTATAATGTTAAGAGATTGGATTAGTTGAACAACTTTAAAGTCTAAGGCATTTTAAATATTTGCTGTTAGTTGAAGTCATAAGTATTAAAGCTTTACATCTCCTAGAAAAGAAGGAATAAAAGTCTATAGGGAGCATTTTTTGTCATCTTATACATAGTGAATTTTATACTGTAATGATCATTTTCAAGTGAAGTTTCTACTTCTGTTACATTCATAAAAAATCTTTTAAACTCTTTGTTTTTAAATTGAGACCGTGTATATGTTCTTGCTAGTAGATATCTAAAAATAGCTTCAGTGTCTGATGTTGGGATAAGTGTAATGCAAATACACATAAAAGACATTGTAAGACACATAGAGTTCTTTCTTGAAGTTTAGCTGGTTTCTGTCTTCAAAATGTGTTTAGCAGAAGTTTGCATTCAGCCTTCTTGGAAAGAGTAATGAGAAGTGCATTTCTGCTGTTTAGTGCCATATTCTGATTTAGTACACGGCTTACCGAATGATTCCTAGGTGAAATCTGTGGCTTGTGTTCACTGGCAAAAAGTTGGACATTTTTGCTACAGAAATTCTAAAGCAGCTTTTAATGCATGTCCTTTTTTTGCACTCCTTGAGTAGAAGCAGTATTCCAAGTGATGCTGAATTACTAAAGGCTTCATTATTAACAAAAGAGGTCTTAAAACCTCTGGTGTATCTTTTTCAGCAGTATTTCGCTGGGGTTCATATAATCTGTATTGTTTCCAAGGCTTGTGTAATTATAATTTATCAAGAGACGTTAAGTTAGTGCCTGACCCCCTGTAGTTTGCAGGCGTGTGAAATGTGCCTTTTGCTGTTGTCACTGTACTTAGCGAGCAGAGATTCGGAGCTCCCTCTTCAGCCTGTCTGCACCTTCCTTCAAGAAAGGCAGAAGATGTAATGCACAGCTGAAAATGCTAAGAAAGATGAGCAATGACAGAACTTGAGGACAGACTTCTTTTACTAACTGAGAGGTCAATAAATGCTTCAGTATGGGCTCGGACTACTGAATTTACTCAGTTTAACAGGATCTGTCCTAGACGAACTGTGACTGCTGGAAAATATCTGCGTATCTTATTATATTAATAGAAGATTTTGTGGGACTGTCAGCACAGTAACAATTGCAACATTTTTAGGCTAAACCTAAAGTGTATAATGAAGTCAGGCTGACGTTTTTACATCTGTGAAAATTGTTTGGTGCTTGTTAGTGCTGTTCCTGATCTGGGCTAGTGCCGGTTGCCTACAAGAGAAAGGGCCCTGCCTGCGTGTTTTTTTCATACTAATGGAAGTGATAACTCTTTAAAACATAACTACTATATATTATATAATAATAGTTTTGTTTTCCTGCCACCCTTACCTATTTGTTTTACAGTTTTCAAACATAAAGTGAGGGCGAGGCTGTCCCAGCCATGTACTGAATAGCTGATTAGCTCCTGCTTTCTTCTAAAACGTGTCAGTGATGGGAGGGGTGCTGCGTGCACAGTATTGGCTCAGGAGCAGAGCTCTGGTGAGAACATCCATGTCATAGATACTGACACAGGGAAAAGTGTCCAGAGAGGAGGATACGTAACAATAGTCTGCTGAATGCCCTGCTTAACTGTTAAATAAGAGAACCTTTAGACATAGTGGAATAAAAGTTACTTATATTAACATTGGATACTATGAACTTAATTAGGACATGTTAACCTTTATGTTAATACAGTGTAAGGTAATGAAAAAATGAAATGTTGAAAGTATTTCATGTAGTGGTGATTACTTTTAGTTGTTCCCTCTGTAAATGGTATCTTGAGGTACAGAAGTGAATTTGAGACAAAAAAATGTGACTTTTAACATTACCGTAAAAGGTACATGAAAGCTATCCGCAATGGAAGACCTGAACATATTTTTTTTTTCTTTCTTTCTTTAAAAGCAAATGAAAAAAAAAAAATTGCTCTAGAATAAACTTCAAGCAGAG
This sequence comes from Tragopan temminckii, assembly GCA_028571105.1. Lineage (NCBI taxonomy): Eukaryota > Metazoa > Chordata > Aves > Galliformes > Phasianidae > Tragopan > Tragopan temminckii. The sequence goes on along the minus strand of JAOWBP010000001.1, from coordinate 92,278,325 downwards.
AGAGGGAGTGGGGGAGTTATTCTGCAGTAGCAGTTTTTAAATATTGGTTCTACACTGATTGTTCCATCAATACTCTTATTTAAAATGATACAATCAGAAAGATAGTCTGACTTCCTCTCTAATGTTGATAATTACTTTCTATTCTGGCATATTCTTTTTGCTTTCTGGAAGTACTTTCTTAATGCAGTCTCTTGCTCTATTTTTCTGATGGTATTACCCAGGAGGAAAAAAGACATTTTGACAGGTGGGAACAAGAATATGTTGCTTTTATATATAAGCTGGAGTTTTGTGTTAAGTTTTATTTTCTTACTTATTTTTCTGTATTTGACTCTGTTTACTATATGCTTACTTACAAGCCAGAATGTTTGATATCATGTGTAAGTTACATCGAAATGCATCAGAGTCTGTGTGTTACATAATCTTGTTTCAAATGCTTACAGATTTTAAAAAAAGTCTTAACTATGAGAAGCCATCTTTTACATCTTTCAGACCCTGTTTGTTTGTGTGTGTCTGGAGAAGTGACCTGAAATTACTAGCAGTTTGGCATTAAGTAATGCACAGCAGTTGATTCATAATGTAACTATATTTGACCTACTGTACAACAGTGAACTGCAATATAATGAAGTTCCTTATCTCACAGGAGAGATTTAATAGAAAGCAGAACTGTAGTTGTAACTTCTAAAAACTGACTTGTTTGTTAAGCTTGCTAGGATTTTGGTTGTCCTTTAAGAACAAAGGAACATCAGAGGCATGGAAGTTGTTTTTTTATTTAAAGGGAGAAGCAATTATTAGAAAAGGGGTTCAGAAATCATGCCTTAAAAGAAATGAAACGGAAGCAGACAGGCAAAAATAAATGTTGGGAGCTTGCAGTTTTATTTTATGTAGACAAGTGGTGTCTTAAAATAATTGTGCAAGCAAAGCCATTGAATGAAAGGAGATACTTTGCATCATAAAGTGCAAAACACGTGCCAAATAGGCAACTCCATTTAATTCTTTTCAGTTGTATCTGAATAGGTTGTCTGGGCTGTAGGAGCAGACTTGGTAAATGTTTTGTTTCATCAAAGACTGAAGTGAGTGCTTAAATAGGACAGCACTATCCAGGGACTTGCACGTGTCTTTATATCCATCTTCCTCAGTGAGAGCGTTGAGGAAGTATCTAACAGAGATTCATTCTATTCAAGTGGTGAGCTGAGGTTGTCTAGGACACTGAGGAGGGGTCAAACAGAAGGTGCTGGAGTAGCTATGGATACTTCTCAAAAGAGCTTCCTCTGAAGAGACTAGATGAGGTTCGGTGGAGAGCTACAAGGGACTGAGAAATGCAGTCTCTAAGCTGATGATTAAACTATGCAAATCTCATTAAGATGCTGTTCTGGAGAATAGTGGGATAACAAATGCACTCATCTTGTTCAACTGTTGTTGGACTGTACATACAGAAGGAACTGAGGAGGTGATTCTGTCTGCTGTACGGGTAATTTGCTTAATCTTACGTACTAATAAAAGTGATGGCAACAGTCTATTTTAAGATGCTTATAAAGCAACTGAATTATTATATTTTGAATAGCAAGCTGTCTGCACAGTAAACTAGATTTTTTTAAGCCCCTGAGCAAAATTGCAGATAAAAATGTGTACTATAAAATTGATTATTCTTTAGATTCTTGGAGAAAAAATCCCCCTCAAGAAGAAGTCATTAAGAAGACCAAGCAAAAGTGAAAGTCTATTGTGACTAAGAGAAGAAAATACACTGGGTGTAACTGTTCTGTTTGTTACTAGATAAGCCAATTGTTAAGAAGTGGAGAACAAAAAAGAGTGCTCTGTCTTGTCTCGCTGCTTATTGGGGCTCCTTTAAAAGAGCGTTATCAAAAACTCTTTCCGTACTCTCAGAAATTTACGTATCGTTTCCCCATGAGCAATCCTTTCGAAAGGAGAGTTAATGAAATGTCGCAAGACTCGAGACTTACAACTTGAGCTGTTTATTTCTGATGAAGTGATACCAGCTGATGTCTTGCTCTGTTTCAACTGGTGCATCTCATTAGTGTCTTGAAGGGATAATATGAAAAACGCAGTGCCCCATCGCTTAAGATGCTCCATCGGTTGTTCCCTCTGAGGCTGATGAGAGGTCAAGTCCTTCCTGTAAGAAGTTCATCACTACTTTGTTTTGCTTCTCGTGAAAGAAATAGCTCGCTTGCTATTCGTTAGTTCTAAATGTGCGTTCACGGCCTGAAAAGGGCACACAAGTTCCAGACATAACTTTTGCTTGATAATTGCTTAGAGCAGTCGCTGGACGAGGAGGCAGGTTGAATAATTGAACAACCTCAGGTCAGCTGTAAGTTTGTGTCACTTTTAGGGCAGTGTCCAGAATGCCTAAGGGTAAAACTCTAGGATGTGTCTGAACTTGAAAGCTTTGCCAGTTTGTCCTATCAGAGAAGGCAAACGAGATGTATGGACTTGATGGTGATGCCTATTGAAAGGGGCTAACATGCTTTTTGTAGTTCTTTTTGCTTGGTGTGTAAAGTGAAACAGTAGAGAGCAATCCACTGAGATAAGAAAATGAAGGAGACCGGCAGAAATGAGCTGTGTCTCAGAAAGGATGTTTTAAAGGGATGAAAGTATAGACTGACAAGCAGAGGGTGAAATGGTCTGGAAAACGGGCTGATAACTGGCCAGCATGTAAAGAAGTGTAGGAAATAAGCGTTGTGAGAAGGAGTGAAAAGAGCAGTTCCAAGGCTGAAGTGTACAAACCTGGGTTCGGTGCTGATGCCTACATCACTGTGGCAGAAAAAAACTTAGGGTGATCGTTCTGAAGGGCTTCCTGGCACTCAGCTGTGCTTTGGGAAGTCAGGGACTGAATCCATGGGATTAGAAAGTACAGTCGTAAAGCAAGGAGTCTGAGGGAAGTACTTTGCAGAAACAGGAGCTGGATTAAGTTTGTTTTTTGCTCTTAAAAACCGCTCTTGTTTTTTTAGGAGGCTTTTTTTGAGTGTACACAAAAGGTTATTTTGGCTTGCAGGCAAATTGTTCAATTGCTGTAAAGGCACCTTATTTCTAGCAAGTAAACTTCACTGACGTAGAAGTTTTAAAAATAAAGTTTTAAATGTTGTAGTTTCACAGTCTAAGCCCTGCTTAAATATATTCTGTTCTGTTACAGAAAAGCAAATACAGAAATACCTGAGAGTAAAGAAAAAAGTAATATGTATTTTAACTGTTGAGTTTAGAGAGGGGGAAGGCTAAAAGAAAGAAAAAGTTTGGTACCACTCGTTACAATGCTTTTCTTAAATAAGTCATTAATGTGCTTCTGTTTGTCTTACTGTAATAGCTTAAGAACAAGGTGATTATCAAATGGAAGGGAAAGATGTAAGTCATTATAAAACAAGAGAGAAAAGGAACATTATTTCTTACATAACATGTAATTAACCTATGAATCTCTCTGCCAACCTATAGTACTGAGGTCAAAAACAGAACAGAATTCAAAAATGATTAGAAATACATTTGCATAATGAGAAAATCCACAATTATTTTGTAGGATTTTCAGTAGGTTTGAAAAAGAAAGATTCCTGGGAGTATTGCCAGCTAGTACCTGGTTGTGAAAGGCTGAAGCGAAGAACTGCATTATAAACAGGTTGTATAATTATCTGGCATTATTTGCATTTAACCATAATGTAAGCTTGGCTTAATTTCTTTGAATTGCCCTTTGAGAGCGCATCTTTCTGCTGGCTGCAGAAGAAGCTTGGGGAGATGAGGCTCAGACAGCCAGCACTAGGCATTGTGAATAGCCACCTCATTCCCAGCGTGAAGGGTGTTGATAACCATTTTCCTGTGTTTTTGCCCCATGAAAGAAATTAGTTATATCCACTAATTGTTGAGGAAGACTAAGTCCTTCTATTTTGCATCAGGATTGGGTCAGTTAAGTACTATGCATCCCAGTGCTTCAGCTTTCTTCCGCAAGCACATTTTTAAAGTGTTCTTTTCATTCTCTGTATGTTGAGTAATTCCAATGGATTTAAGATACAATATCACATAAACCCACTGTTCCCTATATTCATGTTAAATGTGATTTTTATATGAGAAAGGGAGGGTATTAATTTTGTTCTTCAGAGTAACTATAATCTCCTGAACGATAAAACCCTGTTAATTCTCATGCAGCTAATCCTCAAATAATAATTCACTTAAACTGACTTCACAACAAAAACAACTGCTTATGTGCAAATGATTGTAATGTGTCCTGTGAATTGTACCTTAAATACAAATGCATAGATAGCTGGAAATTGCTCAGGAGCTTTTTCACTGATCTCAGAAAGTCACAATCTTTTTAAAAAGATCAGGAGCAAATACTCTAAAGTAGAAGCTAAGAGTTCTAGAAAACTCCTAGCAAAAACTTAGAAGAGAAAACTATAGCCAGGAATGAAATACAAGAAACACACACACAAAAACCAGTAATGCCTGGTGTTACTGATCAGAGATATTAAGTAGTCAATACAGAGGCAGAAGACACTAAATATTTTTGTTCAGATCTTGGGAAAAAGGCAGATAGGGTGTTCACATTGTGGGATGCGCGATAACCCTGCTCTCTGTTTTTCACAGTGTTCAGAGAGGAGGACATTGAACCCTTATGCGATGGTTTTAAGTCAGAAGCCCAGATAACAGATGTCCTTGAGCTGTGAAAGAGCAGGCTGGAGCTATTGTTGATCATGCATACAGGTTTTTGATAGTTCTTAGAAAACAGAAGGAGTTGCATAGGACTTGAAAATTGCCGTGAGACTGATTTCAGAGTGGGATGACCACTGAAAATGTAATGCTGGCAGTCTGGCATTAGGCCTGAGTGAAATAACAAAATCATTGAGGTGATTAATTTAATAAATGTAAAGGGTAATAATTAATGATAATGAGTCCTGGCTCATGGAAAATAACTATTATGCTAACTACAATATTCTTGATGTAGCTTAGCATCTTTGAAGTAAAACAGTTAAAATTAGTACAGCTTTTAAACACATTTTACTTCCAGCTTGCATAACATCTTCGTTAGTAAGCTAGCATGATGCAAAGTCAATACAATATCTATTGAAGTGTATAGCAACCAACTGATATCTGTAATATCATCGTTACTCGGGTGAGTGGAGTTTCAGGGATGTTACCCTGGGATCTGGTTTCAGCCTTGTTTTTCCTCATGATGTAGAGCTCCAAGTGGGGAGTCCCTGAGTGAAGCAGCTGGTGTCCATCACGTGTGGCATGGGGCCGTGGCAGCTTCAGAAGGAGCAACCAGGTTCCTTACCCATGCAGTGAAAACAGTGAACTATAGGAAAAGAGTGGGTAGGCAGATGGAGGCTTACCAGGCTAGGCCATCAGTCTTCATTTGTCAGAAATACGTAGATAAAGTGAAGTTACTTGTGTTAATATTTGCTGAAATCAGAGACTGCAGAGTGCTCTGTGATGAAGAATACAGGCCACTGTTGCAGAGCAAACTGGTTCACACCTGTGTTTCTGGGAAACAATGTGTTTTGTTACAGCCAGATGTGAAGTTGTGCCCTGGGAGGAAAGGAGGAAAGGAAGCATTTTTAGAAGGTGGGGGAACGTATCCTAGAAAGCAATAAAATGAAACAGGGGTGTTTTAGTGAATCTAGTGATTGTTTATTCAAAAGATCAGTTAATCACATAAAATTCAAGCACCTATTTCATCTACTGCAGTTAGTGTCACTCATAAGCCTGACAATTTGATTTTGATCCATGGGTTAAAACAATTAGGTGATTTGTTGCTTTTACCTGTCAAGCAAATGGCAATGGGCTGAGAGCTGCAGCTTTGGCTCCAGAAGGTGCTGCACATCATTCACACCTCTGTCCTTACCTTTGTGAGGCTGAAAACTACTCCTGGCTCTGTGGGAATGAAGGATGTTTTGCAGCCTGTGCAGCTTGTGAAAACTCAGTTTAAAGCAATGATGGATGAAACCTGTCCTTCTAGTCATTCTTCCATCATGGCATCACAGGTGACTATTTGGGCATGCATTTTCTTCTCAAGGCCTAAGCTAGGCTTGTTTTTTGCATTTGCTGCCTCTTTCAGCCCCTGTGAAGTCCTGTAAAAAAAAAAATACATGATTGTAACAACGATATGTGACTTTCCCTACAATCTCTGTGGTCAGAAATGATCTTTCACTTTCCCTGTGCTGGCCACAGTTCTGTATTTCCATTGTTGGAGATGTTCAGTGAATAGCTAGACTGTTTTGTTTCAGGTGCCAGTATCAAGTCTTATTTTATTTAGTATTTCTCTGTAGTTGTTGTTATTGTTTGTTTTATGATTTACATCACTCTGATTTGCACACTGTCAATTACAGTGTTATGCTTTAGTAATTCTCTTCTGTTGCTATTAATAGTAACTTATTCTGACTGATGGTCAGAAAAAAATAGATGAGTGAAATGGGTCTGATAAAGACAACTTTCAAGATTCTGCCCTTCTGTTTCCCATGCCGCTTGAATTACAAGTGTTTTCCAGTCTCAGCTTTTTTTTTCTGGCCCTTTTCCTCTTGAAATTTCTGCACAGGGTTTTAGTAACTTAATAGGAAACTGCAGGGTCATTTGCTGTAGTATCAGCTTCAAGCATTGGCTTTGAGATTCCTCTGTTCATCTGATCTTTTTCTCCGTAGTGTCTGCTTTCTTCTGCATCTCTTTCACTTTTCAAATGTGTAATTTCTCTAGGCATACAGCAGTCTTTCCTGTCTCTGCTGCCCCTCTTCCCTGAAGACCCTATGTACTCTGAATTTACTGAGTGTTTGCTGTGTGTTGCTTACCTCAAGTAACTTGAATGACAGTAGTTCTGGGCATTGTCCTTTTTCTTCAGGTTCGGTCTTCCTATTCTTCCTTGTATCAGAAAGCGCCTGAGAACTGTTTCTCAGTTCAAACTAATTTTTTTCCATAGTTCTGTTGGATACTAATGCTGTGGATTTGCTTTTCTTGGTTTTATTTTTCAGTTTCTTGATGCAAAGATTATAGTTCCTTCTAATGACCACTCTTCAGATTTTAGTTTAATCTTACAAGTGTATCCTTGAGTCTCACATTCTCACAGCCATCATTGATAAGTTTCTTTGAGTAATGGGGATTTTATATTGCCACATTTCTGTGGGCTTTTTTTCCATTTTTTTTTTCCCTTGTGGGGCAGCAGTAGTGTCACTGCAAGAACTGTCTCAGACATTAAACATAGGTCAGTGACATTTGGTCAAGTTGGATGATGCCTCATCAGATCTTCTGCTGAAAGCATCTCTTTCAGTTTCTTTGAGGTTGTAATCTATTTTGAAATCAGGCTCACCTAACACAGAGAATAAGCTGTGTTTGGAATTTTGACTGGCATCTTTTGAGACACTTGTTAAATATGTCTTTGTCTGTATTGCTCTGATCTCCCATCAGAGGATAGAAGTGTAGGAGATAGAAATCTGGTGTAAGTTTGAATTGTTCCTTGTCACGATGAACAACAATTTCTCGGGATGCTCGTCTTTGCTACAGCCTGAGGTACATGTGATGTTTGTTCTTTAAAGTATTTGTCATAACAGTCAGTCTGTTGTGATCTTAAGCCCGAAGTCCTTCTTACTCATGGTTTGTAATAGCTTGATTTGAAATAATGCTCTCGCATGCCAGCATTAAGCTCTAGAATGTTTCTCAGTGCTAGTATCACAGTTTCTGTGTTTGTTACAAGCTTTATTGCTAGAAGTTTCATCTAATACTGTGGCAGCTGTGTTTTCTGTTGAAGAACCTTGGTTATCAGGACGTATTTTTGTAGCTAGTGAGTTCTATGAGGATAAATGACTGAACCACGCCTTAGCACATCCTATATCCTGGAGCACTGAGAGGTGGTAAGAACAATAGCTAATGAATTAAATGGGGTTGGAAGAAAGATTTGAATATTAGTTGGAAGAAATTTAAAGCAATTCAGTTATTTTTAACAAACAAATGAAATTAAGGGATATCTCTGTTAATGAGGACCTGGAGATAGTGACTAGAAATTGTGGATTCTCAATCTCTGCAATCATTTTCAGCACTGAAAGTCATTCATAATAGAAGAAGCTGACATGCATACAGTAGGCTGTCCATGTCTCAAAACCTCCAGAGAAAGATTAGCAATTACACCAAGCAAGGTCCTGATTCAGATACAAATACAGGTGTTGAAACAACAGCTTAACAAGAGTAGTTCTTTCCCGTGTTTTCCAAGCAATCAGTTGAAGTAATGATGGTTCCTTCTAGCTTCAGAATGTGAAAGTCAGGGAGATGTAGATAGGTGGCTGTATAATTTAGTGTTGTATGTTTCTATTTTTGTGACTCCAGCATTGTTCTTCTTGCTGAGGCATTATCATTTTGCCACTACTCTGTTACAATGCTGTGCCTAGAATTACCAGACTGCACTATCTCAGTTGCTATGAATTCTTTATCCACCAGCCAGTGCCAGCCTAGTAAGGTTCTTCTGTTTCTATTTGAAAACTGCTTTCTGTGTTAGATTTGGTCAAATGAGTCATGCTAGCTTTTATTTAAATAGGCTTTATTTTTAACTAGTGGTGATGACATTGCAGATTGGAGGGGAAAATGGGAATGGTTTTGAATAATATCAACTTATGCAGTGAGAATACTTTATTAAAATATATATGAGCTTTATTTGCATCTTGAATTACATTTTCTAGTTACTGCCATTATTTTGCAGAAAAGATAACACTAATTTTTTTTGTTGTACTTGTCAAGTACTGATAGAGACAGCTCTTTTTTCCTTTTAGGAATCTGGGTAAAAATGGCTTATCTAACAGTAGTATTCTATTGGATAAATGCCCACCTCCACGACCACCGCCTCCACCATACCCTCCCTTGCCAAAGGACAAGCTGAATCCGCCTACACCTAGTATTTATGTAAGTAAAGTAGAAGTAATTTGCTGACTGTGTCCTGTTAATTATTTGGTTATCTGAATTACATTATGCAGTTATTTCAAAGATGCACTGTTCACAGCTGAATTCTAGTTACAGTGTATGAAGAGGAAAAATGTTAGAATTGTGCAGTTGTGAGTGAAGAACAGCTTCAAAAAATTAGGTTTATTTATTATTTATAATACTGATGGAATAGACAAAAATAGTTTGTGAGTTATAATGCACCACATTTTAGGTGTACTTGTATATTTTTTGCAAATGACAGTTTCAGTGATAAATAAGCAAATAATTAAACTGAACTTTCCTAACAGTCTATTTAAAAATGTTGTAGGGAAAATTAATTAGAGCTGAGGTGATGGTAACAACAAAATGTCATCAGTTAGGAAAAAAAAAAAAGTTTTATTAATAGAATAATTCAGTTGGAAGGGACCTACAAAGATCATTGAATCCAACTGCTTTTTAGGTAGATTGTTTTTTTTCTTAAGCAACCACTGAAACTCCTGTTCCAGAAATAAACTTCTGTAATAGCTTTATGCAGTATTGTAGATAACTTTCTTAATAATGGAGTTGTATACTGTAATGTGTCCATTCAGCTAGTATAAAAACCTCAGGATAGCTTTGCTCAGCCGAACTTTGGGACCAGAAGCGCTTGGCAGTCTTGTGTGCTGCAATCCAAGCAGTCTGCCTAAGCACTAGATTAGGTTGGAAGCAATAGTGCTGCTCTTAGTTTTGAACCTGAGTTAATCTCCCTAATTAAGAGTCTGTTATAGCTTCACTGAGTATTTGCAAAGCTGATAAATCCCCATGTTGCAGCATTCTTTGTGGATGTGCCAACATGGGTCCCGGTACTTAGGAACTGTGTTGTTTTGTCTATTGAAAGAGATGTCTTCAGCATATATGCAGTCTCTATCTACAGTGTCACTGATACTTTGTTCACAGTCTGTCTGCAGCATTTTAAAAGATTCATAGCAATTAAAAATAAAAGTGAGGAGAAACTCTAGCATAAAATAATCAAGGTTGTAGATGTACAAAAGCGTAGGAAAAAGAAATAAATTTTTCCAGTTAGCATGAGATATACTCTGAGAATGCACTTTTTAATTATACTGCTTCTAGTATACATTATCTGTAGGATTAGTTTTTTAAATTCTGAAAAGAATGTTAGTGTATTATCTTGCTCTTCAGAGAATTCTGCAGATTTAGAGAATTTACAGGGCTGCTGTCAGATAAAGAAATAAACTGCAGGAAACCTGAGTTGCAAAAGCTGAAGCAACCTGGGAATAATTCATGCCAAGAAATAAATTACAATAACGAATTAATTTCAAAAGGAGTAAACCCAGCTTATAACGTGGAAATGGTTGTATGATGTTGCTATTCAATTCCCTCAGTGTGAAGAAATGAATGAAGTTCCTGTCTTCCTTCTGTTGTTTCACATTTTTTATTGTTCTTTCTTATTTTACAAACAAGAAGTCTAACTTCATCTGATATCTAATATTGCATTGTAATTTTACAGTTGGAAAATAAACGAGATGCTTTCTTTCCACCTTTACATCAATTTTGTACAAATCCAAACAACCCTGTTACTGTAATACGTGGCCTTGCTGGAGCGCTTAAATTAGGTAACTTTAATTTGGTTACATTTTCTTTGTAAAAATAGATATATTTTTAAATGATGTTTCTCAGTTCTTAGAAGTGGATATTTCATTTCTGTAATACTGCATTACTGCGTTACTGTTCTGTTTAGATTAATTAAGGGAACATGTTGTCACTTAGCTGACTACTATTTCTAACCTAGATCAACTTAAAAAAACAAAACAAAAACTTCCATCAGATATTGTTGATTACAGACAGAAACTGAGCTGAGGATATGGGAGCTTATACACAGACCTGTTTTTCTGTGAAAACTATGCCTCTGTGACTTTGTGCTTTGATTTAATGATGTCACTGTGAACATTCATAGAGTTCTACTTTTCTGAAAAATATTTAATTGCTAATTGAGTTACACATGCTTATGGATTTGTGGTTGGAATATGATCTGTAAAATAGCTGTCAAGGTTTTTTTAGGCTTCTGCTGTTTTGTAGAAAAGCCTCTTGGGCATTACCATAACATTTCATATATATATATATATATCTTTTATAAATCAATCAGATAATGTTAAGTATTGATATCATCTCTTCTAAACCTTCTTGTCATATATTAACAGCCATTTGTGATTTTTTTTTTCTTATTTATTAGATCTAGGACTCTTCTCTACTAAGACATTGGTAGAAGCAAATAACGAACACGTAGTAGAAGTGAGGACACAACTACTGCAGCCAGCAGATGAAAACTGGGACCCCACTGGAACAAAGAAAATCTGGCGTTGTGAAAGCAGTAGATCTCATACAACAATTGCTAAATATGCACAGTACCAGGCCTCCTCATTCCAGGAGTCTTTAAGGGTAAATATGTTGCTATTACGTAAATTAGAATTTTGTGGCCTGTATACTAACTCTGGAATTAAGCTCTGTTAGTCAAATCTCTTGAAAAAGAAGTCCAGAAGTCGTTGAAGAAATGGAGACATTCCTACAACATGAAAAACACAGATGAATTTACAGTCTATTTTAAACAGAGCGTTAAATACTATACAGGATGTTCTCTCGTATGCATAGACTTCATTTTCTTAATATAAAGCTACTTAATGTTACGTAAAAGCTTGTTAGCTTTAAGCCTTCTTTTAGTGATGTCAAAATTAGTATTGAAATATTAAAAATTTCAGATGTTCTTTTTTTTTTTTGTCATATTGCTTCAAATTGCTTCAAATTTTAGGCATGCTTTGAAGTGACTTCATTCTTTGTTGTAACCTGAATTAATTTGAATGTGACTTATTAGAAGTTTACGCTCATACTTTTAATACAACTGTTTAAAATATCATAGAAACTTTTTTTCAGAAAAGTAACTGATGCTTCCTGTACTAGTTACTGATGGGTTCCAAATTTAACATTTTAGGAGCTATTAGACATACAGAACTGAGTAAAATGTTCACAGTGTTGCATACATTATGCTTTATTGGTACTAAGTTTCAGTATTTTTGTTAAGTAGTGAACACATCTTTGGAATTAGATACAGGCACTCATCTAAGGATTATGTTACTGAGTACTTTGGAAAGACTAGATTAAGGTGGAACAAAGACAAAGGGTATTATTGATCACTTGTTGATTAGAAAAAGGAGAGAAAATGGAGAATTGGCTGTTGCAGTTTTCACTGCCATTACACAAAAACAGTGATGATTTCATTAAGACAAGAAAGAGAAATTCCCTAACTTCTTGCATTACTGGAAGGGATTAGAAGCAAAGAAATGTATCTATGGTTGAAAAAAGGAAAAGGGAGAGTGGTTAAATATTCTAAGCAAAATTGATACAAGATGAGGAAAAGACACAGGAATACCATAGGGAAGCAGAGAGCGCTGGGCAGAATAGTGTGTGGCTTGGCCTAACCAGTCATGAATGGAATTTTTCTCGAAGAATTGCATCAACGTTGTGTTCTTGAGCATCATTCTAGAGGAGAACATTATGTATAAATAAAATTACAGAAAAGCTTTTAATAAAGTATTTGATTGATTACATATACTCTTGTCAACAGGAAAGCCACAACTTTGTTTTTCCATCAAGAAGCAACTGCAGTATTTTCTGTTTTCTTTTTTTTTTTTTCTCTGCTACAAAGTGGTGGTAAAAATGTAGTACATAAAGTAATTTTCATAATGTCAATTTTCATTTTTCCCTCAAAAATCAAAATGACATTGTTTTAAGTGTATGTGTTCCTTTTTCCTAACACTGCTGTGACCTGTCCTTAGATGACTTTTGCAGTGTTCAAATGAAAGCTGAGTTTCTCCTTTCTAGAGATACAGTTCTCTTGGCTTGCCTTAAGTGACCTTTTTTTTCCCCCTCTAACAACTATAACATTGCTTTTCTAACATGTTTTACGGTATTTCATAAAGCCATCATTGCTCAATCCTTTTTTGTTCCTCTTTGTCCTTCGTTCAAAGGATGAATAGGACTTTCTCAGGTACATAGGGCACTTTGATGTCTAACAACTGTCTCATTCAAAGCAGAAAGTCTTTGGACAGCATCCAGGCAGTTCTTTCCTGCTTTTTGTCTTACTTTCTCCTTCTATGCCTGTATAGTTGTGAAAAAGGAAGTTTTTAAAACAGGACTTGGAGCACACTGTGCTAAAAAGATGAAATTACATCACTTAATGCTGGTTAGACTTTTTCCACTAGTCATGGTCCTAGCTATTGCAGTGCTAAAATAGCAGATGGCTATTAAAAATTCAAAGAACTTTGTATAATGGATATTATAAAATGAATTTTATAAATATTAGCCTATTTTCACATCAGGAGACCTGTTTAACTTTGAAGGCAGATAAATGTTCTGGTCTAAAAATGTTAGATTGGATTTCTTTTTACCTGCATAATGAAGCAAACCCAGCACATAAATGTGTAACCCCAATATAGGTTAGCAAAAGAGTTTACAGCGTAGAAATTTCCTGTTGTCCTGGCCTGAACCTCACTGAATTTTTATCACAAAGATTTTTTTGCAACAGCTTTTGACTAATAACTATTTTTTATTTATTTGTTTATTTTCTTAACAGCAGCATTCACATGAGATTCTGGATGCAGATATTTTAAACATTATATTTTAAACCACATGCAGATATTTTAAACCACCATTTTGAAACAAATATTATCACTTCATACCTCTGCGTGCCTATATTTTTATGCATATTCTTTTTAATATTTAAATTATTTAGATGTCACTGTTTAAATAAATGATAGCATTTTCACAATTCCATTTTATAGGAGGAAAATGAAAAAAAGAGTCACCACAAGGACCACTCAGATAATGAATCCACATCTTCAGATAAGTAAGTGTGGTATAAATATGGTAATTTTGCATTTATATTTGTGTGTATTTTTACACTATTCCTATTTTCACATTCACCTACTACTTCTTTTTATATTTACAGTTCTGGGAGGAGAAGAAGAGGACCTTTTAAAACAATCAAGTTTGGGACCAACATTGACCTGTCAGATGACAAAAAGTAAGTTTGACTGCAGTTTCTTTTGCTCACAGTGGTATTCTGCACTCTTACACGTCTTCTGGAAAGCTGATGCGTTCTTCTTGGAAGTAAATTATTTCCTGATAAACCCAATTCCAGTTGCAAACTCTATTGCCATGTTACCTTTAATCTGTTGTTAAATTGTTGTTATAAATCCCTCTAATCTTAAAATCTGTTTTTGAGTTTGTCCTTCCAGGATCTTTTAATTTTTCAGTAATGAACTTTTAAATTCCATTAATCACTCTTCTTTCCAGTAATACTTCTAATATAGTCCATTTGTTTCATTCTGATGCTTTAAATCGTTCTCCCTTTTTTTCCCCTCTTTTATACCTACTCTCATTTATTTTGTTTCTGTTTTCTCTTAACTCTTGCTTCTCTATCCAAAAGCAGAGCACAGAATATGTAGCAAAGTCTGAATTGATGAATATGAGTGAAAAAGTCATGATAAAATTAGAAGCGTAAGGGGAATACAGAGTATTCTTCAGATGACAGATTTCTGTGAGACCAAGAAATAGAGGAAAATAGCTCAGAAAAACTTCACAAAGTTTCAGAAATACACTGAAAGCATTCTTTTTTGTACTCATCCAGTAATAATTTTTTATTTGGTTCAAATCTCTGCTTGAATCTTTTTCGGAAATGCATACTATTACTGTTCCACCCACTGCAGTAGAAAAATTCTGATCCACTTCAATTAGGAGAAAATGGGAGAGCAGGAGAAAAGGTTATAGTATTGGAAACTGGAGGATGCTAATGAATTTTTTGCAGCGTATTCTGTGTGTATGCATACATGATTAGAGATTGTTGTAAAATTTAAAATAAGATCATATATTTTTCTAAACAAAATTCTGTCTTACAAAATTACTGCCGATAAACTAATCCTTAGAGCAATCCTTTTGGAGAGACTTTAACCCTAACCTAGGAATGAATAACCAGAGGTTCATAGAAATTGTATTTTGATACTTCAAATAGATCTCATAGAATCACACATACATCCCACATCTGATTTTCAGTCTCAAATTCTGATGCAAAACAGTTTTTTGCCCTGAACTGGCTTGTCATACTTAGGATTGTATTTGGAAATGTTTTCAAATTGAAGGGGCAGCACAGATATCTGTGTGACATTACAGAGCCCCACGTAAGTTTGGAGAATTTGTATTTATAGATGTTATTGCTAATAAAAGTGTTCAGTTCCATGGCATGTGCATACAGCTGACTTCATTCCTGGTTATAGCAATCATGTTTGCAAGTTAAACTATGTTCAGACAGTCTTTCTAGCAAATGTCATGACATAATATCATTTGGCTCTTAAAAGCATCGTTAACAATTTCTGACTAGTTTAAGAGTGTGGGGGAAAGCAGACCTTCGTGTTTACAGAAATGATATATGATATATACCAAGGTGTAGACTAAAAGCATAGTTTTCTTGTGATATAGCACCAGATTGAATAACTGCAAGATTGACTTCAGTCACCAGGTCTTCTAGTTCACAGTTAAAAGAAATTGACGTTTAAATTTCTCTAGCTGTCAAGTAAGGTTATTGCATTCTGTAAACTTCCCTTTTAAAAGATGCTAAGTTATACAGCAGTGAGTTGTCTGCTCCTTCATCTCCTATGCTAACAATTTTCTGAAAATGTTTGTATTTCTCAAACTCTTCTAAGAGTTTGAGGGATTCACAGTTTGTCAATTTGCTATTTTGCTGCAGGTGGAAGTTGCAACTCCATGAACTGACAAAACTTCCTGCTTTTGTACGTGTGGTATCAGCAGGAAATCTTCTAAGCCATGTTGGTCATACCATCCTGGGCATGAACACAGTGCAGTTGTACATGAAGGTTCCAGGAAGCAGAACACCAGGTGAGTATTATTTTTGCATGGAAAAAAAAAAACAAAAAAAGGGATCTACTGCTATCGAATTAATTTATCTGCTCTGAAGATTTTCTGTATTTTATAGCAGGCATAAATACAATAATGAAGTGCATATTCATTATTTTTTAATTTCTTGATTAACTGAATCTGCGTGTACAAAGCACTGAATTATCTTTCAGGGGAAATTTCTGAATTTCTGTAATGCTCGATAGTTGTCATTCTAATCTCTTGCATGTAACGCTGGATTCCAGATTTTTTTAAGGGGAGAATAATGAGTTCATATACTTGAACCATGTTTGTAATTTGCGTGCCTTGAAAGTTTTTACAGACTTCCCACGTAGGTCTTGTATAATCATAGAAATCACTATACTTTTAAAATTGTTCACTGCTCTCTGAGAATAGGGCTTCATAATGGGTAGTGCTGTGCTATGACACTATTGTGGGTTAACCCTGCTAGGCAACTAAGTGCTGCACAGCGTCTCACTCACTCCCTTCCTAGTTGGATGTGGAAGAGAATCAGAAAAATAATTATATAATTATAATATGTCAAGCAAAAAATGTGCATGCAAGTCAAGCAAAATAAGGAATTCATTCACTGCATCCTGTTGGCATGCAGATGTTTAGTCAAAATAAACTCCATCCCAGCCAAATCCAGTACAGGCACTGGACTGAGGCTTGGGAGATCACAGAATGATGGAATGACTTAGTTTGGAAGGGACTTTAAAGATCATCTAATTCCAACCGTCCTGCCATGAGCAGGGTTGCCACCCACTAGTACAGTCTGCCCAGGGCTCCATCCAGCCTCGCCTTGAACACCTCCAGGGATAGGACGGGACATCCACAGCTTCTCTATGCAACCTATTTTAGTGTCTCACCATTCCCTGAGTAAAAAATTTCCTCCCAGTATCTAATCTGAATCTTCCCTGTTTTATTTCAAAACCCTTCTACCTTGTCTT
This sequence comes from Tragopan temminckii, assembly GCA_028571105.1. NCBI lineage: Eukaryota > Metazoa > Chordata > Aves > Galliformes > Phasianidae > Tragopan > Tragopan temminckii. The sequence continues at coordinate 92,261,529 of JAOWBP010000001.1, read as the reverse complement.
ATCACCATGGGGCCATGCAAAAAGTCTCTCTCCTGTTCATAAACTCCCTTTAAGTAATGGAAAGTCACAGTGAGGTCACCCTGGAGACTTCTCCATGCTCCCTTCTGGGAGAGGTGCTCCAGCCCTCTTTCTGTTAATCCTTGTTGGTCTCCCTCAGACTTGCTCCAACAGCTGCAACATCTTTCTTGCGCTGAGGATCCCAGGCTTGGGCACGGTACTTTCAGTTGAAGCCTCACGAGGGCAGAGCAGAGGGGGACAATCGCCTCTCTTGCCCTGCTGACCACCTCTCTTTTGGTGCTGCCCAGGGTACTGTTGGTCTTCCAGGCTGGAAACTACTGGCTCACGTCTGGCTATTCGTCCACCAGTACCCACAGGTCTTTCTCAGCAGGACTGCTCTCTGTTATTTCTCCCAGTCTGTACACATATTTGGAATTGTCCCAACATAACTGCAGCACCTGGTACTTTTTCTTGTTGAACCTCATTCAGTTCACATGGGCCCACCTCTTAAGCTTATCCAGGTCCTTTTGGATGGCGTCCATTTCTTCTGTTGTGTCATCTGCACCACTCAGTTTGGTATCATCTGCAAACTTGCTGAAGGTGCACTCAGTCCCACCATCTGGATCGTTGATGAAGACAGTAGAGAACATTAATACCAAGGTGGACTCCTGGTGGATACCCCTTGTCTCCAGCCTCCACTTGAACATAGACTTGTTTACCACAGCCCCCTGCTGTGACCATCTAGTCAATTATTTATCTGCTGAGTAGTCCAGCCTTCAAATCCACGTCTCTCAAATGTAGAGATAAGGAAGTGGTATGGGACCATATCAAAGGCTTTGCAGAAGTCCGGGTAAACATTATCTGTTGCTCTTCCTTTGTCCACTAGTGCTGTCACTCCATCATAGTAGGTCATCAGGTTGGTCAGCCTACCTTTGGTGAAGCTGTGCTGGCTGTTTGATCATCTCCTTCTCTTACATGTGCTTTAACATAGCTTCCAGGAGGATCTACTCTAGTATCTTTCCAGGCACAGAGGTGAGGTTCACTGGCTATTAGTCTCCCGGATCTTTCTTCCTACCCTTTTAAAATATGGGAGTGAAGTTTCCCTTTCTTAAGTCACCAGGGATTTCACCTGATAGCTGTGATGGAGAGTGACTTAGCAACTACATCAGCCAATTCCTTCAGGACCCTGCCATGCATGTCAGTCAGACTCTGGAGACTTGTACGCATGCAGTTTTATCACAGTCTTGAACTTTTTGCTTCCCCTGGGGGTGGTTTTGCTACCTCAGCCTGCACTGGGAGGTACAGCAATGTGAGAGATGTGGGAAGGCTGACTGCCAGCAAAGGCCGAGGCAAAGAGCTTGAGTACCTCAGCCTTCTCCATGTCTGTTGTTGCTCATCCTCTGGACTAAGTTCCGGAGTCTGTTAGTGCTGAAGTACAACTTCAAATAATACTGTTAGGGATTGTGGTTCAGCTCCTCAGCTGTCAAAAGAAGGTAAGATCTGGCATTTCTACATTGATTTTTGAAAGCTCCTTGGGACAGATTTTCTTACTACTTGTTTGTTAGTGCCTGAAGTCATGAAGTTTTTCTCCCAAATGGGATTGTCAAAAGCTATCACAAGCACATTATGTAAGCTTTAGCATCTTGAAGTATTGATTTCTGCAGAAAGGAAGCAGCTGAAATGTTAGTCAGATTCATTATTCAGATTGGTAGTTCCAACTTCTTATTTTGCACAAACTAACAAAAGCAGAATTCTGTTGTTATTAGCAACTTAATTGCATTTCTTGACACTGTGAAGTACCTAAATATTGCATATAATAAGTTTATGAAAACTGAAACTGTGATGTAGGGGTGGGTTTTTTTAGTAATTATAACCTACTTTGCATTTTCTTGGTTATTTTGATAAATTAGCCTTACAGAAAATGTTTATTTTTTCTAAATTTCAGGTCATCAAGAAAACAACAACTTTTGTTCAGTAAATATAAATATTGGTCCAGGTGACTGTGAATGGTTTGTTGTTCCTGAAAGCTATTGGGGTGTCATGAATGACTTTTGTGAAAAGTAAGTTGTGCATACTGTTCCCTATTTTTTTTCAAGTTGCCTTTGTCTTTCTCAGACATAATGGGAGAAGGGGAAGTACTCACTGAGAGTGTTTGTTATAAGTGAATTTTTAATGGGTTTTCCACGTAGTCTGAAAAGTTTTTTATAACAAGTCAAAATGTAAAATCTGGAATGTTTGCAAGATATAGCATTTGTGCAGTGTGCAGGAGCTTGGGTTGCTTTAGGTGCTCAGTGATAGCTTTGCTCCCAAAACTTTACAATACTGAGTAATCCATCTCAGTCCTTTTTGTTTGGTTAGCCTCTTTATCAAGCACGTTAAAGCTACCACATACTCTTATCAAATGGTGATGCTTTTATGATTACTTTTAGGACTGTTGCAGTTGGAAAAATTGGGGGGTGGAGGGAGCTGGATTTTTGTTTTGGTAGGTCTTTTTTTTTTTTTTTTTGCTTGGTTGGTTTGTTTTTTAGGAGTGATGAAGTACTTTTCTGGTATTGTATGTTGTTAATTTTATTATGATTAATGTACGTGTCATACTTAAGGAATTACACAGCCATTGGTGTTTTGGCATTGTATCTTGCTGCATCTAATGGGAGAGCTTAGTTTACCTGAACTCCAGGAGGCTTCATGGCATGCTTTGCATACTCTTGCAAGTTTGTAGCTTACTTAAAAATGAGGTGTGTTGACTATTGGGTAACAGTGGTCCACCTCTATGTGTGTTACTCCTTCTGTTGCACATGTGCTTAAAAAAAAAAAGGCAGGTAGGAGCAGTTGAGTCCCATCTCATTTGATCTTAAGGGAGGTTGTTTTTTTTTTAACTTACATTGCCCATTTAAAAACT
>JAOWBP010000001.1:92241931-92254583 GCA_028571105.1 Tragopan temminckii | reverse complement strand
CATCATCTTCAAAATATTTTATGAAATAGAACAACGAGCATAGAATGCTGTGTTCTTCATTTGCCATTTTTTCCATCCTTTTCCAGCAAAGGTAGGAGTCCCACTGAGTTTACAAGATACACCATTATTTCCCTGTCACTTTCTTACTACTGGAGAATTATTATCATGAATCACAAGGAAAAAGCCTTAAAATCATTAATTATACAGCTGCTCTACCTGAGACGCTTCACATAAAGTGGGAGTGGACAAGCTGAATTTAACAAGGCAGGAGTGACTACAAAGTGATACAAATACACACAAGGAGACAGCTGAAAAAACAACGAAGGAAAACAGCCACAAAAACTAAGAGGCAAAACTGTTTACAGCATCTACTATTGTCTTGAATCTTACCTCATGCTGTGCTGGGCAGTGACTGCAACAGAGTTGAATATGGAATTCTGTTTAATGGAACATTTAACATCGAATTTGTAACCAAATTCCCTAAAGATTCAGTTTTTACCTGTATATTGCTTTTTTTTTTCTTTTTTTTTCCCCAAGCTGAGTAGGTCTTGAACCTGTTAGCCACCATTAAATTAATTTCATAGAAAGTAATACTTTTCAAAGCTTAAAACCTCAAGGAATATCACAGAAAATATTTGCTGGAGATGAGTCTCCAGACCAAGCAGACAGAAGTAAATCAGCTTCTCTTCTTTGGGAAGAGAGATTTAACCCATCAGCGCAAATATAAAGCAAGCATTTGCTCATCTTGCCTGGCAAAGATGTCACAGGGGACAAGATGGCATTCAGGATGCTCCCCCAGGAAAACCAGAGGAATTCTGGTTTGTGTGTAAGCACACAAAGACAAGCGGGGAAAAAGAAGGACAGGAGGAGCTAAAGGACAACAGGCAGAAGATTTTCATTTCTGCAGGCTTCATTAGCACTAGTTGAAAACAGTTTGTTCTGTAAACTGCAAACTGAACAAAATCCCACATTTGGAACAAAATGCTGAATATCAGCCTTAGGCAAAAAAAAATCTTACTACTTGCTTCAACTTTGACTCGTTTTTTTTAATATGAGTCACTAGCATTTAAAAATGGATAGCTTAACTGGATAGCATAGTTTGGATATGTGTATATTTTTAATATTTGTATTTATTCTAAATATATGAAATATTAAATTGTAATTTTTAAGATCATTATTTAAAGCAGAGAAATACCAGATCGTTGATAAATGGTTGCTAGTTAGATATCAATTATTACTGAAAATAATTTTCTAATTAAGACAGTAGTTGGTTTAGTAGTAATCGCTAATTGGGATTCTAATTGGTGATTTGGTGTTTTATTTGTTAGAATGTACAGATACTTAAAATAGGATACAACAGACGAGCCAGCAGGCCCACATGACAGGCAGCTGGGGGAGCAGACAAGATGGCCAGCAGCCAAGAGCAAAGCAAAGCAGCTGGGCAGCCCACCAACCATTCCCACAGAATACTTCATTTCCATCAAATCATCATTTTTCAACAGAAGACCATACCTCAGTAAATTTTCAGCCCACTCAGTGAATATATATATAGTAGTGAGTTTAAGAGCCTTCAATTTCTAAAGACAAAACAAAAAATTACAAGCAAGGCAAATGGTAGGACACCTCTTTCACTCTGTTTTCTCTGTTGTCTCTCTTTGCTGTTCATTGGTGCGCTACTACTCTTTTCTTCATTTGTTCTACAACTCAGTCTTCTTCCTCTCACTAATTCCTCTTCTTACTGTTGCATCACTGTTGCTGTGCCTGATATTGCTTATTATTTCTGCCAGTCGTTTAACTTCTGAAAAATCAACTCTGAACTGCTTCCAGAAACATCACAGCTCTACTGAAGCAGGAACCTGAATGTTTTAAAGTCTATAAGTCTCTCCTTAATTCTGGCTATTACTGTATCTTAAAAGGGAAAGTTATAAGAAACCTCTGAATGTTGTTATCTTTAAAATCTTTTCCTCTGGGGCACTTTATTGCTAAACTTGATTACTTACACAGCTAGCCAATAGCCTGAAGGAGAAGGAATAGAGGAAAAAAGAAGACAGCCAATTTACCAATTTTATGTTATAGAGATTTTCTCCTCCTCTGTGTTAATATGACATCCTTTTATATGACTCTAGGGAGTGCTTATTTAAAGATACCTTGCGAAGTTAAGTTCCGCAGATTAATTTTAAACTACAACAATTTCTCCTTGATGTGAGTGGATACCCTCTTACTCTTGTACTAAAAGTTTGCAGAATTCCTTTTTACATCATACATGTTGATTCATTCTCCTTCCTGTCTCCTCTGGAAATAGTTCTCATATACGCTTCTATCATTTATCTGGAGTTTTGTTCTGCTGTTCTGCGTTTAAGAGGAGGATGATTAGATTCTAGCAAAATGTCAAGTTGAACTATACTTACCTTTCATATAATAACATATTTTTCAGTATAGTCTTCTGTATCTTTATTAAATTGCCTTAGGGTTTTTTTGGTATCTAAATTTTCTTTCTGTACTGTTTTCTTATTTGATACTCAGATTAACTTCTCAGACATCAACTATGTATACATGAGATGCTGTAGACAAATAATTTTAAATAATGCTTCAGTTTAAAAAGCTCTAAGTACCACATGGAATTCTACCTGCTATCATAGCTCTGTAATCAAGACGGTTTTTTTAGTACTTATAAATTTCTAGCATTCAATTTGTCTTTTGTTTGGGAATACATCTATTCACTTCCACTTCAAATTCATTAAAAATGAATGAAAATTTAATACCAGCCCCACATTTACATTTTTTCCATAAGACACTAATGTAAGTCAATTAGATTTAATTTTCTAGATCTAAGTGTAGTTCTTCCCCCAACAACTTAATAAACAACAGTTTTCCATTACTTTAGAGAACTAGTTAAACTTTTATTTTGTATGTAGTTTTTCATCTTTCTTGAAGAAATTCCTTTCTAATGTAACTTGTATCTGATGACTTCTTATTTAAAGTAAGATTTTCAAGAAAGATGGATTTTTTTTAAACACAGTCTTACAGTAAAGTTATCTACAACAATAGAATTTCCATAAAATTTGTTATTTAATTGCAGATATAAAAAAAATGAAGTAAATTTTCTTTGCTGTGGAGGTGGTCAAAGATTGGAACGTCTTCCTAGATGGGTGGTTGATGTTCCATTCTTGTCAGTGCTCAAAAGGCACTTGTACAATGCCCCCAGTAATATGCTTCAACTTCTGGTTAGCACTGAAGTGGTCAGGCTGCTGAACTCAGTGATCTTTGATAGTCTCTTCCAACTGAACTCTTCTGTAAAATAAAATTAACTCCTCGGAGAAGGCAATTGACACTGGAAAGTCTGCTCTTACTGGCAGGGAATATCACAGCCAGGTCTCTTCCAGAATAATTTATGCCATGTTGGAGAGAATAAAAGCTCATTTTCTGGAATGTCACACTGGAATGACACTGTTAAGAAGTTTTGCATCCTCTTTTTAACATGCTTTTTGGCATTACATTGGATCATTTTCCTCAACAAAAATATCCACAGAAATTCTGCTTTAGGAAGTCCATGCTATATTTCATTGTTTAATATGGTAATTAAATAACTGATTTGGTGTCAGCTGGTAGATATATTCTTCTTCTCAAATTCTCTTATGATTTCGCAGAATGATAGTTATGCTGTGCAGTCATTTAAAAACCTGTTTAGTGCCTTCAGTTGAGATTGGTCTCCAATAAATAGATTTTTCATGTCAGAAATTCAGTTACATAAAATGGTACAAAATATAACTTTTTGTCTCCTGAGTTACCTGTCAGTAAAATATATGTTGTTAAATGTAACTGAATTTTGCTCAGTTTAAAAGAGTGCTTGTGAGTAGCAAAATCCACAATGTAAGCCCTACAGTCTTTTTTAACTACATAAGCTTATAAAAATGGAAAGAGATATTTGAGCCATCTAGTGGTTGGTATGAAACATTTTAACATTCTGAATAGGTTGTAGAAAATGCAAATGACACCAACTTGCAAACTGCATTTCTAATTTGTATGATTTTTAGCGGCATAGCTGTAGAACGAAAGAGACTGATGTTCATCTTCAAATTTGAGGTACAGTCTGTTTCAGTTTGCAACTTTCTTGTAGATTTTTGTGAAGACAGAGATCTGATAACATGAAAATTACATTTAGAAATTCAAAGCCGAAGAATGAATTTTAGAATGAGTTCTTAGGAATTGTGAAGATTCTGAGGAACTTGAAAATTATCTTATTACAATCTTTTCCATGGTTTCTGCTTTTAATGGAAAAATGTTTGGAGGAAACCCATCAGCAGCTATTTATGGTAAGATCTTGAATAACAAGGATTAAAGTAAGCAAAAAAAAGTTTACTGAAAAACACAGGACTGATGCTTTTTGTGATATATTTCTATTCAAAAACAAGTAACAGAGTCGAATGAAAACAGCTTTCTTAAGTCAGAGTATGCAGAGTCACAGAATCTTACAATGTCATGAAAAAGTACATTTTTAGATGAAAGTTCCATGTTGCAGTGCAACCCTCGTGATCTTTCTTGGTCCGTATAAGTGGTAAACTGTTCTAGCCTTTGATATTGGCTGTTGCCAGTTAGAACTTGACTGCATGTTGAGCTTGATGGTATTCTGCAGTAGAGGCAGAAAAGTTAGTTATGGAAGTAATGAACTTCATATGTAACTCACCTTGAATGGTTGGTGGGAAACTACTGCTTACAGTGAGCCACTGTATTATCTTCTAGTCCTTGTGAAAGTTCCATCCAGCTTCAAGACCAGATTAAAAAGTATTTTTTAATTATTAGGGCAAACCTAATAGATAATTAACAAGCAGTTCTTATGGTGTTATATTCAGTTAGTGCTATAGTATATCAGAACAGATGAATGTGCTTCGTGCTGACTTTTCAGAATTTGCATCTTTACGTTGACAGTAAATTATTATGAAATCTTAAATCTTACCCTGTTTTATTTTGAGAAGACAGTGGTATCTCAGCATGCTTATAAGGTCAGTTTCAAATGCTTTGTAAGGTCAAATGAAAATAAGAATGAGAAAAATTAGAAAACCAGCCACAGAACAAGGGACAGAACAAGGGACAGGACAGTAATAGTGGATTTTTATTTTACTGGGGCAGGAACAACCTGAAAGCTTTATGTAAATTTGATATATTAGTACATTTGGACAAATCACCTGTATTTTGGGCTTGTCATATGCTTTCAATGTTGGGTATTATTAGCACTTTGAATCAAAATAACAGGTACATCAATATTCTGAGTATATAACTCACCTGTATTGTGAACTTTAATAGATATCAGAAGAGGAAATTAAATTCTATGAAGACTGAAGAAGTTTTACTTATCTGGCATATTTTTTTGGGGTTGTGATGAATTTTGCAATTGTGATGCAGTAGTGATTAAGGATTTTTTAATTATTCTTTTCAACTGGTATGGTGATCTGGTCTTGAATCACAGTTGTTGAATCTCCAAATAACATTGCACAATTTTGTTATCTTCTGTTCTGCAAAGAAGCCTGAACTGAACAGAGTAAAGGTTGCTAGACGTATATTCTATTTTGCAGGTTTCCAAGTTGCACATGTGAAAATATCTCTTATTGTCTTACTTTGTTTAAAAATACTTCTAGACCGAGACGTTATGTATGTTCCGTTTTTGAGCTTTTCTGTATTCCTAGTCTGTTGTTGCCAGAACACAGTTGGATAACTGGAAATACATGGGGTGTGGAATTTAAGATCTGTGTGTTTATAATGTCTGTGTTGTGCTTTTGGTCACTGGAACTGGAATGTAATTTTATGGTAATATTAGCGTATCATCTTTTATTGTTTATGTACTTCCCTTTCCACCCCCTTTGTACAGTGCTCTGATAGTCATAGTATCTGGTCATTCCAAAACATTTTCTTGGAATCTATCCATTGCTAAAGCTGTGTTCCAGCTGTATTCATGAATGGATCTTTGGCGATTCCCCTGTTTATAATTTGCATTTAGAAAATACAAACGAGATATATTGAAATCATAATACTAGGTTCTGTTTCTGATGAATGGTTGTTCTTCAAATTAGATTTTGGTTACCTCTTATTTTCTAGGGGAAAATTGGTTATGTCTTATGTATTTCAGTTTGGTTTAATGCATTGTTCAGATTCTTTTTCTGACATTCCATAGAAATTAAATTGCTGAAGAAGTGAATGGGAGTGGAGTAGGGATTATATTGAAGAAGAATCTTCAACAGTAGAAATTTCATCTGTGTTCATGTGTCAGAGCCCTTTTATTTTGGATGTATTCATTGTCTCTCAAAAATGGCAACATACAGAAGAAAAACCTAAAATTGTGACATCGGCAGCATATATGTTTTCTTCTGTAAAGAGAATAGCTGCTAAATAATTGTACTGTGGCATAACATTTTATCAAAAGAAAAAACAGTTTGTTTATTTTTCCACATTTTAAGAAATATGCAATAATTATTTGTAAACATTCATTGAACTCCTTAGTAATGTCACTTTAAAAAAAAAAAAAAAGTGGAAAATGAGTTTTTGGTACAAGAGTAGTACTTTTTTTCCCCCTCTTTACTACAAAATAAGAAAATCACAAGATAGAAATTTGATTAATGATAAAGAAACATGGCTGTCCTCAATTTGAAGCTGATGGTCTGTGTTTTTAATATTGATAAAGAGTAGAAGTTCCTTGAGCATGTTTTCAGATTCTTTTAACTCAGCTTCTACTCTAGACAGTGAAATTAAAGTGTGCAACTTTGTTTATTTTTACATGAATGTAAATTACTGTAACTGTGGTATACTCTTAGGTTATAAAACATTTTTGTTGTATTAAATTGCCAGACTATCATTTGGTTCCCTGCTGTTCTGCAAATAGGACAAAGCACATTAGTTTCTCTTGATGTAAAAGTACTTGCATATTATTGTCACTGTTCCTCCGGAGATAAATTCCTGCATTTAAATTCAGAATTTAGTTTCAAATTTTACAGAGAATTTCATTATTTTTTAAACCTAAAATCTCATTCCCTTTTTTTTTTTTTTTTTTGTTCATCTTTCTCAATATGAAATTAAAATATGCATATCTTACAGTGGAAATTGAATGTTGAACAGTGAGCAAGTACTTGCAATTCAGTCACGTTGGTTTATCTGGGTTCTAACACTGTTTCTTTTCTTTACAGAATGCTGCCTTTTTATATGGCCTTGGTTTGGTCTACTTCCATTACAATGCCTTTCAATGGTAAGTTGGAATAAACTAACAGTATTAGTGTATATTGTGGTGTTTTATTGATAAATGAATATTTCAACTTTAGTGTACGATAGTTTAATTTTTATAGTGTAAATATGATGATAAAAGATACGTTGTCCTGGCTCTCATATTCGACTGTAACATGCTCATTGCAAACAGCAGTTGTTTGAATAGGAAAGCAGTTACAGAAAAAGTGGTTTAGCTTCCTATAATACAATTCAGCAAGGGGAATGAAATGGTATGATTTGACAGGTGTCTATGAATTCTTCATATGTATGGTCAGTAGCCTGTGTTGTGAACAAATTTTACATTTCTCTGAGAAAAGCGTTGGCAAAAGAAGTTTCTGTTTAGCTGCTGTACAGTAGTTTTCCATGTGTGTGGTGAAAGCTTTAAACATGAGCAGCAGTACATGAACAGACAAGTGCTTTGCCATGAATGTTTAAAACTGACATAAAATCCCAGAGCTATAAAGAGCTGTAAATTCTGGCTGGATTTTTGTGAGTGGGAAGGGGCTGCTGTTCTGTTGGGGGTGGAAGAAGGGCTGGTTTTGGTGTTTTTATTTTGTGGGAAGTTTTCTTTTTCTCTTGCTTCACTGGAACTGAGAGAAGAGTGATGAACGGAATAGACTTGGTCACTAGGGTTCTGTTGAGATTCTCAGCCTTTCCTGGTTAGTAGTAAGAAAGGTGCAGTTTATTGCAGATACCATTGGGAGAAAAAAAAAAAAGTGAAAAAGATGCAGTGTTTAGGTCATAGCTTTCTTCATAAAAGTGATTAGTTTATCCTTTTTTTTTTTTTTTTTTTTTTTTAAAAAGTCATTTCTGGTGATTTCCTTGTAGTGTTTATTTCTCTAGTAACACTTCATATAGAAGTTGCTAATAAAATAAAAGTAATTTTATTAATTGATTAGTAAAAAGTTTATGATCATATTGGGCTAAGCCTGAAGCTAGAAAAGTAAAGTGGCTACTGGGTGACAGCTTCAGACAACAAAATGAGATCTCTTCCCCCTCTTCAGTAAATTGTTACTTTATCAAAACCTTCTATGTATCTGTAACACAAAAGATTCATGCTTTCTTCAGCCAGGAAATTAGGCTTTATTCTTCAAATTAATGTATTTTGGTTAAATCATGAGCTCAGAACCTGGAGGTTGTTTTTTTTTTCCCTCTTACGGCTCAAATGTTTTCTTTATAAGTAGTGGTGAAATGTATGCCATGTCTTGTACATGGCATGCGATTCTATTGCATCCTAATTAACGTGAAAAGAACAGAAAAGTTTTCAGGAAAATTGAGAATCTTTTATTTTGAGGTTGTGACTGATCTTTAATTTTGCTGATTTACAGAATGTTCTTGTTCTGATATAGGCTTCACTTCATCATTTGACATGATACATTTTGCACTGAAAATGGTAGCAAACTGAGGTGAAATTACGTGAGTCAAAGAAGTTAAATTTAGAGTAGTTAATTTTTGAAAGACCACCTGTTCAACATAGATTGTTGCCATTAGTAGATCAGGCTTTTTAGCACATTCCTGTGGATGGAGCAACAGCGTCAGTTGATTGTGAAGCTTAAGTAGTGGTAAATCATGGCTGGGAATTAATAAAGATTTTTCTTACGTGCTTTTAAAAAAGCTTGTTGAGAACATGAGTATAAATTTGATAGTCTTAATTTATAATGTCTTAACTGCACAAAGAGCTGTATGTTAAGATCATTTAAAATAATCAATTTTTTTTTACTTCATTCATACAAGAAAATTATACGTGGTATAGTACTAAGGAATTTGAGTATCAGGAGAGCGTTGGGTAGAATTGTTAGAGGAAGAAAATCTAATACAGATAAAATCTTATGCTTCTGTATGTGATTTTTTTTTTAAATTCCTTTGAGTGATTTTTCCTTTAGTTGGGGACAGGAGTGGGATGTGTGGTTGTGAGTATTCAGCTGTGACATATCTACTGGAGCTGATAGCAGGTTGCTTACTGTAGGTATGTTCTTTGTAGATCTTTGTTTTCTCCACTGCAGATTGCAAGGAGAATCCCGCTTCTTTCACAATAGAGTGCTAGTCAAACTGTCTTGTTTCTTGCTGTGGCTATTCCATTTCTTTATATTAAAAATACACAAATATGTGTATTTCACAAAGGTAGAAGAGATCTCAGTGCTATTTAATGTTGTTTAGCCTATTGTACTTAATTCATGAGTATTTTATATTATCCACACAATCTTAGATATTCATGGTCTTTAATGAGAGTCATGTACATATTCCTCCCAAAAGGCAGGGTTAATGAAGTGTTTGATGATTTTCCATCTGTCATGTAAATAAGGATGATATAAAAGTGAGTAGGAATAAGGTCAGTTTTAGAATACTTCTTTTTTATTATTTTAATTTTGAATTTTCTGGTATTCATAAATAGAAGTGTTGGGCTGACTCCAAGACATGTATGAAGTTCACTGTGTTCAGTATTACACGCTTATCTACGTAGTAAAGAAGCACTACAGTGTTAAGTACTAAATCTTAGCTGACACATCATTTTATATTGGTTGTTTTGTTTAACAGTTCATGTAAGAACTGAAAGTACTTATATACGTATAAGCATATACAAAAATTGTGATAGTGTGATCAGATCAAAGACATTTTTATGCAATTGTTATTAGAAGATACGACAGAAGGATTTACCTCAAAAAACTGTATCAAACATATGAAAAAATGTTGTATAGATCTTAATGCTCTGTTGTTTTACACCATTTATCATCAAGCAGTGAGAAAAGTAGATGACCGATTTTCCCTGTTATTTCTGTGTTTCCCCAGTAGAGCAAAACACCGGGAGATAGCTGAGATATTGTTATAACTTGAATAATTTGATGTTCTCATTAGTTTTCTTCTAGACTGAAAATTAAAAGTTTTGGTAGTTCACCAAAGGCTACTTTCAGTTTTGCATAATAGCTACAGTCTATGTAATGGCTTGGATGCCAGATTGGCTCTTTTAATTCAGTAAGGATTCCGAACCTGACTGGTTTATCATTTGCCGATTTATGTTGAACCCACCGAGAGAAAAAAATGAAGTCTAAGCTCTGCAGCTACGTCCTGGAATTGGTTCTAGCATGCTCTTTGGATTTCAGAACGCAAACTGAGGTTCTCTGAGGCCGGTCTGCAGTGTTTTCAGTGACTATTACCCTGCGAATTGCTGGACAATGTACGTGAGAGAGACTATTTGTGGAAAAACGTCTTAAAGGAGACTGAGACTATTTGGCCTCTCTGCAGCCACCCTTATTCAAACAGAAGCAAGAGTGTTGTCTATACAGTATCGAGTTGGAGAAGGAGAAGAACTTGGAGGTCCTGATGGATGAAAAGCTGGACATGAGCCAGCAGTGTGCTCTTGCAGCATGGGAGGGCAAGAAGATTGTGGTCTGTATCAGAAGAGGGGTGGTCAACGGGGAAAAGGAGATGATTGTCCCCCCTTACTCTGCCTTTTTGATGCCCCATCTGGAGTACTGTGTCCAAGCCTGGGTCCCACAGTACAGGAAAGACACAGAGCTCTTGGAGTGGATCCAGAGAAAGGCCACAAACATGATTAAATAGCTGGAGCATCTCTCCTGTGAAGAAAGACTGAGGGAGTTGTGTTTATTTAGCCTGGAGAAGAGAATGCTATGGAGAGACCTCATTGTGACCCTCCAGTACTTGAAGGGAGCTTTCAAGCAGGAGGCGGATTGGCTTTTTACACAATCTGATAGTGATAGGACAAGGAGGAATGGCTTTAAACTAAAAGAGGGGAGATTTAGGGTAGGTGTTGGGAAGAAATTCTTTCCTCAGAGGGTGGCGATGTGCAGGCACAGCTGCCCAGAGAAGCTGGTGGTCATCCCTGAAGGTGCTCCAGGTCCAGGCTGGATGGGGCCCTGGGCAGCTTGAGCTGCTGCGGGGCAGCCCTGCCCACGGCGTGGGGTTCAGAACTAGATGATATTTTAAGGTTCCTTCCAACCTAAGCCATTGTATGATTCTAAGAGATAACTAGATTATCAGCTGAACTGCTGTCTCTGCTTCTTGCTCCTTCAAAGTAACCTCTAACTTGTGTAAGCCAGAGTGTACTTATACATTGAAATTTCTTCACGAGCTTAAGTTTGACTCCTTGAAAACAGGGTAGGAACTCAGCACAAAAAGCTCTTGTGCGTCTTCAACTCTGATTCAGAATTGGATCTTGACATTAGGAAGGCAGCTGCAGTCCCTTATACTTTTCCTTATTCTTATCTAATTCAGGTAGAGACAACAGTGGACAACAGTGAGCAAGCATGTGAAACTCCTATTGGGAGAATGTGCAGCACATACATCTTCAGTGTACGAGCATGGGAAAGGCTCTTCATACTCCACCCCTGCTGTTGTTGAATCCCACAATGCTCAAAATACTAAGCAGACAACAGAAGGCAGTTTTTAGTTGTTATCTGTCTTGTGTACTGCAGCTCATCTCTTGGTCACCATGCAGACCTCCAGACACTCAAGAATCATTTTTCTCCTAGAAATCCTCCAAAGATTTCAATGGGACAGGAGCACTGTACCTACAGGAAAACATGCAAAACTTGACTATCACCTGTGAGGTGGCCTTAGTGCCACTTGCATCAAACTATTCAGCTGAAGCAGTCTGGTCTCTTTCTCATTCACACCAAGTTTTCTGGCTGTCATTGTTTCATATTTTTTTTTTTTTTTAATTTTAAAGAAAGTGGAGTTTTTCTGTTCTGACAGTCATTTGAAAAAGTAAAACAGCCCATTAGAGTATTTTTAAAGTACTCAAGTCTGCGGGGGAATGTAAATGTTTTCCTTAGTCTCATAGTCCAGTCTTCACTGTTGTATTCCAAGTTCATCTATGCAAGAAACTGTTATTTCATGGCAGTCACTGTTTGACTGTGACAGTGAGAATCTTTTGCTGATGAGGTCCGTTCTTTGCACTTCTGCTTCATCTCTCAAAACGTTCTCATTTTCAGTGATAATGAATATTAACACAGTAGGATTTATGCTTGAGGGGGATTACTAATGTTTTTTCAGCAGGACCAGGTCCTTTGGATGCTTCTCAAGCTGTCTGTGTCAGTGGTTGGCAGATCATAGAATCATAGCATCACCAAGGTTGGAAAAGACCTTCAAGATCATCCAGTCCAACCATCCACCCATCACCAATATTTCCCACTAAACCATGTCCCTTAGTAGAATGTCTGAATGTTTCTTGAACTCCTTCAGGGATGGTGACTCCATCACTTCCCTGGGAAGATCCAGGAGATTAGGCTCTTCCACACAGACTGATGTGCATAGGAGTGCAGACCCCCTTTTGGGGGCCTCCTTAACTTTAATGGGAGCTCTCCACTCTTTTGTGCAAACGGGAGCTGCTGGACTGTCTCATCAGATGCAGCATTGCATGCCTCCAGGTACATCAATAGTTTGTGTC
>JAOWBP010000001.1:92229865-92241831 GCA_028571105.1 Tragopan temminckii | reverse complement strand
TTGTGCAAACGGGAGCTGCTGGACTGTCTCATCAGATGCAGCATTGCATGCCTCCAGGTACATCAATAGTTTGTGTCATTATGGAGGGCACAGCATGTGATGAAATCATCCAGTGGCTGCAGTTTGCATGGGAACTGCTGAGATTCACCTAATTGACATTGACATTGCACTGGTAATTTGCAGTCCGCTGTGGAGTTCCTGCTTTGAAAACACCTGCTTTGGGAAAGTCCATGATGAATGTTATTTGAGAGTAAAAAAACTAGGTTTTTTTTTTCACCAATAACTTGTTATCTTTAATGTGCACATCTGTATCTGTGTTTCCTTCTTTCTTCTATCACAGTTCTGGTTGTTCTAGTGTGCAGTTAAATTAATCAGGAGAGTAGAGTTTAAACATGTTCTGTGTAGATACTGAATTGTTAAAATAGTTCCTAGTTTTCTGGTGGCTAGGTCTACATATCCCTTTTATGTATATGTAAAATGACAATATATATGTAGACTACACGTACGAGGGGCAATTAACCATTAACAAAGTAGTAATTGCTTTTCTCTTTTGTTTCTCCACTTTCTATGATTGTAAATAAAACCATCTTCTTGGACTGATGAAAAAGCACAGTATCTGTTAATATCAGAAAAAGAAGGCAGTTGTAGCTGCTGCTATATATAAATTTTTGGAGAATGCTGCTCAAAATGTTTCAGCATTTGACTGTTAGGGCATAATAAACAGGGAGTTATTATATCTGAGGTCTGCTAAAGCATTTTGTAAAATTGCAGTAATGATTACTTCTGTATACATACGTTTTGTTTATGTTCAAATTGCGTTGATGAATTTCAAATAGAAATTTGTCCACGTTGTCATGACATTTTTATTAGTTATGCTTGGAACAGGTGGTCAAAACATTGAAAAAGAATGAAGAATAAGAAAACAAAAGTTGAACTCCAACTTCATCAAGTAGAATGTTACGTTTTGTAGGCTTATTCTGTTTTTAATGTATTTTGTTACGTGTTAACTTTGAAACAGTTAATTGACGCTATTTTGTAATATTCTTCTGCCTGGTTCAGATTTGATTGTATTCACAATCAATGCAAGTCAAACTTTCCAGAAAGTCTTATGAGAGTTCACTGAATCTTTAATATATTCTATTAATTATTCTTCAGCTACTTTCTTCACTTTCATAGTGAGAGGCATTGTTGTACAGGTGAGTGGGTGGGAAGACAGCTGAAGCATTGATTTTGAAAGTCTTGATTTGGAGATGATTTATGTCTTTTTTTTTTTTTTGCCTGAATTTTTGTAGCAGTGCTGTACAAAATATAAGCCCAGAGGTGCACTTAATCCTCTGTAGTGTCTGTTTTCCAATCCTGCTTTCTCCTTTTGTCTAATGTTAGCTAACCTTTCCTGCTTGTTAATGGAAACTCTTCTGTTCTTGTTGAAAACTCTAATTAATTGAAATAAATTACAGAAGGTTTAACTAAAGCTGTTTCTTAACAGCTGGTTGATCAATATCTATAGAGAACAAACCTAAAGTATTTTCAGGTAATTCAGGGGTAATTTAGACCACTGTTGTTTATTTCTGCAACCTGAGAGCTCCCAGACATTCAGTTCTGATTTAGCCTTTGGATAAATCAAATTCAGTTCTTAGTCAGCCTTTGGATTGAAACAGGAAACTCTGTGCATGAAGGCTAGTTAGTAAGAGGTGGAGTCTAACAAGCTATTTGAAGATGGCTCTGTTGTCATCTCTGAAAGAAGTTGTTTTCCTCTTAAGCCATGTCCTGTTCAATGTGTGACAGCTCATCAGGCTGCTGGCTTATATCACCTCTTTGGCTTTGGTACCAGCGAAGAGCTTTGAGGGAAAACATCTCAGCAACTTGTATGCCTTGGATCCTTCAGACCCATCTTTTTTTGGTTGTAGCCTTGGGAGGAGGACAGAGTGTATGCGAGCAGGATTACAATTCCACATATGTATAAACCCGCGATGTCTTAATTTTGGAGATTTGTTCTGTATTTGATAGGGACTGCACTTACCTTGGCATTCTGTCTTTGAATGGATTTTTAAATACCAGTGGCTAAGAGTCTGAATACTATATTAAAGTAAGAAATGCAGATGTGCAACGATAAATACCTACTTCTCTGTGTAATAAACGCATATGTAATAAACGCATAGCTTAAAATGGTAGTAGAATCTACAAGCATTTTTAAGCCAAAATTCAGTGATCATTTCTGTGTTTGGCCTTCCAGTTTGAATTTAGATAATGGTGGGCATACTGTTATAAGAAATGGATTCCTGTTAGTTGTGATTTCAGCATAGTTACTAAGGTGTGTCATTCATCACCACTCAGTATTCCAAATGAAGCTTAAACAAGGTGTGAGAAAGTTTCGCTAATGTGAATTTTGTCCCTTTTGTGCTTTACTTGCTCTTTTTCCTTGTGTAAACAGAAAAGTAGGGTGTAAGGTGAGGTAAACTTTTCTGACTGTACACTGCTTCTGTTCCACAGTGAAAATATAGGGGGTTTTTTTGAAATTGGTCTGTTCTTAAGCTGTATTTTAGTGAGTAGGATAATGCTTTACAATGTACATACATTTCTGTTGTATTGTCCAGAGAAAGTTCTGCACCGTCCATGTGCTCTGACATCAAGAATGAGAAAAGTGCCTGTAAGATTTTTAGACCAGAAGCATTTCTGCTGATGAATTCAAGAATGAACTTGTGTGTCTTGTTAGTGAAGTCTGTGAAAAATATTTCTTGCAACTTTTGTCCTTAGAAATAACAAGATGCTTTGAGTTGGAAATTAAATCAATTTTCCTGACTGTAATGTGACTTCTGACACTGTGGTATCTCCTGTCCAGCATCCATGTCTTGCTCTACAGGGGGTGTAGATCTCCCTCCAGCCTTGCCCAGTGTGATTGCCTGGAGCGTACGGAATGAGACTTAGTCTCCTTGGCATAGGTGCTTGAATCCCACCCTAAGCGTGACAAGTTTCTGATTTCTGCCATTGTATGGGCTGTGATGTATTTGAGGATCTTTTCTTTTAGCCAGTCACTTGATGTTAGGAGAGCTAACATGATGAGTCTTAGCTTCTTTCTGAATTTCTCTAAATTTAAATCTGTTATCTTTTAGCTTCATTTCAGCTGTCCTAATTTTATGCAATTGGCCTGAGAAGCAAAACACACCATGTCAATCTTGTTTAGAGTCATACTACTTCTTCCCCAACACATAGCTGGTCCATAGTGCTTTTGTTTTGTCTGGCACTGTGTCAACATGGACAGGAGCATCTATAAGGAGGATTTAAAGATAAAGAATCAGAGCCATCTTCAGCTATCATGGGAATATGAAAAGCAAGTTACGGTGACAGGACAGGCTGTCCAGTCTCTGTTTTCCTGGAGGTAGCTAAGTGGCTGGAGTGTAAGGAAGTAATAGGAATTAGGTGAGTCCCTACATTGGTGTCAGTGCTAAGAAAAGGAGTAACAACATTGAAAATGGAGCAGGTTTGGGCAGTGTGAGGAGATGTGTGCGATCTTCCAGGCCTAACATTCTGCTGCTGCTCTCAGGGATCTATGTAATCTGCAATTGAAACATCCCGGCAAGGATTTAGTTCTGAAAGGGATGATGACTGCGTACAGTGTTGTTCTATGGTTGAATTCATTTTGTTACGTATTTCTGAATCATCCTTTCTGAAATAGCAGATATGTTACTGTGTTTCAGGTGTTGAGTTAAATGAAAAGATTAGATTTTCAAATGTATTAAGATGTCTGGAATGCAAAATTAACCAGCCCTTGAAAAATGAAAAGCAATGGAGCAAAAACATTTAAACTGTTACGTCAATATGTTCTTCAGTAGCAATTCTTTCTCATTCAATTTTAAGTGATCATATGATTAACAATTATAAAAGTAATACTTCAGTAAAAAATAATTAATATTTTTATCTGTTTGTCTTTCAGGGCAATTAAAGCATTTCAGGAGGCGCTTTATGTTGATCCCAGCTTTTGTCGAGCCAAGGAAATTCATTTGCGACTTGGACTTATGTTCAAAGTGAACACAGACTATGAGTCCAGTTTAAAGGTAAGTTTAAGTCCTTTCAGATTGAATTTAATGTTTATTGTAAGTAGTGCTGCATCTTAAAACTGGAAGTAATGTATAAATCATGAAGTCGCAGAATGGCTTGGGTTGGGAGGGACCTCAAAGATCATCTAGTTCCAACACCCCCTGCCAGCCACTAGGTCAGACTGCCCAGGAACCCATCAAGCCTGGCCTTGAATGTTGCTTAAGGATGGGGTAAATGCCTCCAGAGATGTGTTCAATCCCACAGTTGGAGATCTTTGTTCTAGACTATAATGTGGAATAGCAAATGAACTGCAGTCGGTCATACTGGTGCTTGTTAATGAGCATTGCTTTCTAGCCTCTCCACTTTGCAAAAACACAATCAAAGATTAAATAAAAACAGACATTTTAATGTATGGCTGTTGCATACTACTTAGTTTAGAAATAGAAGTGCCTAGGTATGAGGTTTCTTACTCTGAAGACAGAGTAAGGATAGGATTTGAGGTGTGTTAGTTACTAGAAATATTCAGAAAAAAAAACCCGGAAAATTAAAGATAAGCACTGATTTTTTAGCAGTTTAAGTGCAGTAGGATGAAAAATTTGTTGTGGGGCTCACACTGGAACAGTAAATCTTGGGGAAAGGCTGAAGTAGTACAGAAAGCAGGAGAAAAAAGAAGAGAGGAATTAGCAACTTGATTTCTAGATATTCGTCTCTGCTTTTTTAAGCTTAAATATTGTAAACTATACGTTCATAAAAAATCATTAATAATAGAAAGCTTTTATATTTTATATAAATAATGTTCTCAAATATTTTGTTTCTAATTTTCTAATAGCGTAAAGGAAAGAGGGCAAATGGGGACTCTGGGTGAGAGAAAAGGTTTGCAAAGGTGGGGGTGCTCTACCATATGGGCAATTGGTGTGTGCCCATGGCAGTGAGACATGATGAGGTACATAAAAAGGTGTATTAATTAATTCCTGTATTTCATCATTTGAGAGTCTGATTATAAGGCAGCAATTTCTGACTAATCATTTAGAAATTGTGTCAATACAATACTTTGTTTCTTCTCTTTTACTTTAAGTTATTTACCATTTGCTTTTTTTCAGTTTCTGTAATATGTAGCTTTATCTCCCTCCATTCAACATCTTTGCTCCTTTATCCATCCTTCCTTCCACTTAATACTCTTCATCTCCATGTTCTTTCTGTCACAGAATCTAAATTTAGGTATCTGTATCTCTGAAAAAGGAAGCTTTCATTTTTTAAGGAGTTTCGTATTATGCTGGGAAGTTAATCTGTGTGGTTGAAAATTCTGTAATTTGTAATTCAATGTAATTTATACATATATTTCTGCATATTAATCTCTAGTAAAGAACTATTGAAAACTTATTTGCTTCCAAAAGCGTTGCAGAATGACTTCCTTTGTTTTCCTGGTTTTACAAGATTGTTTTTCTGCAACTTGTGTTTGTGTGGTTATCAGAAACATGTCATCAAAGATTTGAAAGAGTAGAGTGTTATGCAGATTTTTCCTTTTACTCTTTGTACTACCAGGAAGCACTTCTCATCAGTGTTTCTTCTTTGATTTATAGTCCAAGCTTTCACCTATGGGGACAGGTGAAACTGGGTAATTAGAGAGAGCAATGTTGCATAAGAATATGAAAGATTCAGTGTAGTAAGTGACAAAAGAGCAAGGGCATGTAGAATTAGATCATTGTGGTGAAGAAGGATTATGTATGATTTTGCATGGTCCTGTTTCCTCTTACTTGGGCGTGAATTTTGTATTGGCTGTTATGATATGCAGGGAATAAAAGGAGTGCCAAAGAAGTGCATTTTTGTTTTTGATAGATGTCTTAAGGACAAATAGAAGTGTGAACACTTAGTAGTTAACTTCTAATGAAGTAGTGAAAGGAACGTCTGCATTTTAATTTCTAGCAGAAGAATCATTGGATTGCAGAATCATAGAATGGCTTGGGTTGGAAGGGACTTCAAGGATCATCAAGTTCCAACCCCCCTGCCGTGGGCAGGGCTGCCAGCTGCTAGATCAAGTGCTAGATCAGATTGCCCAGGGCCCCATCCACTGTGGCCTTAAACACCTCCAGGGATGGGGCATTCATAGCCTCTCTGGGCAACCTGTACCAGCACCTCACCACTCTCTCAGTAAAAAAACTTTCCCCTGTATGTTATCTATCTCCCTTTCTTTAGTTTAAAACCACTCCCCTTTGTCCTATTACTTTCTACCTGAGTGAAAGGTTGATTTCCCTCGTGTTTATAAACTCCCTTAAACTATTGGAGGGTCACAGTGAGGTCTTTGTGCAGCCTTCTCTTTGCTAGGCTGAACAAGCCCAGTTCTTCGAGCCTTTTTTCATAGGAGAGCTGCTGCAGTCCTTGGATCATCTTCATGGCCCTCCTCTGAACCCTCTTCAAGAGCTCCAAATCTTTCCCGTGTTGGGGGCACCAGACTTAGACTCAGTATTCCAGCTGGATCCTCACAAGGGCAGAGTAGTGGGGGACAATCACCTGCCTCACCCTGCTGGCTACCCCTCCGTTCTGATTCCATCAGAATGGAACCCAGGATACCATTGACTGTCTGGGTTGCAAGCACACACTGCTGACTCACATGCACTTTTTCATCAACCAGGACCTCCAAGTCCTTCTCAGCAGGGATGCTCTCAAGGAGTTCCTCTTCTAGTATGTATATGTATCTGGAATTACCTCAATGCAAATGCAAAACCTCACATTTTCTTTGTTGAACCTCATTAGGTTCACAAAGGCCCACATTTGAAGTTTCCCAAGGTCTCTCTGGATGGCATGCCTTCCTTCTGCTGCATCAACTGCATCACTCAGCTTACTGTCATCAGCAAACTTGCTGAGGATGTACTCAAACCCATCATCTATGTCACTGATAAAGTTATTAAAGAGTACCAGTCTCAGGATGGACCCTTGGGGGATGCTGCTCATTACCAGCCTCCACCTGGATGTAGAGCCATTGACCACAATACTCTGGCTGTGACCTTTGAACCAATTCCTTATCTACTAAATAGTCCACCCTTCAAATCCATATCTCTTCAATTTAGAGTTAAGGTGGTGGGGGACCATATCAAAGGCTTTGCAGAAGTCCAGGTAGATGACGTGACTTGCCTTCTCTTTGTTCACCGATGCTGTCACTCCATCATAGAAAGCCACCAGATTGGTTGGGCATGACCTTCCCTTGGTGAAGCCATGCTGGCTGTCCTGGATCACTGGCTCATCCCTCATGTGCATTAACATGTCTTCCAGGAGGATCTGTTCCATGATCTTCCCACGTACTGAGGTGGGGGTCATCTGCCTGTAGTTCCTGGGTCTTCCTTTCTCCCTTTCTTGTAAATGGGAGTGATGTTTCCCTTTTTCCAGTCACCAGGCACTTCATCTGACAGCTGTGATTTTTCAAATATGAAAATTGTCAAGAATTAGATAACTCCTTCCTGCTGTGCTATAAAGTATATAATTCTGTCACTGAATCAAGTATTTAGATAGATATGTTGAGAATTTGTTCCATATCATTTACTAGGTTTCATTTTATCTCTTTGCAAAATAAAAAGGTCACGCAGACCCTTAGAGATTTTTCGTGTAGCATAGTTTTAGTTTTCAGTACACCAATAAGGACTGTGAGAAAAGCGCCAAAGAGCTTTTTTTAAAAATGAAAAAGGAATTAACCTTTTATAAATGCAAAATTATCATGATTCCATTGTTTTTATGTGCAGTGTGATTAAGGCACTTAGGAAAACAAATAACAACAAAAACAGCTTACCCTGAAGCATAGCAAAGATCTTCAAAAGGATTATGAAATAAACATGAGAGTATGTTTGCACTGAGGATAGTTTCTTTTAATCAATATAACTGCAGGCTTTTGCTAAAAGGATGTCTCATTTTGCACTTTCTTATCCTGATTGCTGCAATGAGTCTAGTGACTTTCCATTTGCAGAGTGAAGTGGACTGCAAGTCTGAACCAGCTCAGCTTGTGACTGCACAGATCTATGATAGATGCATGATAGAAAGCAGGAGTGTGCAAATGGGAAGGAGAGGGAAGAGCTGTGTTGTTCCCTTCTGATACACAGACATATGAAACTCTACTCTGGAATACTCAACTGAAACACCTAAGGTTTAGTTTCTGTTTTGCTCTTTTGACTGTGAAAGTTGCTATCTTTAGCAAGGGAATCAATAACCAGCAGTGAGGAGCAAGACCGAATGGACCCAGTGGAGCAGTCCAATTGGTCTTGAACAGTTTGGGTTGTTTTCATTTTTGTTCAGCTGTGGGTTTAATACAGTCTTGAGACTGATTCATTTTATTCTACATTGAAACAAATCAGTGTGTCCATCAGAATATATAAGTTAATATATAAATTGAGGAGTAGAGTAAGTGGAATGAGCAGGACAGTAGCTTCTTGAAAAGCCAATCAGATTGATCTCAAAGTTGAGGTTAAAGTAAGAACTCTCTGTATTAGAAGAATACTAGACACAAACTGGACACAAGGCAGAAAATAATTCTTTAGTGAAGAGAACAAAATGGTGGAGATTATGCACAAGCACGAGGATAATAAATTGAGAAAGAGAAGTGCAAAAATGTTTTCACAGAATGTCTGCTTCCGAAACTGAATGTCTCATCTTTTCAAAAAAGAAGGATAATTGTGTTGGTTTGTTTTTGTTTTTTTTTTTTCGGTAGGTGGTGGTGGTGGTGCTTTTTTGTTTTGTTTTGTAGACCTTGTCAAAAGAATTCAGGATTTTAAACAGTGGCATTGGGTTTTAGGATCAAGGCAGCTTGTGACTGGCCATGAACACGGGCCATTTCCCTGAGGCTGTGTCTAATATAATTCATAGTCCAGTATGAGTTTCCTGTATGACACTAAGGCAGAAAGTAGGATTAAGTTTTCATCTGATACTTTTTTGATGGTTCTGAATTTCACAAATTGTACCAACGTTGCATTAATGTACTTTAAAATATCATAATATTTTTGATGGTATTTAAACATTCATGCTAAGTCTGTAATTGCTAAGAATAAACCTCTGCCAACAGATGAGTCATTGCCAGTAAGAGTCTCCAGGCAAAGGAGGAAGGATGGGAATATGAAGGTCATATATTCCATGTTTTTCACAATTTTAGACCATTAACATAAATCATCTATATTTTATGTAAGCAATTTAAGCACAAAATTAATTTTTACTACTTTAAGATGTTGATGATCAAGATAATTACTAGAGTGCTGTTTAACAAGCATAAAATCAACTCTCAGTGTTTTTTCAAAATCAATTACTGCTTTTGCATGTTTTTAATATTGCTGCAGTTAGGACTTACAGATTACTCTAAGAACCTTTGACTGCTCTGTTACCCAGTTACTATAAACTTTGGCAAGAATACAGGAGATGCTGAAAATTGCTAGGTCTTCAGGATTAAAGGAAAAGCATGATCCTTCTGGTTGAAAGGAAAGTTGTCATTCTGTAACCTGACAGTTAGGACAGCATTATCTTCAGAAGTGATATGTGTATGTATTTGTGTCATTTGTCAGAAAAACAGAATTAATTCCAAACTCAGCTGTTAATGTTGGGGGAGGGAGAGGAGGAGGGCAGGGATTTTATTATTGCTATAGCAGAAACATATATTAAGGTTTATATCATAGTCCTAACCTTTTCACACTTCACCACGTGTCCCAGCTGCCCCCTTCATATTTGCTCATGAAATGAATGACACCAAGAGCACTGTTTTCAATTTTGTTAGCTATGGTGGTTCCGTGATAAGCTAAAAGAAGAATAAATCAAGTCCTTTAGGAATGCAGTATATCTTTTTATTAGTTTGTCTAGTGAGTTGGAAAAAATGTACAAGTTTCTGAGCACATGCTCCATGGCACATCAACTGCTTATTCCAGTTTTCCTCTTTATTTATGTATTCTTTCAGTTTCAGCCTTTGTTCTCATATGTTTACTCATCCTGTCTTAGGCGTGTGCCTCAGTTCCCCTCAAAAGTACATTTGAATTTTAACCAATTGCTAGCAAACACACTTGAATGAAAGAAGTTTCAGAGAAGTTTCTAGAACATGCATCTGCAACATGTTGCCCCAGAAGCATTTGTTTGAGCTCTGCGAGCTATGCACAAGGTGATCTGATCACTGCGTCTGCAAAAGAAACACCATATGACCTGGTATGTGACTAGTCTGTTGGGATGCAGAAAATACAGCCTTCCCATCCATAAGATGCTTTGCCTTCTAACAGACCTGGTGGCCCTTGTCTAGCTGAACCTGGAGATTGGTAAAGCACAGAGGTGGATCTAGGTATGTTGTGTGGGACTTACAGGAAAGAGAAGCTGAGGAAAAAAAAAATATATATAGTTTTAATATTATTTAGTTTAATAGTTGTGTTACATTGGAAACCGCAGCTATGGGGAACCAGTCTTCCATCTGGTGCTCATTCTGTTCTGCTGTGTTGAAGTGTCGTAGCGTGCTTTTAGTGGGGGATGATGATGACAAACCTTAAAGCCTTTTGAGAGTAAAATTCAGTTAACTTCATTTGCTGACATACTACTTCAGAGAAAAAGAAAGCTTACTTTTTCACTTGTATTAGAATGATAGCATCAAGGACATGATGAGTGGGAGAGAGTTCTTATGTGGTTTTGGTTTTATGAGGTTTCTTGTTTTGTTTGCTTTTATGTGTTTTTTTGGGTTGTTGTCTTGTAATGGGTGGTCAGTAGGGACTCTGAACACGAGGTCATTTTGACAAATGAACCTGTATTGTGTTTTGGGAATTACGTTTGGTTGCTTTTCAAGTATTGCAGGTACATTCTGTGCTCAGTGACAAAACCCTTAGAGTAATGAGAAATTAATTTTTCATGTTCTCAAATATCTGCCTTTTAATAGAAACACTGATCCTGTCTTACCACTCTTTAGAAATTTTACCTCTATTTATAGATAAAGGAGCTATCTTAGCAGTTTGCTGCAGGCTGATTCTTTTATCTTGCCTAAAAACCATCAATTGAAATACAATTTCAGTTTTTTAAATTATTTTCCTAATTATTCTCATTTATTAGTAACGTTAAGACACTGTGCTTACATTAGGGTAAGGAAAAGGCTTTTAAAGAAATAGAATTTATTGGGAAAATATACATGAATGCATGAGTATGCATGAAACAGTAAAAAGAACAGAAATACTGATTCAGATGAACAGGTCTAAGTATGTATTTATAGTTGTACCTATATGCCATCTCTTGCTCAATTGATTTTATTTCTCTATATTTATATCTTTATGAATTATTTTTTAGATACTGGAGGTATTTTATGTAAACATCTAAGTGTTACAGACATTATCTCTTTTTCTCAGTAAAAAATGAAAGAGTATTTATAAAATGGAAAATTTGTTTTAAGGGCTTCAAGTGGTGTTTTATAGCCTCCATATTTTTAACACCTGCTTAGATTAGTAATTTTTTAAACATGTTACACTGAATCCTTATGTATTCACCTCCACATAATAAAAAGTTTAATAGTCAAAATACATGTGTTTATGGAAAGGTTTCATTCCTTATGTATGATTTTATCTCTGTAATTGTAGCAGAAACGAATCGGGCATTTAGGACTAAGACATCAAAAGGCTTTGGCTATTCTAAGGTGGTTACCTAGATGTTCAGATGCTTTACTGAAAAAGCATTCTGTGGAAAGCAAGATGAAATTAGGCAAAAGATTTTCTTGGGAGACCTCACTGTGGGTTTCCTTTACTTGAAGGTAGCTTATGAACAGGAGATAGACTGACTTTTTACACTAATAGTGATAGGACAAGAATAAACGGATTTAAACTAAAAGAGGAGAGATTTAGGGTATGTGTTAGGCAGAAATTCTTTTCCCCAGAGGGCAGTGAGGCGCTGGCACAGCTGCCCAGAGAAGCTGTGGTGCCCCATCCATGGAGGGACTCAAGGCCAGGTTGGAT
>JAOWBP010000001.1:92195101-92223474 GCA_028571105.1 Tragopan temminckii | reverse complement strand
CCCGAGGGAACGGCATGGAGCTGTGTCAGGGGAGGGCAGCTGGGGGTCAGGGAAAGGGTCTGCACCACAGGGCGGTGCATGGAACGGGCTGCACAGGGCTGTGGGCACAGTCCCCAGTGCTGGAGTTCAAGGAGCGCCTGGACACCACTGTCAGACATAGAGCTTCATTTTTGGTGGTCCTGTGTGGAACCAGGGGATGCCCTCAATGATCCTTGTGGGTCTCTTCCAACTTGGGATGCTCAGTGATTCTGCTCCGGGGGAATGACAAGTGTGAGAGATCTGCCTTGGCCCCTTTCCCAACTGGAATCAAAATGAGTGCGTAGAGTTTTCTCATCCATTCTTTTATTCACAAGACATAGATTCTCTTGGAAGAGAGCAAGCACAAACAACAGAACTGCACGTAGGCAAAAACACTCCTTAGAGGAATTTGCTCATGCTCATTTTTTGAATTGTTTCACAGTAAAGGCTCCCTCTGGGTGTCTGTCAGACTACAAACTCCATTTTGAACGTGGATCTTGTTTGCTCTCTTTTTCCTCTGCGCTGACATCATGCTGATGCTGTCACAGGAGCTGCGTGGGAGCTGTGCTGGCCACTGCTGGTAGTCCAGTTTGTTCCCTGTGCTCAGCCCCAAGAAGATGCACATGTGCTTCAAGGATGCTGCTCTTGGGGGTGAAGCAGTGCATGTAGTGAAGGCTCTGATTTGGCTAGGACTTGCCTGCAAGGTTCTCAGAGGTGCTAAGTCCAGCAAAGATATTCCAGCTGGTCACTGGTGCAAACATACCTTCTCTCTTTCTTGCTTACTGATGATGCATCACCAAAGTTAAAAAGTAAACTAGAAAGCTAGGCATCCACAGCTTGACATTTTTGAAATACAGTTTTGCAGCTTAATATCTATAAACTTCGCCTTACAAAGTTTAGTGGTATTTTTGGTTTTGGTTATTTGTATGTTGCATATTTTATCTGTATTCAATATCCCATAGACAAATTCTGAATTCAGTTTAGTTCACTTCCTGCCTCCTCCCCCCCCCCCAGTTCATCAGGACCTGTAAGTAATCTGTAGAAATTTTTTGTTCTGTTTGTTCCTGTCTTCTTCCTAAATGTGTTTGATGAGTGGGTGATTTGTTTGTGCTGTCATTACGAAAACCATATGTTAATGTGGTCTTACGGAGGAGTGTTTTTATTATTTTAAGAGTTCAACTAAGGATGTTTCCAAAGGAGTCATAATTGCTCTTCTAAGTACAAAGGCTTAACAATGACTGGCTTACAAATAATGCCAAAAATCTGTTCAGCTCAGTCTATAAAATCTGTTTCTCAGAAATGTCTTCTTTCCATAGTCTGAACTCCTTAACACACTAAGAAATTATGATTATTCAGGTTCCCTATGGATCTTTACTGCAACTGCCTGGGACTAGGGAAAGTATGTGCTTTTTCATGTGTGTATCAATGTATGCAAAAACCTTAGAGTTGCCTCTCTGTGCAAAAGGCACAGTGTCAAAGCATAGCTTTAGGCTGATCCTGCAAGGATGCTGGTGAGCTTTCTGGAGGAACAGCCTTAGAAGAGTGCCACTACCAGCCCAGTGTGCTGCATTAACCGGCTCAGTGCTGTGTTCTGTGCAGGATATTTGTGGCATTCATTAGGAAAGGAACCAACAGCATTTGAAGCAGACTGGGGTCTTTACTGGTAGACCACTTGGCTCCTCCTCTTCGTTATGGACACAGGTTCAATCTACCAGCCCAGTGACACATCTGCTTGACAACACTAAGTGAAGAGCATTGGTTACAAGTCAGCTTCTAGTGTTTCTTCTGTGTCGTGATGAGCTGAGATTCCATGCAGAATAGCATTGGAGTACGCTGGGGGCTCTGGTTCTCCTTTCTGTGGCAGCAGTGAGACCTGGAGGGAGCTTTCATCCAGGGGACTGGCTGCCATGCTGTCGCTGGCTGGTCAGTATTCATGGAGACACCTTCCTCATGAGGCTGTTTGGTGATGCAGGTGAACATGAGACAGATGCTGAGAACTCTTGACACAGATTATAGTAATTTATGAGAGATCCACTGACGTTTGGGAATGTAATGTAAAGAAAGCACCATGAGTGTAATGGTGGTAGAACTGATCCCTACGTTTGGCTGATCTCAGTGATTGAATGTTAGGCAGGCAGAAGAATAACTGAAAGTGCCTTGGTGTTCAATAAAGCTGCTGAAAAGGGAAGTATGTGGCAGAGTCTGCAATGCATTATATATATAAAATTTTAGATAGGGACTATTATTCTGTGCTGCAAAGTTAAAGAAAATGAAAAGAGGAAAATAGCTGTGCACCTGGCCAAGACCTTAAAAAGGATGGACTTTTCAGGATCATTGTCAGAAAAACAATTCCAAACCTCCCTGTTGCAAAGCCTCCTACACAGCCTTTGCAAAGAACCTTTCGAGAAGAACTTCAAAGAAGTGCAATAGCATGGCAACATTTTGTGAGAGCAGTATTGCAAATAAATGCTACACATTTCTAAGTGCAAGTCCGCCAAAATAAGTTGAAACTGTTTTCTTGTGCATTGCAATGAGAATTGAAGTGAGAAAAAAAGTAAGAAATATTCATTTTTCATTGAGAGACATGTCTTACAAGTGTCATACTAGCACTTTTTAAAAGCATATGTACATTTATCATTTGTACTTACAGAAGCAGTGCATATATTACATAAAAAGTCATTTGTTCATAAATATTACCTAAAAAAATACAAATGAATTTCTATCTTTTGCATGTGTGTGCATACGCATATAATACAAATTCTGTATTATTAGATTATTGGTGAAATAAACAGCTTATTTCATTATTCAGCAAGATTATAGAGGAAGTCAGTCTGATGGTGAAAGCCCCAGCTGATTATTTGGGTTCAGGTCTTCTTTTGCCTCAGGATTCATATATCATCTTAGAGTCTGAGAGTCTCTGTGCTCCATCTGCAACATATTTCAGAAAGAGTTGGTGGAATCTGTATCCAGCTGGTTCCCCAGTTTGTGTTGGTGCACAATCAGCAGTACACTGAGAGGATTAGAGTTAAAAACTGCCCTGTCCCCAAAAGAGATGTGTTGCTGGAAGATGCACCAAGTGGAAACACAAAGGTATTCATGTGCATAGGTTACTAGTGTTCCCTGGCAGCTGCAGCTGCGTGATTACAGTTGGATCCCAGTCTTGCTGCCATCCAGAGGAATTCTGACATGGGTCACAGAGACCAGATCTATTTGTCTTACTGCTTTTCATGCAAGCTCCCTGGTATTTCCCAGTCAGAGTTTTCTTCCTGCAAGTGAGGAGTGTTTCTTCTCTTTTTTTTTCACAGGGCAAATTTTATGCCCCTTCCTTGCTTGACTTGGTATGTTGCACTTACATGGTCAGCTTCAGCTGCCCACAGTGACTGCAATGTTGTCCATCTTTGTTAATCATCCCTTTGTTAGCTGTGCCATAGCAAAAACAGACAAACAAACAAAAAGCAAAGTTAAACTTGTTATAGGATATTTTCTTCTGAATATTCTCAATGTTTTCTTTTTGAGTTGAACTAGCAATAGCAGCTAATTAAAGACATGGCTCATGGCTGAATGTTGTGCCATGTGCCTGAAAGCACAGGATCACTCCTGTAAAAAAAGGAATGGTGTTTGCTGTAGACTACATTTCTAGCATGATCAGTGGAAAAGGAGGCATTGTACATAGGTTGCTCCAGAAGTAATACCTCCTGTTTATTTCCATGGAAACTACAGCAGATACAAAGAGCATAATAACACAATTTGATAGAGCAAAACTCAGATACAAAACACTGTTTGTCAACACAGTCACCACCATAGCTGTGCATTTCTGCCAGCGATGAACAAGACTGCATGCTGTGCTTGTAACAGTCTGCACTGGTGTCCCACTGTTGCTGCCAACATAGCTGAAAGGTACCACCCACCACCTCAGTGTGCTCACATCCACTGCTTGGTCTCCAGAAATGTTCAGTAAATATCGATCAATGTCAGTGGGTGCCATTCCACATGGAGGAATTCAGTGACACACCTTTGCTTCATACACACCTCCATGACAGTCACCACTGTGTCAGAGTGCCTCTATTCTGCCATCTGTCACATGGCATCAAAATGGAACAGCATATTAATGGGAAGGTTCAACCTCTACAGCCATAGCACCAACATCTGCCTCTGATGTTGTAGGCCAACATATAAAATAGGAGGTATTACTTTCAGAGCAGTCCTCATAACAGTCTTAGTATAAAGCTCTCCTGCGTCTGCTACGTGACACTATGTGCCATTATTGATGGAAACCAGCATGATGGTTGCTGGCCTCCCCAAAGCTGAATTGCAGCTAAACCCTAGGGAAATTCTCTGGTTTAGCTCCCAGACAGAAACCCACCCACTAGTTTTCTTTGGAAAGAACAAGAATTCAAATATTGGTTTGGCATGAAAATTATTCTGACTACCCTAAAGGCAAAGGGAAGGTGATTCTGCAAAGCCACAAGAAGAAAGTATTTTAATTCAGAGATCATTTTCCTGATTTAAAATGTTATTTCTTATCTAACATTTTCCTTATTCTAAAACCACACTGAGTTTCAGTTATACTTCCTTTGAAACCAGAAAGCAATTGTACTGAAATGCAATAAAGGGAACTAAAAATACACTTCAATATTTTTTTCTCTTTTGTGCCTTTCTCTGCTTCCCCAAATGTCTGAGGAGTAAAACTGGATGCAATAATTTGGGGGGAGAAGCAAATGGTAGAAGTCACTGTCAAAGAATCATTGTGTTTGGCAGAGCATGGGCATTTCTGAAGAACTTCTTAGCCAGGGCTGCGTGCAGATGGGCTGTGGCTCTGGCGAAATAGTTGGTGGGTGATTCTGTATGTCACTGAGGAACACTGAGGAACAAGGAACACAAAGCCTTCTAAATGTGCTTAGTCTATGCATATGCCTTTCACCTAGCAGAATGAAAAACCCTGAAATGCACAGGATAAAAAAGGGGAAAGAAAATATACGCCTGTGGTCAGTGTTACAGAGACTTTGTTGGTGCTTGTTTGGCTAAGGCATGACTGGAAACTGTCGAAAGATGAAATAATGGCTTCACAATCCATTTGTCAAGAAGGATAACTCTGAGGTAATCCATATCTGAGATTTTGCCTTCATGTCACTGGCAATAAGATAATATCCATCCGGTCCTACAGGATTTGTTTCAAGGGAGAGAAAAACAAGTTTCTCTTTAGCTCAGGAACAGCAGAAATGCTTTAATATATCCAGAAGTATACATACAAGACATTCAAGATGTGCTAAGATTCTGATACTAAACATACTGACAGCTTGCAGTGTCCCGTTCATATGTGGAAAGGAGGCAGGAAGTGCCACCAAAACATCATACTAGTGTTGACTCAGCCTTTGCAAAGTTGTGTGTGGCTGCAGATTGTGCAGAACAGAGAAGGTATGAACTCGCTATTAGCAGGACCCATTCATTGCCCTGTAATGGATTTGTATTAGTTTATAATGAAATGTGAGGAATTAATCACAGCTCAATTACATTTGTAAGAGCAGTGCTGTATTTTAACAAGCGTGCACGTTTGCCTGTTTTTAATTACTCAGTGACTGTGAAGTTAGGGTCCTGTAGTTGGAGAATCCACTTTGTCTGTCCATCAGCAAGGCAGCTGCCTCACTGCACAAAGGCATCTGAGATAATGAATGAAGGACTTGGATGATCCTTGTGGGTCCCTTCCAACTTGGGATATTCTGTGATTCTATGAAGCAGAACATAGTCATGCTTTTCAGTTAGCAAGCAAAATATTGGCAAAACCAAGCAGCCCTCCTTGTTTTTTGCTCCCAGGTCTCTCTTCTCTCTCTTTCTTAACCACCGTGGTCCTTCTTTCACACTTTTTGCAGTGGGATTGGTGATGCTGGGCTTTATCCTTACCGGTTAGGGAGTGCTGCTTTGAGTTCAGACACTTCTCTGTTTTCTCAGCTGTGCTTCAGATGACTCAGATTTATCTCAGGGTTCTCTTATTTTTTTTCTTTTTATCTGGATCTGTAGTACTGGATATCCCAGTTTGCTTTTGGCCTTGCCTACCAAGAATGTCAAATAAGGATAAAATTAAACTGTGGGTAGTCAAAACATAATGATGTTTCTACGGTAAAATATGATACATATTAAGATCAACTCATTCATTAGCACTCACATTGTGAACTTATTAAATGCTCTTAGTTAACATAAATCTTTCAGGAGTTCCTAGCTTAATGTCTAGTGCTGCAAACAGCTGCTTTCTGTTTACAAAAAAAAATGAGGTATGAATTTTTATTTCTTTCCAACACAGCCCATAAAAAATAGTCTTTTGGCACTGTAGACACACACCACCAATGATTCTGCTCAGAGTAACTGTGTTTGTTGAAGGACAGCCTTGCACAAACACTGTCTTAACCTATAGTATCATGCTTTTTCAATTCCGCATATTAATTCATGCTGACTTCAAAAGAAGCTGAATAGCATTTTAGAAATCTCTTTCAGTTCTTAACTCTTACTGAGATTTCTGAGCTGTGCTGAAGCCTGTATCTAGTGCTGGACTATGATGAAAGTTGCTCAAGTAAAAACAATATTGAAATAAGTATTGAAATCATGCCACTGAATTTCAGGGAGAAGCAAAGGGTCATCATTTGTGGGTGTAGGTAGGACACAGCAGTGGTTTCTAATCAGAGGTCTGCTCAAAGCTATTGCTAGATTTAGTCAGTTTGAACAGATTGTAGATTGTCTGTCAGTCATGTCAGCAAAGGCTATTGTGCAGAAATGTCATGGTGTGAATATCTGACCTTAGAAGCTACTGCCAGGGACCTGAAGCGGCCTGTAGGTTCCCTACTCTTCCTTTGGCCATCTCCAGAGCACTCAGGGTATGGCACATACACACACAGGCACATAATTCTGAGGTCAAAGAATCACAGAATCACTAAGGCTGGAAAGGACCTCTAAGACATTCTAGTCCAACTGCCAGCCCGCCCCCACCATGCCCACTGCCCACGTCCCTCAGTGCCACATCCACACGGCTCCTGAACACCTCCAGGGACAGTGACTCCACCACCTCCCTGGGCAGCCTGTGCCACTGCCTCACCGCTCTTTCTGAGAAGAAATTGTTCCTTGTGTATGGTCCCTTTCTCAAACACAAATTATTGCACCTGTTCAGATTTCTCATAGCCTTCCTCTCCTTTACCCACAGGCCCCAGACCCACTTTTTGAGGGGCGAGTATGACCGTCGAGCTAGCTGCCCTCCTTTCAGTTCCTTGCAACCTCCTCCCTTCAGGTTCAGCACTGCTCACGCTGCTAGCCCAGGCTCCACTGGCATGCAGCCATGCCTCCCTTTCTGTTCCAAATATACATAGCAATGGAGGAAGCCTTTGAAAACTCATACTGGTAATCCTTACAGGAGGATATTTTCCATATGCCCTGCAAACAGCTCCTGTCCGAGGACTGCCAGGGCGGGTGTGGTGCCATGGTCTCTGAGCAGGCCCTGCAGAGAGCAGGCTGGGAAATAAAACGTGAGGCCTGCAGCTGGCAGCTGCAGTGGGGCCAAAGCACCTTCTGGCCCAGCTTCAAGCCAATGCTGAGAACCAGTGGAGCATAAAGAGAAGCACGACAAGTTCTTTAAAAGAGTAGTAAAATTAAAAAAGCCAAATTGCTTCTGCTCTGAAGGTGAAAAAAATTCAAATAGGCAGCAAAGTGTGGCAGAAGAGCAAGAAAGGGAATGCAAGAGGGAACACGATGTAATCCAGGGAGGCAAGCACATTCGGAGGCTCCTGCCAGGCTCCCAGGAAAAGTGTATGCTGAAAAGCAGCCAGTCCGTTACGCATGCTGGCACAAAATACGTCAAGAGAAAGGCAAAAAACTGTAAACACCTGCACTGAGCTGGGAGACTTTTGCAGTTCCTTGTTCATTGTTATAAAAGACAGAGTTGTTTTCCTAAATATAAGAAAACATACTGTAGAAATTACTACAAAGCACTCCCTGTTACTTGGGTATAAAGAAGGGCAAACTATGATTCATGTATTATTGCAAGTGCTATTCACTGTATCATAGCTTGCACAAAGCTTTGTAGTTACATTACTGTTATATCAAGTCAAGAGGATTTTAGAAGTGTGAATGAGGGCAGGTCTCATCCGCTGTGACAAATCAAACTAATGTAAGCGATTATAATGAAATCAGAACTATATTTATACTACACACAAAATTGAGCTAGTTTACGTTTTATGATGTCAGTCAAACAAAACAAGTGTAAATAGATCTACTAGGAGATGGGGTAATAATTACTGCTTACACTACAGTTAGGCTGTTTATGTGCAAAGTACAATTCTACAAGGCCTTAAGCCATGTTATATAGCAGCTTTTGATTGATCTTGGTTCTGTAAAACACTGTGGTTTCTAAGTTACCAAACACTGTATTTTTTTTATTTAACTTCCATATATTTTTATTTAGAGAAGAAACATTTTTTCAGCACTGTAGGCATTATATCAATTCCTTTCACAGTGATCCTGGAGTAACCTCGACGCTAATGGCAACTGAATTAAGAACAAGAGGGCAAAACATTTTTCGTTCACAAACTCCCAGCAGACAAATAGATCAATAATCCAGAGTTACTTGGCTCTTTCATGATTCCTCATATAAAGTAACTACTGCACGCTCCATGTAAGAATAAGATGTCTAATCCTTATTCTGTACAAAGCAGCTGTTTGCTAAACCCATCTTCAATTTACTGAAAATGAAAATGTCATCTGGAAAGGCCGGTGATTTTTTTAGGACTATTAATCAGTGATTAGGTGCCTCCTGAAGCAATACATTATCGATCATCCTGATTTGGAAGAGTTAATTCACTGTGCTGCAAACTGATGTAAAATGGAGGAACTGGAGGAAAAGGAAGTTTTAGCTTTGATATGGAAAACGAGAAGAATGAAACAGAGACATCAAAAGGGAGCTTTTTATAGAAAACATGCTATAAAGCTGAAATTCTTCTCCATTCACCCTGTTCACTTCCAGAACTCCGGTCAGCAGAAATATGAACTGATGATGACTTTTCTGTGCTTCCTGGTCCCTTCTTACAACAGCGTAACCTCAGCTAAGCTGTTCACACAATCAAAGTAACGTAATATGCAATTCTTGATTCTTGACATTTGCTTTCCTTCCAGTGAATTCTCAACATATATATTCAAACAAATGTATACTAATATCCTAAAGACCCTGAATTAATAAACAGAATGTAATTTCGACTAGGACAATCCCTAGTTAAATGGGTAGCAATTCTTTCTGCAGGCAGAGAAGCAAGCTCAGCCTCCAAAAAATTCTTTCTTGCAGATTTGGATTTCCAGATACTTACAGTCATGTAGTCACTCCCTCCATCTGAGCAAACTAAGCTGCCAGATAGATGGCAGAACTGAAAAGCAAGGCTCAAAAAACAAAATGATCTGTGACAATTTAAGAATCTTAAAAAATTTAGTCTTTCCAATTTATTTCAAAATAAATAGATTCCTTTTTTTATAGTGCTCATTCTCATGCAGAACAGAATACTTTGGGATTTCCTTGTCAGATGAAAGTTGGTAGATTTTCCAATTATATGGTAAAATTCTGGAGCCCCTTACATGCACGTGTATGCAGTTTCAACCTCCTGAATGCAGTAGAAATTTCAGATGTTGAAAACCTGTTCTATTAGTTATCCTACCACATCCAACCAATACAAAATGAATCACTGATTTTTCTGTCTTCCTATCTAGTTTTAGATGTACAACCAAATTACTTATACTGCCAGATTGGTATCAGAAACTAAATGTTTGCTAATACTTAGTCTGTGTTTTATATTTTTAAATTTCATCTACTTTCTTCAGTTTTATTTAATAAGTTGCACTCTAATCCAAATTGCAAAACAATTCTGAATATTCAAACCTGTTTTAGAAGAACAGAAAAGCATCTGTTAAATTTGGGGATTGAGATAACCGAGAAGAACAATAAACATGACCAATATTCCCATTTTTTGGTGACAATTATCTCTGAAACTGTAAACACAAAGTCAAGCCTTGGGATCCAAACCTTAGGGAACTTAGTAACTCTACTGCACTCAAGATACTGTTAATTAGCATAATCAGTAAGTTTCATGTGCTTTTGATTTTTACATTTGTTGTTTAAATAATAATTTTTAATCTCCATGTTAATTTTCTGCTCTTTCATATACCACCTTAATATTTTTCTGAGATGGAACTGAAATCACTATTTCAGCGTGATCACAAAATCTTGTGAAAAGGTAATATGTGTTAAGCAGTATCTCTGCTATTCAAAACTCCATCGGTTTGTGCTGTATGCACTTGCTTGATGCTGCTCCTAGGTTTCATTCAGCATTTCTGTTATCTGGGCTCTTCTGGAACAACTTTGTTCCTGACCACGTTGCCTTAACAGCACTAGGTCACTAGGCGTAAAGTACTGTCATTTTATTGTTTTCAACCCTGCATTTGCTTTATTGCAAATATGCTAGACTATTCAGTGTAACTGAATTCTATTTAGTCTGAATAAAAATCAGCTTCCTTCCTTCTTTTCTCCACTACTTACCAAGACAACAGGTAGGACAGAACCATGCCCCACATCCAGCCTGGGACATCCACCCTCATCTTGTGCTTCAGGCAGTGCCATCATTCCCAGTAACCTTTACTTGCCGAATGCAAAACTGAATGATGCATTTCCAAATGTTTCACTGAAGTCCTGGTGGTATTTTATTTGCCATGTTTGCCTTACTGACTAATCTCATGTTCCTCTGTTCAAGAGTCATGTAACTGGACAGGTTTACTGTTGTTTTTTTTTTTTTCTCGAGTATCTTTTCTCCTTTTGAAATAATTATAAAAGTATCTGTGAAAGGAGGCATGGCTTGGAATGCAAAACTGTATGCAAAACTATTTATCAATGAAACAAATAAGCCTAAACTAAAAAAAAATTCTGCAGAAACACACTAGGAAGACAGTCAGAATGAAAAAAAAAGCAGTAAAAACAATCTCAACTACAAAACAAAAATATGATTAGGGGCCCTGGACATTATTATGATGAGAAAACACCCAAGAGTGTGTTGATACAATAGGAACGATACAAGAAAGAAGTTATTAAAATTCTTTATTTAAAGATAGTTTCAGGGACGTCAGAATCTGGAGTCTGGCCTGCACCCTGCAACGTCTGGTTTTTATCACTTAGTTGAGATAGCAGAAAGAACTTTTTAAATTAAATAAGATGTGTGCATTTGGAAGCATTATTAGCTTATGTTTGGCTGAAAGTAACAGAGAAAATTTGAAAATGAGGAAAGAAAATTCTGGATACAAAGCTCAGATATTTGCATGACTGTTTTGACTCATGGGAATTTCTGGGAGATAAAGCCAACTTTTTTCCCCCTAGTGACCACACCAGGAAGCTACTTACCTTTTGCATAGTTCATTAACTGTTTTTTTTTTTTTTTTTTTTTCTTATTTGGTGTTTTCTTGATTTCTGAAGAATGGATGAGGCACAAGAAATTAAAAGACAAACATGAACAGAAATCTGAGACAATTTACGAGATGTAGTAGTAAAAAAACCCCCAAGAAATTATTTTATACACTATAAATACTTAATATACCAGCAGGCTTGACAACAAACAAAAACGAATAAAAAAAAGAATCTACATCTTTGACAAAGTAATAATAAAAATGCTTGGGGGTTTTAAACTATTTTCATACACTGCGTTTTATGATGTGTTTTAGGCTTGCTGATGATCCTCAACTCCTTCAAATCTGAAAGACTGTGTGCTGCAATGCTTATTTAAATAGCCATTCAACTGGAAGTAAACTACTTCTAGATCATCCTAGTTTTCTTCCTGTGCCCTGCTCAGCCTTTTCTGCTTTAAACATGAATTTTAGTATCTTCCAGTTGCATTTATAGCATTTATATCAGAAAAAAATTGAATGATATGCCTTTATATCTTCTCCACAAAACTCAGGCTGTTTGCTTGTTTTTTATAAAATAAAATACTTCAGCAATACTGCATTTGGCATTCTCATTTCTTATCATACTCAATTTAAATATCCTGTGGTTGTGTGTTGACTCACTGCTTGGAGTCTATACTAAGTGAACAATGACTGTTTCCTCTCACAATTAGCACAAGATGAATTCTGTTTTTAAATTTCCTTTGAAACTCTTCAGGCGGATCAGCAAGCTGACCTTGCATTCTGCACTGTCATGACTGTTAGGCTAGCATGAAAGATGCAATCAGAAATATGGCGACAGATAGAAGAATGTAACTTCTTGTTTTGGCTCAGCTTCATCGGGGAACGATATTGTTCTCTTCTCGGCAGCTGACTCCTGATCCCACTGAAGTTAACAGAGAATCACAGAATCACAGAAACACCAAGGTTGGAAAAGACCTTCAAGATCATCCAGTCCAACCATCCACCTACCACCAATAGTACACACTAGACCATGTCCCTCAACACAAAATCCAAACAGAATGTGTCACTACAGTATGTCTCTCATCTTACCACAGTTAGAATGGGGAAAAAAAAACAACAAAAAACAAACCTAAACAGTTTAAAGATAAATGCAAATATTGCTTTGATGCAAAGATAGCTCACTGATAAAAATGTAACATCTTAGTAGACCTATTTGGAAAAAACAACAGCATCACCTGAATTTGGAATTTTTTGAATGTGTTCAGACATTACAAGCAGCTGAACTGTGATACAGCAATGCGAGCACATTTTATTGCTTTATTTTCGTTGTATAGATACAAGATACTTCTAAATAACTAGTTCCTGAACATTTCATTACATTTTATCATGTCACAAATGTGCAGTCCGCAAATATTTTTCTTCACAAGTTGCCACACGGAGAAGCCAACTGTCATGTTGTTTAGACACAAACTGCTGACATGTGCTTTGTATACACAAAAAGCTAGTTTATGAAATGTGAGATTGAAACTTGTCAGGTTTTCTTCAGTACATACAAAAATAACTGTCTGCAAATAAATCATGACTACATCCATTATATATTTCAAAAGGCTTAGCTACTTATTTAAAAAAAAAAATACGATTTTGTGGAAAAAAATGTAATTTTGTAGCTGAAATGTGCTCAAATTACTTCTGATTTTAATTTGTACTGAACATTTTAATATGTTGGATGCTTCAGTGACTAAAGAGGACTGATAATGTAAGTCTGATGCTGTAACATGGTGAGTGAAGCACCACGGTGAGGAGACAGAGAGAGGAAGGCGAAAGGCTACAACTCCTCAGTCTGGTAACTCAGATACCATATGCACATCTTGTCAACTCAGATGAAGTATTTTAAAATTTATTAAATATGGGTTAGAGACACAATGAATAAGGTTTGCCTAACTTGTCCTCAACTGACCCTGGTGTTGCTATGCTGATTTCCATTAGAAATGGTAGATTTTTTTTCTTTTTTTTTTAAGATGAAGCTATTGTTATGTCACACGGAATAACTATAAACCCTTTAAATAGGATATTAAAGCTTCCATGAAAAAATGTCAAAACTTAAAATGTTAACCTTGGTTTTGCTTGTCTCCTACCTTTTTCTCCTTTTACCATCAGTATTCTCTTTCCCTCATTTCTGTTTTGCCTCAGAAAAGGAAGAAATACAGGACAATATATAAGGAGAGTGAAAACGTTAACAGCTTTTCATTTGTTAGCTTCACTGAACATAAGTGAAAGCAATAAACCAAGGAAGTTCCACAATAATGGAATAATAATGTAATAAATAATGGAATAATGGGTAGGTTGTCTTTCCACTAAAATGGCAACAGAATAAAAGCTTGATGTAGGTGTGTAAGGTGTAACACTCCAAGATCACATCTGACACATTTTACTTAGTAGTTTCTAACAAGTGACTCAGGACATGTGAAGCTCAGAGCAAATGTCATCATTTGAATCCAACAACCCGACTTATCCGAAAAGGGAAAATATCTCATGCATCAGGAAAAGCAATGAAAAAACATTCTGGCAGAAGCAGATCA
The DNA here is from genome assembly GCA_028571105.1 of Tragopan temminckii. Lineage (NCBI taxonomy): Eukaryota > Metazoa > Chordata > Aves > Galliformes > Phasianidae > Tragopan > Tragopan temminckii. The sequence continues at coordinate 92,209,468 of JAOWBP010000001.1, read as the reverse complement.
ATGGAGCATTACTGCTGGCATTAACCATCAAGGGAAAGCTAAGTTCCAGTGAGACTTGGTTGACTAATGAGACAGAAGCAGAAGTAAGAACTTGAAAGCTGAGACTGCCTGTGTTACAAACACCTTTCTCTAAGTGCTGAATAATCTTTAAAGTTTTCAGCTCTTCTGTGTAGCCCGGGCTTGCTTATTCTTGCAAAACCGAGGCTTTTATCATCGTCACTCCTAGCAGAAGCAATACTCAAGAGTTACAAATTTACTAATTTTCTATGATATAATAAGATGCACACACAAATGTATTTTATTTTCAAGAAGCCAGAATCATTACTTAATTCTTATTCATTAATCAGTATGGAACACAGATTAAAACCAGGCACACCGGGTAGCCTCAGACTGATACCACCTAACAGTAATAGGCAAGTAGACAAAAAAAGGGCATTAGTCCTCTGAGCACTTCAGAAATTATTACTAGAATCATTACACATAATGCTCATACATATCTTTAAAGAAACAGGCTACTTTTTATCACAAAGAAAAATGAAATGTCAGTGAAGCAAAACTGGGAGGTGTAAACCCAACAGCAATGAGAACTCTACATACCAGTCATTGCATTGTGCCAGGAAAACACCTCTGCCCAAAGACACTGCAGTTTTTCCAGGCACAGCAGAACTGTGCTTTCCAAAATTATTCCAAGGAAAGTAAATAGAAGAAAAAACATTTGGTGTGTAACCCAGGAGCCTCTATTGTGTGGAGCATGTTTCTGAGTGCTACTTTCCTTTCCTGTTTGAATTATGTCCTTCAGTGTGAGGTTCCTTATGCTTCCTAAATGTATTTGAACACACTGTTGTCTGCAGGTATATCTTTTCCTTTGATTATTTCTGTCAAGTATTTATTTTTCTGTGTTTTTCTCAGAAGAGAAGGACCCGCGTTCAAAAGCCAAACAACTTCCCCTGCAAAAATGCTAAGTAACTCCTCTAGCATCTGGAAGGTCATTTCACAGCATTAAGCCTATTATTTTCCCAGTAAATTACTCTGGAAGTTATCATTTCTCTCCATGAATGACACAACCGCTACTGACAGATTATCTGACAGCCTAGATGTCAAAATATTTTTCTTCTTTGCGAGTGTATACTTGCAAATGTTAGAACTGACTGTCAGGATTTTGAGCTTGGATGTTGGAAGTTTCCTTGATTTCAGAAAACTAACATATTTTTGTATTATATTCAGTTGCTTCATCATTGAGGATTAAATTGAAATAAAGCCAACCTTTCCCACTCCCAAAAACAACAAAACCCAGGAAGAATCCATTGACATCATCTGCATTTTTCTAGACCCAAAATCTTTTCACTGAAAAGTAAGGCTTCCTATGGATAACAGCTACAAACAGTGGACTGTAGATGTTAAGTAGCAACAAAGCATCTGTTCTGGAAAGGTTACACAATGCCTCCCTCTGCTTAGAAAAATGGCAGGATATGCTTTACATCAAGCATGACAAATCGTGATGAAGATGAAGCCCTGAAAAACATACTTGTACAGCACACGCATTTCCCCCCAAGAGCATGACAAATTTCAGTTAGAAATCTGTGGAAGAGGGCTGATACAGGAGAAAAAAACAAGCGGTAACTGTGTGCATGAGAACAGGGTTGGCCAAAAAGATTTTCTCTTGAATACTAGCCTCTGTAAAAATAAACAATCATACCTTTAAGCATCAGTCAGGCTAGCTATCTCTATTCCTCCCACTTTTGTATGTAAGGGAAATACTTTTCCAACAAGCAGTTGGAGAACTATTCTATCGAGGCTTTACCTACAGAAAGAGTTGCTGTTATTTTGTGTAGTAATAATGCACTACACTATCGGGCTGCTATCATGGGCAAAATCATATGAAAGGAAAAAATGACGCTGACACTAAGACTTCTAGAAACCCCTCGTGTCGTGCCAACCCTTTCTCTCCCTACATTAACCACTAGAGATAGTTTCTATCTTTTCCTCAGAAACCTGAGGACATGCCACACCAGCGGTACCCAAACTTGCTGTTATAGCAAAGCCCATGGCTCAGCTCTGTGACATAACAAATTAACTTCTGTAAACATCTGCAAAGCAATTCGCACAAGTGCAACAGGTTTGATTGGCTCAAACTTTTGAACATCTGTTGTGTAGCAAGATGAGGAAAATGAGGAAAGCCAACTATCAGAGCAGACTACTACTGCAAGAACTATTCATTCAGCTTATTATTATTCCCTGACTGCATCTCAAAAAAACAAGGTGGCTGGGAGTAGGCCAAATGAATTGTTCTGGTAGGCTTCAATCTCCTCCTGAGGAGAGACCAATAGATTTTCCTGAAAAGAAGTCAAGAAGAAATGTAACAGGAAGCCTCTAATGATCTGCTTAAAAGATAAGACAAAACACTGCTGGGTATCTCTTTACAACTAAATATCTTTTGTAATTGTTGGACTCTGTCCTAATTAGCTTTGATGTATCAGAGAGTTACTTTGTGAGCTGTTTGCTTAAAACATGTTGTTCTGTTCTACTTCCTTTCAGATGTTCTATGGATAACATCATTAGGCTTACCTTTTGTTCCTTCTGTACACTGTTTCTATGTTAGCAGAACGCAAGCTCACCCTGTCAATTTGATTCAGTCTCTGAATTAGCTGTCCAGCTTTAAAGATGAGATTTATCTCATTCTGTTGTATTGCTCGTACATCCACTGATTGCCCAAAAGTTGTGTCCCGTTCATTAAAGTACAGATACATTTGAATCTGCATCTCTTTCCTATTAACACTTTGCAAGTCTCAAGAATTTTCTGTGAACTATGAACATATTCTAATATTCCACATTCCATACCTTCTGTAAGGAGTCCAAAATATTGATCTAATTTTCACCTTGAATCTCTTTGTTCTTTGTGATTAATATCAAGATCCGAAATACTAAATCTAATACCACTCACGGCAAGGAGTTACTTACAGCATCCTACTATCTAGATTAAGCAAAACCGGTGAAATTAGAGGATGAGGTCACACCCCACAGCAGTTGTACTTTTTGGGACAACAGAAACAAAATCTATAATACATGCCGTAGCTCACCTGGCAAGCCAGATGATGAATACAGAGGAGTTTTGCCAGGGCCTAGAGCCTTATCACATTACCCACTGTAGGTAGTTAGTTATTCTTTACTGTAGGTGTGAGTATCTTTGAGTTGGAGATGATGAGACAATGTTGAAGACTGCCAAAAAGCAAGAGATTGTTTTCTAGAAAATACTTGGAAAACTTTGAATAGAAACTGCTCCAATTTCTTTCTGTATTCCCAAATTACTCAGCTCCTTCTGCAAATAAATATGCCTCTGTACTCCTGGTAAAGAAATACGTTTATGAAGAAAGCAAGTTCAATAAGTTTTACTTACTAAAGAAACCTATCTGCAAGAGGCTATAACTTTACATCAAAAGAAGGAACAGTGTTTTGGAAAAATAAGCAGAAATTCCCATAGAGCAGAACTTATTTTTTCCCTCGTGTAAGAGGTTAACCAATTTCCACACGTTGCAACAAATATGCCTGTATGCTTTTATTTCCTCAATATATGCATGGTTTCATTAAATTTTACTGACTAAATCATATGTATTTCTCATCAGTATAAATTTGGCCAATCTGCAAATCCTTAAATACTCTCCCTGATGTAATTTCACTCGTTACACTGATGTCGTTAGCTGGTATTATTCTTCCATTTGAAATACCCATAGGCATAATTCTAATTTTGCATACAACAATTAAGCTTCTAATGCAAACAGTTACATGTTCGTGGTGAAAAACTTTCTGAATGTTAATGTATGGCAGAAATCATAGCTCATTTGTTAAGCCCTCAAAGCAGGTAGACAATAGGTAAGGGTTTAATTTCTTTTAGCCCTTATGACATTTATTGTATATTTAACATTAAACAGTTTCCAGAATTGGCACTTTCACTATGATTCATACATTTTCAAATAGGCATAATGGAAACATTTCAAAGCTGGACTTAAAATGAAGTTTAGTACAATTAAATAATCTCAGTATTTTTGAACTGAAGAATTAGTACATGTTAAGAGACACTTATTTCCTAAAACTTTCTGCAAATAATGACACGATTTGTAAAACACTACACGAGGGGAAAAAAAAAAAGTGCGTGAAGAGTAATCAAATGGGAAAAAAAATAGAGAACTAGTAGGAGATTTCTTTAGAATTGAAGAACAGTGTGGGTTATTTTCCTATATAAACTACTAATTGTATCATTTGGTAGATGCTGTTTCCTTTCAAGTCTTACCAACCATGCAGAATCGTGGTTCTTTCTGACCATTCTTCATTAGGAAAGAGATGAGTGCGCAGGTAACACTGCATTCAAAAGTGTTATCCTGAACAAAGAGCTGCTCCTGCTTGTGTGTGGGTTTTGATTCACAGCAACAGCTGCTACATCAGTACAGGAACAGTACCAAAAGACAGCTTATGATAAAGAGCAATAGAAATTTGTCCAACTCTCCTGGCTTAGAAACACAATCTGACTAACTGGCAACCAAACTAACAATTATGTAGAGGCAATAAAGATTTAGCAGTAGATCAATTCAGTGGCTCAAACTCCGTTTTTAAAAACAATTTTTTCTTTTTTTTCTTTTTTAATTCCTTTAATAGCAATCTTTGGTCTCATAATATTGACTCATCTTAATGTATTGTGCATCAGTCAACCAACTCCCAGGGCACTGTTATGAACGTGCTGGACATCCTTACAAAAGGATCTCAGGATTCTTTGCAGCAGCAGCCAGCGATGACGTAGGTTTTACTAACACCAGAAGTTTTAAACAAATTCAGTATGCTACCCAACAATACCGGTGCTGTATTGTCTACTGCAGCATTTGATTTTGTTTTAAAATGACAGTCCTACATAGTTCCTACAACACACGATACTGTGGATGAATAATTATCACAAAAGCTATCTGAAAGTGGCATTCATCTATATTTGAAAGTTTTGATTTTCATTTATTTATTTTACACTGAAGTTACTTCAGTGACTTTGCCTAAGCTTCCCGCATAGTATCATAAGCAGAGCAGAAGAAAACGCAACTTAGGAGGTCTTCCACAATATGGGCTGAGCTAATAGAATCCGAGAACAGCAGTGAATCTACAAGGAAAACTGTTTCTAGCCCAATTTCCTAGTAAAGAAGTTCTGATAAGCACTGAAACTTCACAAGCTTATCTGAACGGACTCATTAAAAATGGATCTAACCAAATATTCAGAAGAAATTCTCTTCAGCTGGTATTCTCTAATATGCAGACTTAGGACCTTAGTGAGGTGGGATTATTCATCAGAAAAAGTCCAGTAAGTTACTCTTCGTTAGTTCTTAACATTGGATTGCTCACTGAAGGTTACATCAGCATTAAAGGAATGTGTAACAAAAGCACAAATAATCACCTATTAGAAAAAGAATCAATGACACATTCGGAAAAAGTGTTTAAGATTTATAATAAAGTATTTATTCTCCTTTTTGTACAGGGAACAAATACAATACAAGAAGATTTCTTCAGTTTATCTTCCTGTCACTTTATATAAGCTACCCATGAGAAGAAGAGATGTATCCATGTACATTTAAAACTTTGATAATAATGCCAATTGTACCAATACTTTCACGGCATACAGACAGCTATTGAGACTCTGGTCTAGTAAAGTAGTAAACTTCAGTGTTTACATGTAAGTATGTGAATTCGATGGAAGCTGTCATTTTATTTTTTTTAATTGTGGGAAGAATATTAAAGATGGACTTTCTTCTCATTGACACTAAGAAACCCCTGGCCAAATGCTGATTGTCTTGTTTGAAGTTTTACATCTACAACTTAATTGTTTGTTAACCCACCACTTGTAGAAAAAAGTACTGATTTAACCATAAAAAGGTTTGGGAAAATACTGCCCATGCTTAGCAAATCAGCCCTTTGCTGCCCCTTTCTCCAGAGTCTATTCTTCTACTGAGACTGACCACAACTCCCTTCTTTCAGCTTTCCAGTATACATCCATGTAAAGAAACACATCACTCACAAGAACAAACAACCACAGGGTTCGTTTTCAGACAAAAACTGCTCACTATCTGACTTCATTAGTACCACGTATATCTATACATATGAGAGCACAAAAATTCAAACAAACTAAATCACACCTTGAGAAGGTTTAAGATGGGAAATTCTCTGAACTAAACTAGCAAGTTCCTGTTTCATGGATTCTCAAGTGTAATGCAGCTGAAAGGTGGGGGGGAAGCAAGAGAAAATGTATGTTTAAAGGCAGGGTTAGCTTTGGATTTTAGGAACACAAAGCTTACAACAGAAAAAAAAAAAAACCAACTTGTTTTCCTCATGCCCTCCTGATGTTCTTAATTCTGCCAGAGGCCTGATCCAACTCTTATTGAAATGTGAAAGAAATGAGAGTGCAAAATGTCAGAGAGCTCCTGAACAGAATCCATCAGCAATTTTACAAAAAATATCCAAATCTCAGTTTGGAATTTTATAATACGATGTCTCTGTATTATTTCATTCATCCTCCAATCACACATTGCAAATAAATTTGTATGCTTTGGTTATAAACCTGCACCTTATTCATTAGGTCCCATGCATCAGATTGGGCTCCACCTTGTTTTGATGAAATTCTGAAACACTGGGAGACATTCTTACTACTTTTAACTACAGCAATAGGTGTCGCATACTCAATACCAACACTTTCCAAATTTGAGCATCATTTCATTTGAGATACCTCTGATTTCCTAGTTGCTCTAAGGGGATCCTGAAACATGTTTAGACAAGGATGGAGAGCAGTCACTGCCTATATCTAACAGGGGTACAATGAAGCTTCTTGAGTCACCGTCTTAATCCCCAGCAAGGCATGCTTAACATCACTTCTGCTGTTTGCACCTTTAAAAGTTTTGTTCACATACGATTACAAAATTTATTATCTACTATTACCTGTGCAAATCAACAGATTTTAAAAGTGGTTGCACAGGCAGATGCAGTAAAAAATGACTCAGATTTTGCAGCCAATCAAGCAGCTTTTCAGATTGGTTGTAGATTTTATTGTTTAAGGCACTCATGGCAATGTTAGCAAAAAGCAGCACACACAATAGTTGAAGCTTTTTAAGAAAAGTTTTTTTCAGGTACTTTCTTAAAAAGATTTGTCAATAAAGGCTAACCTAGTCAAAGAACTAAATTAAATCTCATAAAAGAGATTACACATATGTAATATCCTCCACTTTGGAAGAAAAAAATGAAAGCACTCAGCTAATAATGCATCTCGGATAATACTGCAGACTGTTCCAGGATTTACAAGAGTAAATAAGAGAGCTGTTCATCATTTGCTGAGTGTATGAATGGCTCCTTTCAAATGTTTATACATTTTACTTTAAATTTACTCCAAGGATATTTTAAAAATGCTATTTATTTGTTTTTCTCTTAAAAGTCAGAAAATGGTCAGGCTACAGTATTAACCTAGCATCTTATATTAAGTCAATAGATCACAGAGGGTGGAAGAAACGTCAAGAAATAATCAAGTCCAACCCCTTGCTAAAAGCAGGCTTCCTATAGTAGGTTACACAGGAACGTGTTCAGGTGGTTTTTGATTATGTCTAGAGAAGGAGACTCCGCAACCTCTCCAGGCAGCTTGTCGAAGTGCTCTGTTACCCTCAAGTTGACATGCAACTTCCTGTGTTCCACGTATTTAAATATCTCCTTCACAGCATTTGCCAAGTTCTACAAAGTTACAGAAAAGCTACAATAGTGAATGCGAAATGAAAACTATTAACATAAACACAGTGCTTATTATCAACTACTCAGAAGCTGTATTAAATTCCCGTGTGGTCACAAAGGCAGAGAGATCCCACTAAGCACTGTTTCTGAAGAGCAGAGATACATCCTCATGATTTCCTTCTATCAGATAGGTGACTTCTTTAGAAGGCAGTATGTCACAGACAGCCACATTTGGCTCTTAGTGGAGGAGTGGACACTTACCCTACTTACCTTCTGAAGCTATTAACACAAGTGGAAGCACATCCATGTTTGGAATATACATCAGTAGACACAGCCAAAATTTCCTGTAGCAGGGTGAACAGGGGGGGAGGGGGGAGGGAAGTCAACTAACAAAAGCACTCTAAAGAAAACACTGTCTAGACAAATGTAGTTTTTCCGTATTATTTATTTCTCCAGCTAATTGCAGATATTGACAATTACTGTAACATTAGAGAGTGTGAAAAACGTGACACAGAGGTGGCTGATTTAACAGCTGCTACTTCTGCTGATACAACTTCAGCAAGCAGGTCTCTTCAAACCAGTGCTTAGAGAGTCAACCCTTCTTAGAGAATCTATAGACTACCCAGTAAAACTGACTCCAAATTGAATGAGATAGCTCAAAGTATAGTTATAGTCATGTATAAAAATTCATGATTTCCATGTTTAGATGGAGTTGTTGTCATGTTTATTCTTTTAAAATGTGGAACAATCTCCAGTGCTCGAGGGGAATTTTATCATTTCTGCTGACATACTGCACAGCGATGGAAACTACCGCTTAACAACACGTTTCTTGGGACTACAGATGACTACCTGAATTCCAGATGAATTCAAACACTGAGCCTTTCAGGCAATGCAGATGTTAAAAGCAAGCTGACCAAGGGAAAGAGAGGGCAGTATACAAAAAATGGCTACACGATTCAAGCAGCAATGGAGGACATCACTAAATAAGGTCTATAACCAAAGCATTTAGTAATTATTAGTCTTTAAACACTTTCTCATAAAGAAGCAGTGCCTTTATGATAATAACACATTTTCTATGTAAACTGACTTTTACTCCCATCAAATGCTTACTAGAAGCCTATTAAATACTTATCTACCACTCGAAAACTAAGTAAAATACTTCTAAGATTTAAAAATAAACCACAACATATCTTTGACAGTATGCTGAAGAAATTGAAATTGCTTTTGAAAAATCTTCTGGTTTCAGTAATTACTTCTACATGTATTTATTTTTTCTCACAAATAGAAAAAGCTTTTTTTGGGAGGGGAGGGGGACGGTGTGTGGGGTGTGAAGGGAGCCTTCTGGAAGAAGAGGATTTTATATCTTGGCCATCACCCACTGTCAAAATATGACTCAAATTATTGAACACAGCTCTCATCACACCTTGAGGAAAGGCAGAACAGGGAACGTGCAAATTGCAGATCATTTTATTATGAACTTCTGGACAATGATGGAACTACTGCTAAAATAGTGAAATGAAATACAGCTCACTCTCTTTATTCCAAATTTCACAAACGTAATTTAGTAATTTAAGTCTGACAGTTCTGACTCTGCGTTGGAGTAAATGAAGTAAAAAGCAGCTAAGAAAAAAAGAGACAGAAAAAAAAACAACTAATGAATACAGAAAGCTACACAATGGGATTATTTTCTCCCTCGATTAACCTATTGTCAGGTTGTATTAGTTTATGCTGCTTTCCCTTATATGCCCAGTAGTCACGCATTTCAGGCGGCTCGACTAAAACCTGGGAAGGCATCAATAATACAAGAGCTGGATTTACATCTTGTGAAACACAAAATGGTGCACAATCTTGTGCTTCTTCAACTTGGCTTTTTTTTTTTTATTTCGCTCTTTTTTCAGTACGTATACCTTGTTACACATACCCGACATTGCTCCTGTCTTGTCACTTTTCTCAAGCAGCTGCAGGAGATGCCTTACAGCTAGAGGTCCTCTGAGCTGTTACAAGTGTCACGTTGACCACAAACCTGAATGGCTGGCTTTTTAAAGGCAATGTTGATAGACATCGTCCTATGCAACATTATAAGGAAGTGGTTGCTACCCTCACTATTCCTAGCAGCTTATAGCTAGTGGCTGCAAATAACTTTGAAAAGTAGAAATGAAAGATCAAGTTGTACACCTAAAAAGCTTTCGACACCATTCTTTTTCCAAGGACTGAAGTCATATGTCTTGCTGCAGATGACTAACAGCATCTTGGGTTAAGGAAGAATGTGAGATTTCAGCTGTATCTAGTAGGGACTGAAACACTGCTACCCGTCTTGGAAATCATACTAAGTACATCAATAATAATCAGTACGTTCTGTTAATCACAGTACTTAGAAACAAGTATGCATCTGAAGTTACCAGAGAATGTACCTGATGATGAGGTCAAATAGTCAAGAGAGGAAGAAGTTCATGGAAAAACCCTCTGAGCCAAAAAATCTTCATGGAAGAAATCAGGCTTTCGATACACTTCATATGAGTACCAAAGCACAGCAAAGAACCTTCTGGAGAACAAGAGCTCTACAGACACAGAAAAAAAAAAAAGGGATTTGTTCAGCAAATACTCTGGTTTTGAGAAAATGACTCAGTGGTAATTGTTTTGTCCACAAAGAACCTCAAGACCACATACAAGAAAAACAGGGTGTATGGTTCCTCCACCACCCAGCTTATCTGTCATGAAGGCTGCAAGGAGGTTCAGCCTTCCAACCAGACAACATACTGAAGTAACTACTATAAGAAAATAGTTCATTTTTGTACGATACTGCACAGTGTACAAAGAGAGATCAAGAAAAGGCTCTATTAACTTCAAAATGAAGTAAAAAAAAAAAAAAAGACGCGTGAGGAATGTCACATGGAGTTATGAGAAAATTAAATATGGCTAGAACAAACTAGTATGATCTACTCCCATCAGGTAACCCATCTGAGTACTGTTCTGCTTATGAAACTGCTTCAGACAGGTTCCTGGCAATACCAGGCAAAGTATTCCCAAGTAGGCCAACAGTCACATACAGAAAGAACAGAACTCATCCAACTGGTGAAGGGCTCTCCAGCACTCACGGTTAGGAAGCAGCTTAGGTCCCTGAAATGCTCTCCATTCAGTGCTGGCCCTTATATGAGCCCAGAGTGGCTCCACCCTGGATCCACCCCTTCTGGTCAGATGGGGAGCATGATGTGCACACAATGGCATGTGTCCCCCTGGCCAGTGACACCCCTTCACCAAGTGCCCAATCATCAGTTCAAGCCCTGACCTAACAGGTCCCTGACAAATCCTGAGTTCTGCTTTTTTAAAGAGGCGTACAAATTAAAACTTCTTAACATCTATCACTCCATTTGCCCTCCTCTCTGTATTTTCCACATTGGTAGCCCAGAATGTTTTACATTTTGAAGATCAAGCCTTTTTTGAAGAAGTAATGCTCTTGTGAGCATTCTGCTGAATTCGCCAGCCTCTATTGGATAGAACTGATGCTTTGTCTTCTCCCAGATCATGACACAAGAAAAAAAAAAAAGAAAAAAAAAAAGGATCAGGTCTCAGGATATGCAGCAAGAAGCACCACCCTTCACCAGAAGCAGCATCATTCCTGATGTATCCAGAGAAGGGCAATGAAATTGGTGAGGGGTCTGGAGCATAAATCTTATGAGGAGAGACTGAGGGAGCTGGGATTGTTTAGTCTGGAGAAGAGAAGGTCTCAGAGGAGACCTCATTGCACTCTACAACTTCCTGAAGGGAGGTTGTGATGAGGAGGGGTTTGACCTCTTCTCCCAGGCAACAAACAGGACCTGAGGAAACGGCCACAGGTTGTACCAGAGGAGATTTAGATTAGACATAAGGAAAACCTTTTTCTCTCAAAGAGTGGTCAGGAACTGGAATGGCTGCCCAGGCAGGTGGTGGAGTCACTGTACCTGGCAGTGTTCAAGAGGCGTCTGGATAAGGAGCTATGAGATATGGTTTAGTAGCTTGTGGTGGCAATGGCAATAGGAGGATAGTTGGACTAGATGATCTTGTAGGTCCTTTCCAACCTTGTGATTCTATGATTCTATACTGGGGGGCCCAGAACTGGATGCAGTACTCCAGGTGGTATATCACAAGTGCAGAATCACCTTCCGAGACCTCCTGGTCATACTTCTCTTGATGCAATCCAGGATATGATTGGCCTGGGCTGCAAGCACACAATGCCACCTCATGTTGAGTCTTTCATCAACCAACAACCCCCCATATCCTTCTCCTCAGGGCTGCTCTCAAGCCATTGTCCACCCAACCTGTATCTGTACTTGGGATTGCCCCAACCCAGGTGCAGGACCTTGCATTTGGCCTTGTTGAACTTCATGAGGTTGGCATGGGAACACCTCTCAAGCCTGTCCAAGTCCCTCTTGGTGGTATCCCTTCCCTCTAATGTGTGGACTGCACCGCTCAGCTTGGTGCTATCTGCAAACTTGCTGAGGTTACACTTGATCCTACTGTCCACGTCACCTACAAAGATGTTAAATAACACCAGCCCCTACACCAATCCCTGAGGAACACCACTTGTCACTGCTGCCCACTTGTACATTGAGCCACTGATCACAACTCTGAGAGCAACCATCCAGACAATTCCTTATCCGGTGAGTGGTCCATCCATCAAATCCATTTTTCTCCAATTTGGAAATCAAGATGTCACATGGGACAGTGTCAAACACTTTACACAAGTCTAGGTATATGACATCAGTTGCTCTTCCTTTATCCAGTGATGCTGTAACTCCATCATTAAAGCCACAGAGTTTATTAGGCATGACTTCCCCTAGTGAAGCCATGTTAGCTACCACCAATCACCTCATCTTTATTTTCCATGTGCCTTAGTAGGGCCTTCAGGAGGACCTGCTATCTCGCCAGGCACAGAAGTGAGACTGACTGGCTTGTATCTTCTTTATTTCCCCTCTTGAAAATGAGGGTTGTGTTTCCCCTTTTCCAATCAGCAGGAACTTCACCAGACTGCCAGAGAGAGTAGAACAGGAAGAATGTCCTTTTCCCCTGCACTCACTCAAGTATAGGACTGCATAATAAGTGCTAAAGAGAAGATGTTCCTTACTAAGTATTCAAGGAAGGACTATGGAAGGACCAATCTCCACTGTGGTCCTCAGGAGTGCTTATCGCTGCATCCTACTTCCATTTTCCAAGGATCACAAAGACAATTGTACTGGGGAGCTGAGGGAGCAAGCTGTGCCTATGTCAACCATTCAGGAAGAGGAACTTAAAGCAGTCAGGTTGAAAACAAAACATTTTTGGCCACAACTCCAGACTCCAGCCAGTTACACACCACACCAAGCTGGGCAGAAGTGGGAGCCCCAGATCTGGCAGCTTTGCTACAGTTAATTCCAGTCAATAGCAAGGAACACGCTTGAGAAGAGCTTTTTGGCCATTTCTCTAACTCCACTCCACTTGAATCCATACCCACAAAAGCTAACGGGAAGTGTCCACTTTTGCAATCTGTACTTTCTAGGAAGTGATGTGACTTGTGTATTTCTGCTTCAGTAAGTTTAAAAAAAAAAAAAAAAAGCAAGGAAAAATGACAGCTTGTGCCAGTGATATCCCCTTCTAGAACTCAGAGCCCAGCAAGAGGGTCTTCTCATTGTCAGGAGCACCCAAGCAGCTGTGGGAGTGTGAGATGATGTGACCACCATTGCTTACCTGTTCTTCTCTGCTTTGTGAAACAGAACAAAAAGCCACACCTCTTCACAAGTAGGGCCACTCTTGCAGCTGCCAGTCATAGCTAATTGTTCCTAACTAATGCTGATTCTCACTAGCAGTTTTGCACTTGCCACACTTGGAAATCCTATTAATCATCTGATAGACAGTCTGACTTGGGCACAGTTCGTTTTGCAAAACAAACGTTCCACGCCGATCAGAACAGTATCTTCACTACAATTTCACTGACCTCTGCCAAAAATGGCAAAGATGATGTTTGGCTTTAATTATTACTTGGATACTGTGTTGGAGGGGGTTGATTTTTCAGTGTCATGGTCCCTGGTGGGTTTAAGCAGTTAACCCAAGACATGTGAACAGCAGACCAGCCCTTATCACAGAGGTCCTGTGTGTGTAGTGTTGAGGTTCTCCCAGCATAGACTTATTATATAACCAAGAAATGTGGATGCTCACTTGAACAGCGGAAGGCAAAGACCAACATCCAGTGGGATGGATGTCAACTCCTGCCTGAGATCCTCTCAGTGAGTGAGAAGCAGCCTGCAGTGGTCACTGCTAGCAATGGAGCCAAACCTGCACACAATGCTACCTTCTCTCATGCATTTTTTCCCCAGTTTTGAATGGGATGAGTAAAGTTTCTTTCACTATGTCTCCTGAAAGACCACTGCATAAACTGACAGAATTTGCTGAAGAAAAGGGACTGCTGACACCCACTCTGAACTCATTCTTTCTTAATTTCACCTACTGTGCCTCATTTAACTTGGTTTTAGTTTGCCAGCTATTTCCCTTTATCTGGAAAAGCTTTGTATATTTCATAGAATCATAGAATGGCCTGTGTTGAAGGGGACCACAATGCTCATCTAGTTCCAACCCCCTGCTATGTGCAGGGTCGCCAACCAGCAGACCAGGCTGCCCAGAGCC
>JAOWBP010000001.1:92175189-92193580 GCA_028571105.1 Tragopan temminckii | reverse complement strand
CAATTAGATTGTATTATATTGTGTTATCTTGTATTCCGATATCATAGTTAGTAAAATAAGTTTTCCTCCATAGATCGCTGCCGCTGTTTTTTTCCCCCTTCCTTCCTTCCCATTTTGTGGGGCCGGTGTGGGGGGGTTGGAGAGGCAGGGGCCTACTGCCCCCCTGTCACGGGCATAGATTTATCTAGTTAACTCGGTGACAGTTTTTGGTGGAGAATGCAGGCATCGATCCCGCTACCTCTCGCATACCAAGCGAGACAATGAATCAGTATTCAAAAAACCTAAATACCTAGTAATTCTGATTTAGGCTCTGATAACACATTCTAAATATCATTACAATTGCAAGGCAAGATTTTCACAGCATCAAAGTCATAGGGGGTTAGAAGGGATCCCAAGATTATCTAGCCCATCCCCCCCCCTCCCAAAGCAAATTCCCTGGAATAGGCTGCAAAACAATGCACGCAATATTTCTTTATTATAATTTCAAATAGAATGAATTTTTCATTCCTCACCTTTGGAAGCTTATCTCTTCTGAGAAAAAGTGGAACTACATCCCGGCCTGAGTTTACTGGTATAACTTCTTTTATATCAATAGTATCATCAGACAAATAATAGTGCAGAACGAGCTCCCGTGGGTCGTGAAACAGGGATTCTGGATCATCCCACACACAGTAAAAGCGTAAAACATGCCCATCATGCTCCAGAAATTGTTTCAAAGTGTCAATGCGCTCATAAGGGCGCAATGGGTTCATGCTATCTAGGATCTGCAAGTGAAGGAGAAATAAAGAAAAACACCTTTTTAATGACTTGCTTTTAAGATAGAATACCAAATTTCATGGTACCATCTAACATTAGAATATGCTTCTTGGACTTTCGAATAACACTGCACAATTTAAATAAATGAAACACTATTTACATCATTACAAAAGAAAAGTATTAAGGAAGAAGTGCCTTCAGAAAAAAAAAAAAAGAAAAAAAAACAAGAGCAATTTCAAATTGCTTTTGACCTTTGTTTCTCTTTCAGAAAGGTCCTTGAGATGAAGAAAGCAATAAATTATTTATAGTACAGAGTATTTGTTGCCTTCAGAGCACTAGGGTGGATTTACCACAGCATGCTACCTATCGTGGGCCAACAGTCCTAACAAGTCAGGAGAAAATCTGTGCCATCTGTGAAAGGCACTGTCATTATCTCCTAATGGAAACAACACTCCCACTGCTATGCCCAGAGACAAGACCCCAAGCCCTGCAATCCTTAAAGCATTTAGGAGCTAAAAACCTGAAATTTTTGGAGGATGCTACATACACTCTGGAAAAAAGAAACAGCATTCAAATAAAAGCTCACAAGTGGTAAAGCTACAGAATGGTGGATTCTACGCAGCAGAAGAATTTGCTTTATATATTCAAAAAAAGATGACATCTGAAGAGACCAATAAAGTGAATCTGCAGGAAGCCAAAGATGTGCTTGAATCACAATTCCAACTACATCTTCCTTTAAACACTTTTAAAGTGTTGTCATTCAGTCAACTCAAGAAAAATTTAAGAAGAACAGGTAATGGCTTTTTTTTTTTTTTTTTTTTTAAGTTTAATACCGTTCATACTTCCAGCAGCTGACACTGACAAAAGCAGTCAAAAAAAGAGCAAACATCCGCTCATTTAAGTTAATTTAGCATCCTAATTAAACTTTAGTTCAGGGGTAACTGTGCCTGTACCTCCCTGGTTTCAAATGGCTAGAGAACACCATCCCCACCCTAAATCTTTTAATTATGTAAATGAGCACTCCTGAGGAGTTTGTCCAAAAGAGATCACAGAGTCTGATGTGCTTACAGAAATGACAGTTATATGCACAGAAAACATACTACTGCAATTTTTATTTTCAACAGGCATTGTGACAATAAGTATTGTTATTCCAGCTCGAAGAATAATTTTGTGATGCTTTTCTTTAATACGTAGCATTTATTTTCACCAATCCACCAACCAACGTTTACAGAGAAAAGTCATTTATCTATACTAGACATCAAGTACAACATGAAAATCCATGACAGTGCTATTCCTAATCAATACTGGTGATTAAAGTTTGAGGCCATATGAAAAACCAGACAGCAGCACTGATTATAATAAACATACGTAAGGCTGAAAACATGTTATGTAGATGGTAAATTTAACATTGTTTAGCTACTTTGCACAAAACAACTTAAGGAGAATTTTCATTTGACATATTTGGGTGTTTTTTGTTTTTTTTTTTTTGTTTTTTTGCCATGAGAGATAAGTGAAACTACATCAGTTTTATCAAAATAATGCCCACACACACAAAAGGCAAAGATTTTATCACTTCTTTTATCACATCATTTCTTTTCTTTTTCAAAAAGTATGTGAACACATCAGGAGAAAACTATGTTAGTACAATGAGCCATATAGTCAAATTTTAAAAAGCAAGTTCTCTCTTGTGATTCATTATGTTGAAATAGGTACATTTTTTGCTGAGAAATATTTTATATCATACATATTACTAACAGAAATTGCACTTTGATTAAAATCACATATTCACTTTTACTGCCTCATCTGACCTTTTGCCTCTCTTTGGTATATGGGTCATCCGGACAATCTCCTGGAGGATTTAATTTAAATCCCATCTTCCTCAGGAAATTTTTTGTGAACTGGTCACAGTCTATAATCTTGTATCTTCGAGCATAAAAGATTACTTCAGTGTTGATATTGAAATGATCTACAGTATAGAACTGATCTTCATTAGGAGATGGAAGTGGAATCCGATGACGTCGAACAATAGTTCCTGTAAAAGAGTTAAATTCAAAGAGTGAACATCCTTTGCTCTGAGGATCATTTCATAGGCATGCTAATTTCCTATACTGATACAACCAAAGCAGATGAAACTATATGGAGAAAAAAAAAGAAAAAATATCCTTCACTCAGCAAAGGAACTAACAGATAAGAGGATCTTATTTTAATAACAACACTGCTTCACAATGATCAACTCCTAGCACTTCAAGTTCAAGCACAAAACTTAGGCTAATACAGAAAGCTACCACCTTTGTAAATAGAAAGGAATTCCCATTTGCTCCTCAAAGGTAACTGGTCAGTACATTATCCAGTAAGAACAGCACAACCTTTCATTAAAAGAAGAGACGTCTTTCACTTCCAGTGAAAAGTAGTCTCCTGTACTTATTAGAATTACTAATTTTTCTTCTAAAAAAACACGTCGTGTAAAAAACACAGGGTAGGAATGTGCGGGAGGAATAAAATTTGTCTTTACACCCTGTGGGGTGACAAGAGTCATATATGATCAAGGTCATGGAAAAAAAAAAAGAAAGCCCTACTAAGGGAAAACGCCTGACCTATCAAGTTTGGAGGCAAGGGCATTCAATTGAGCTTCCTTAAAATTCATAGAATGACTTGGTTTGGAAGGGATCATCAAGCTCCAAACCCTCTGCCACAGGCAGGGCTGCCAACCAAGCAAAGAAGTAAAAAGTGAAAAAAAGGGGAAAAAAAAGAGAAAAAGGAAAAAAAAAAAAAAAAGATTTGAACTTTACTAAAGCTCGTAGACAAGTTTTCTTCTTTAGAATACTTTTGTGAAAGTAGGCACTATTATTTCTGCAGCATTGCATTTGTTTATATTCACTACACTAAAAGAGGAGGAATCTGCTATATGTTTATCAGCTGAAAACTCATATTGATGAATTGGGTAATGCTTCAAAGGTACTCAATGACAACAGTGAAGAGACTTTATATGAGGAAAGGCTGATAGAGCTGAGACTGCTTACCTGGAACAGTAAAGGCTTAAGGGGGACCTCTGCAATGCCTATAAATACTTGATGGGGAAGAATAAAGAAGACAAAGCCAGGTGATGCCCAGGAACAAGAGAAGAGGCAATGGGTGCAAATAAAAATAAAATAAAATAAAATAAAAAAAGAAATTCCATCGAAACACAAGAAAACACTTTTTTACTGTGATGGTAGGCAAATACTGCAAGAGGTTTCCCAGAGAGGTTGTAGAATCTCCATCCTTGGAGATACTGAAAACCCTGCTGGCCATGGCCTTGGTTTGAGCAGACGAGTTGGACCAGATTCCTTCCAGCTTCAACCATTCTGGGATTCTGAAATACCACAAGTATTTCAAAAATACCCCATAAACAACAGCCTCAGCAGGTTAAACAAATAAGAAAGACGTACATTAAAGGAAAGTTATGCAGCTGCACGTACGACAAACTGATTTATTGTGAGTAAAGTTTGAGTTCCCTAAGAACTTCAGATTGGCAAAGCTGGGACTAAGCTCTTGTTTTTAACATTAAAGGAGAACAAAAAGAATAGCAGTGAAAGTTTTGCCACATCAATACAAAGGTGTCACTGTGTGAAGATAACACATAGAGAATACAAAAATGGTCCAGTCCTCAATCTCAGCATCTTTGTTGTGCTTACCAACTCGGATGTCCCTGTAACAACAGCTTGCTTTATAATGCAGATACTCGCTACCTAAGACCAGGTAGAAACCACCAGCCCATATGATTACAACAATTCCTTGCCACCGTACCTTCCTAACAACTTTATAACTACAATAATAAAAGGTGCAACTTGAAAACAGCAACAGTAAACACACAAAAATTCCAAAGCTAAAGATAGTTCAAATACTAACTTACTACTACAACAATAGTAGACAATTAGACACAGTTATCTAAAAAGTATCTCGTTATCTCTCATTACAGAACTTTTTCCAGGGCCCTTCAGCTGTGCATCTGGTAGTGTTTCCCTTTAAGTTCCTTTTGATGGCTTTCCAGCAGTATTTTTTCGGTCTGTGGGTAGAAGGGAGTGGAGGGAAGACAAAGAGAGGCAGAGGAGGTGGGAGAAATATATTGCTGTGTATTTATGTTTAGTGTTTTACTGGCCTTATTTCTGAATTACTCCATGGAAATTCTTCACTGTTCAGTTTATTTCACTAGGGACTAATCTGTATGAAATACCTTCCACAACTACATTATCAGAGTTGTTTGTTAAATTCTAACTCCTATAATGAGTAGACTCTTACAATATAACTCATAATTAGTTCAACTCCCATAAATTTTCAGGGGAATAAAGCAACTCTACTTTATATTCACATTAAATAAATTATTTTAGAGCTTTTCAGCATCCTAACATTTCAGATGTACCAAATCTGACACTTTGGTTATTGACCTTTGACTATGAAATAAATTTGAAGTTATATCTGCTTAAACATACATATATTTAAGAGGTATCTTCACAGAAATGTTAGTTAGAAAATATAATTAACACATTTTAATATGATGCAAAACCCCATAGCACTACCATTAACAAAAACACATACTTCAAAAACGTTACCTAATTTTGCTTAATCCTTGACTTGCTCCAACAAAATAAATAAAGAGATAATGTGCTAACCAGAACAGACCTCCACATTAATGCAGAAGTTGATTATAATTTTAGTCAAAATATAATTGTTTACAATTTTCTGACATGTTTTTTGAAGTTATATTCACCTCAGAACCAGTAAATAAACATGCAGCTATTTTTTCATATCTCTTTTCAAAGTGCAGTACGTACACCCATTTTGTTCTGAGGGGATAAGAACTTCTTTCCTAATGGAAAATGTCTCGTACAGATAATATCAAGTCTAGCAAACCTCCATTTTTATTAGATATCACTGTGCCTGATCTACACATGTGGAGAAAATATTTTATATTGTCGAACTTGAAATTTAATAAAATGTGATGAGCTCATGTTAGGATAATTTAAAAAAATGCTGGGACCTTTCTTCTGGAAAATAATTCTATTTTTACTTCTAGAAACACATTAGAAATCATCGTAGAAGGATCTGTGCACATGCAACAATCTCATTGCCAAGGATGGATGTCTTCTGTCAGTTTATTGAGCAGGCTATCCAACTGCAGTACTAATCAGGATCCTAAATATTTGCACCTGGTCAGCCTATAGCTCTTCTATACTGTGTTCTTGTAAAGGAAGTTGGTGTGCTGCTTCTCTCAGCCAATAGTGGTGCTATCAAGTTCCCACATCACAATTTGTAGCAGATTTTTTCTTCTCTCAGGGTTTCTGACTATTTGGCAGCTACCACAGCAGCTTAAGGAGACCTTAATAGCAGTGAAGGATTTCAGCCTACAAGGCAGCACGTGCAGTTGGGCAACACACGATTTGGTCTCTGCTGCTACACTGCTCTGCAGAAAGACAAAAGTGGTATCAAGAATTTCCTCAGCGCAGCTTACTCCCTCTGCATTACTCAGGAGCATAGTAGAGAGGAGTGGAATAGGTAACACTTGGATTTTGCACACACTGACTGCTTACACAGAAAGAAGTACTACTATACCTGCAACACAAAGAGTTCCTCCCAAGAAACAAGGGAGCTTCTTACATTCACTTAGTCACCCATCTCTGAAGATAGCCAGGTCCTGCTTTGGACACCATTAAACATAGCAAGATCACAACTATTTCAAGGGCTCCAAGGAGTTCTTAAACTTTTAGATAATCAGTTATACCGGAGGAGCTGCCTACAACTTCATTTTCCCAATTGCACTTTCCTCTTCAGCCAGTCGGCCTTGGGAACCTCGCCAGCAGGCAGTTTCATTTTCTTCCTCAGTTGGCTGACCTTGGGGAAAACCAGCCAGCCTCTCCACTGTGCTCTGGCTCTCAAGGCCTGGATTGCTCTGGAAGCTACACTTAACCCCAAGGGACATAAATAACCTTTTGATAAGACAATATCAGCCAGCCACAGTCCTTTAAACTGAAAATTAGAACTACAAAATGCTAGTATCGTCCCATCTAGACTGGCTCTCTAAGGGAAGAGTTTACTTTACATAGGGAGAATAATTAGCTTCCTGGCTCTGGAAGAACATTGTGGAGTTTGTTATGAGGTAAAATTTACTGTTCTTCCCTTCATTCTTTATCTTTGATTAGTTCTTGAGCATTGTGATTGCCCTGGTATTTCTTGCTTTAATTCTGGTTTCTCAAGTTCAGGTTGGCCTCTGCATACTTTTGTGTTTTGCACTTTTGTAGATTTTCTCTATAGATTTCCTCCAGTGTTCCTAAGAATCTACAAAATATTTTTCAATCTATAGCAAGGCAGTTTCCAAAATTAAATGTACTTCAGATTTCAGTCACTGAGTAGTAACCTTAACTGTCCAAATTCACGTCCAAGTATAGAAGCCAGTTCCACAAAGCACTTTGTAAAGTCACTAGAATGTATTCCCCACAGATTACTTTGTCACTCTGAGATTCTGATCACTGCTAAGAGCGTATTCTCTGGCTTCTTTAAAGCCAATTTGTTTTAATTTTGTAAAATCTTAATTAAACCTAGGAATTCTAACTTATTTACCAGGTGTTCCTTCACAAAATCTTCCTGCAGTCTATAAGCCTCTCCAAATTTTTTTCCCCACAAAGCAACAAATACTAACCACAGAAGCGGGAGCACAGGGGAAACGACTACATTTCCTTAATCCCTCCCATGCCCAGGGAGACCCATTCAGACCATCAAGTTCTCATCTGTGGGATATGGCACAAGCACTGGTAATCTAGTGGCCTCAAGGCACTAACCAGACAAGCAAAAGATCTACCTTTGATCTATCCAGCCATCAGCCTTTGATCTATACCATCGCTGCAACAACTACTCTTCAAGAGGACTCCTAAGAACAGCTATCTGTTACATCTCTTCCACCTGGGTATGCATGCAAATCAGGATCTCCACTACCTTCCGCATTCTGAAGATTAATTCAAAAGTTCAGCTATTCAGCATCTTTTCCACCAAAGCTTCTTTCCCTCCTTTACACAACCTCCTCCCGGCAATTGCAACTGTAACTGTCCACACAGAATGAGCCTATACTGTTCTTTAAATTCCCCACTTTTTTCCATCATCCACATCCCCACATCTCTGTTCTTTTGTTCAGTACAGTTTGCCCTTATTTCAACAAGCCAAGTTCTCCTACAGTTGAACTCTCCCCTACAGAACCCAGGCGTTCTAATTAACTGAAATATTCGATTTTAGTGTAGGTACAGAGGACAGCATTATGGTTAAGACCCTGAACTTCAGCTCAGTTCAGCTTCTCTTCCTGTTACAACTTTTCTTATGTGATCATGGGCAAGAATTTCATTCTTTGTGCTTCAATCTAACAGCTTCACAATGCAGACAGTTATGCTTCTGTTCCTTTCAGTCTTCTTTTCAATCAGAACAGGGAATATGAACAATATAAGAGAGGCAATGGGTTGATTTTTAATTGAAAACTGAGCAAAAGTAATGGTTTAAGCAGATTCTGAATATATATATACACACACACACATACAAGCACTTTATGGTTTATGCATTTTATATACGTATTCTTATAAAAAAAGTAGCAGTTTAAGACCGCTTTTACATGCATTCAAGAACAAACTTGTTGCCCCTAAGGTAACAGTTTTGTAGCTTTTATTCATTTATAGAGCATGCAGTCAGTGCCCAAGTGCATAGGAGCAAGAATTCTCTGACAAGCATTTCCATTATTTTTTTTTTTTCCCTCTTCTACATAATCTCTAGCTTAAGAAGAATCTTTATGTAAATACTTATGATAAAGTATAGGCCCAAAGTCATCTCATTAGCTGCGAAGTCTGAACAAAACAACTACTAGTTCAGGAATCTTTCAATCCACAGCATCTCTCCCTTTCTTGACACAATCAATAAACAGATTCTATACCAGCTCAGGTACCAGCAGCAAGTAAATGAAGTGCTCTTTTAAGATACCAGAACACTTCTTTTTAATCCACCTAATTAGTATTTTCTACATACTCGTTTATCACATATCGAGAAGTGCTCTTACAAAGCTATAGAGACCTTCAAAACATCCTTGCATAGAAGACTGAGAAAATCCTTGTTCCTTTCTAATACTGTGCAGTTAATTTTAGATCTTGTACCAAAGATAACTTCAACAACCATTAACACAAGATCCAATCAAGGAAATAGGAGGAAACTGTAGTCTTCCTGTCATCCTAGGATCATCACTAGACTACCAGGAACATCAGGCCTGAAGAAGTAGACTGCATATCTCATACTGCAGTGGCAACCTAAAAGACTCATTCTTACAGCTAGATACAAAGCAATCAGCCTTGAATTTGCTTTCTATAATGATGTAGCGCTATAATATGATAGAAAGTATAGCAGTAACAGCAGAGTAACACAATTCTAGGCTGCAGCAAATGAGAACAAGCCCCAGTGCAGCAGCCATGGGCACAGAAACAAAAAACAAACAAACAAACATCTGCTTATCTTTAGAAGGCCTCAGGTAGGCAGAAATCTCCAGTGAGATACCCTTGCCTCCCCTGCCAACCTTTAAATGAGTTCTGGGAAGGGGTAGATCCTGGCTTCACACCTTCCAGTCACTCACGTGCATTGCACCTGAGCTCCTTTGGGTCGGCCCTGCTTTCCCACCAGGTGCGCAATCACTGTTTCAGGCCATGACTTAGCATTTCTGCTACACTTTCTACTTTAACGATCCTGGTTTCTAGCTTCCCTCTCAGGGATATCACCTCTGCTTCTTAGTTTAACTGTATTTCCTTTGTTGATAGTCATTTGTTCCAAGCCACATAATCTAGAAACATCTGCTCCCACTGCCATGACACACAAGTCAAGGAAAACCTTCACCTGAGAATGTTTCCAGCCTCACAGAGATAGCTGGAGAGAGGGTGTCTTATAAATTCCCAGGTGAAAAGATCCAGTATGTTTTTCTTCAGGTCATGAAAAATCAATTGCTCTAGTAGGAGTAGGATGAGGTTCCTCTGAACTCAAAATCAGTTTCTGCTGAACAGCCAGCAAAATTTCTGGCAAGAACTATTCAACACAGGAAAAGCAGGGTTCGAAGTACTACTCTAAGATAAGATTCCCAGGCAATTTTATCCCAGATATAACAGAAATGAAATGCTTAACACTTTTAAATGTTATCCTATTCTGTAGGCAAATAAATTGATAGCATCTGATCATCTTGGAAAAGAATATCACAGTTAAAGAGTTAATTTAAAAAAAAAAAAAATACTAAGTTGCTGTGCAAAAATCCACCAGAACGTACAAACTATCTTTTGGGACTGGGAGGTGCAGTCATCCCAAGACATCCTGCTTATCTGGACTACATCTCTTGCAATTTCTTTTTTTTAATTTTGGCAGTGACCTATAAACATCAAGAAGCAGCAGCTGCTCTCCCCTTCTGCAATAGGATGTTGACTGCCAGATCACATTTTCTTAATGTAAACCAAGTTCATTAATACTCCAGTAAATCAGCTTACTAAATCTTCCTCCACGAGTCCTCAGGCTGGCCCAAGAGTAGTGATACGACTCTGAGGAAAGGCAGCTTAGAAGTGTCATAGAAAAACTACTCAGCCAAGGGTATTTTAATCATAACCAACATCCAGAGGCACAAAAGGTGCTCTCCTTCAGTAAATGCAAAGATATCTGCTACTTCTAATAAACAATAAGAAAGCTTCAGCTAGAGAATTTATTATCATAGGAAGGAACCAGGACCAGGAATGGAAATCCAGAATGCAAAATGCTTTTCAAGAAGTGATACAAAACCAAAAAAAGACCAAGAATCACATTAAAGAAAAAATGTAGGTGTGTGTGTATGAATGGATTCTGCCTTACTAAACCTACATCTTCAGAAAGTAAGGCAATAGAAAAGTCCACATTGTGATCCATAATAAGATGATTACACCTATTCACTCACTGTCCATTTAAGTATTAAGAATTCATGTCATGTATTCCTTAAAACGGACCAAGACTTCGCTGAAAGTATTTACACTTTCAGCAAAAAATAAAATGCTATTAAAAATACATACCTTGAATTATGCCACTATTTTTCACTTGAGGTTCAACCACTTGAATTGTATCATCTTCAAGGTAGAAGTATATTTTACAATGCCTTATTCTATATCGTTCTTGATTTTTATCAGGCACTTCTTCCTCAAAATAGGCATCAAAAGACAATACCTATTAAAAACAATAAATAAATATAAAGCAGTAAAGTCTCCAATGCTTTTGCATAATGCATCAATAAAATAAACTTGTGCACATTATAAGCTAATTAAATGTACGGATTTCAGGAGATAGATTTATTTCTCAGAAATGCAAGAATGGAAATCCACATTAAATCACATAAATTTAATATTCTTTGCTTGGCATTTTTATTATCACAACATCTAAGCAGAGATGGAATTCCACAGTAAAGAAATAAATCAAGAATAAAACTATCAGCAGGCTGCTTGAAAATTCTTCCAAACAAAGCATTTTTGATGGCACAATGAGCTACCTAAGTCACGAAGAAACTTTTAGACTTCTATTCAATGAATTCCTGGAAAATAATGACAGTAATGGCTTTACCAATTGAGGTAAGTAGAAAGGAGAGTCCTTTCAAGCAGGTCTTGCAAGCTCTCTAATGAGTGGTATGGAAGACTATGAGAAAAATTACATTTTTTCAGGAGTCACTTAGAGCTGTGCAATACTGTCATTTCAAAACTTACCTGATTCTGCAATTCAGCAAGAAGGGAAATCTCAGAGAGCACCTACTGGCCTCTCTGTGGTCTCTTGGGAGAGAAATAATGCAAGAAAAAAACCTTCACAGGTGAAGTATTCAGTGGTTTACTACAGTGGTGTTAATGTCAGGAGATCCCAGATCAAACTTTGCAAACCATTTTTAAACTTCTTGGTATCATTCATGTTCTTTAATCACCAAGACCATGTTTAAGGGAATGTTCAAGAAATATATATTTTGTAGTGCAGTATGTACCAGGATGCTTGCTGTGGTAAGAGTGTGCAAGATAGCATTACTAAAAACTAGGTTTCTACCACCAGCATCTCCAACCAAATATGTGGGTCACATCAGTGCTAATTCATAATTCATTTTTATAATGATTAATAAATTCAACAACCTTTATTCTTGGTTCATTAGACAAAATGACACAGTGGAAAAACAGGAGACTTAGTTGTTCCATTTCAGTGAGCATCTGGCAGATCTGGGCTTAAAATGTTTGAAACCTATATGTCTGAGAATCCTGAGGGTTCAGACAACACGGAGTTGAACTTCACCCCTTGCCCAATTGGTGATAAGCCGTACAACCGACACATACTCAGCAGTCAACTGCAGTTTTGCAGATTGAAACATAATTCAGAAGGGGTGAAGAGGGGAAGAAACGTAAAAGATGATGACTTATTTTACATTTTAAAACAAACTTACTTTTAGAAATCGTCAAAATTCAACATTTCCTAACTTATGTGTCATCTGTAGTACACTGCTGTGTACAGTAGCCCCTTTTTTTAGCAATTAGAAGTTGGGCATGAAAATTGAAAGTAACAAATATTGAACAAACTCTGTAGCATATTGCAAAGTTGGCATGAGGTTTCCCTAGCACCTGTGGTAGTCAAATTATAAACATATTTTCAAGCCCAGTAAGCCTTGTGTATGTATTTAATCACAGAAGAAATTAAATTTACACCTGCTTCCTATTAGGCATATGAAGTTACAAAAACTATTTCTTAACCTACTTAATATGAAGTATTACGCCCATCCTTCCTCTAACAAACTGGTACTGCTGAAAGCTGGAAAGAAAAATGGGTAAGAAAACAGAGTACATTTAAAAACATAAACACCTGTTCATTTTTCACGGAGTCCGCTTAGCTGCATCACAAACTGCAGCACTGGCAGGCATAATGCCATTTCAGGCTCTTACCTGGGAAGGTTAAATTAGTTGGGTAGTACTCTTTAACTGTCTATAATTAAAAAAAAAAAAAAGACATGAGCCCTCCAGAGTCTAATTCCAAACCTGTGAACTCCTGTCCTGAATTGATTGCCCTGTGTAGGAATACACTGATGAGACAAAGAGAATAGCCAGCTAACTCATCTCACCAGCAGGTCCCCTTGCCTTCTGCCTAACTCATTTATTTCATAAACTTGGGTCCAAATCCTGCTAACAGGTATGTCTTCAAGAAACCAATGCACACTTTCATATCAAAAATGGGGTGCAAATAGAGCATGTGCAGGACTGGCCAAGGCCTTAACACTTAGGCACATTATACCAATTCACATTTGAGCACATTGGTGAAAAGCAAGTGAGCAATACTAGAGACTTCAGAGGCAATGTGTATCTATCTACTCAAGCTTTACATTTTCTTGCAGTAGTTCTGGTCTGCCAAGGAGACAAATAGGCAATTATACTGAAATTATCTGTGTGACTTTTACTTTAAAACAAAAATTATGTCATTCTTCTCAGTGTTTAAATATCCTAATAATTTTGTCATGCAACATTTCTGCAATTTGCTGAATGATTTCTTTTTCTGGATCATTTTCCTTCTCTGATTATAGGCTTATTGCTTTAGAAATAAACCATCACCAAGTAGCATTTAATGTAAATTTTAAAAAGGAAAGTAATGACAGTGTGCTTGAAAATGCGTATCATCCTA
Source organism: Tragopan temminckii (assembly GCA_028571105.1). Lineage (NCBI taxonomy): Eukaryota > Metazoa > Chordata > Aves > Galliformes > Phasianidae > Tragopan > Tragopan temminckii. Next base: position 92,180,137 of record JAOWBP010000001.1, on the reverse strand, counting down.
GATAACAGTTATTTGATAACTCTCTAGCTTTAAAGGTGTCATTACACTCCTACAAAATAAATAAGTATATATATATACTAATTTTAAATTCCAGCATCTGTAACACACACTATCTATTTCCCTACATGTGAACAAAGTCAACAGGACTTTGAGCAAACAAACAAGACTAGATAAGGGAATTCTAATCCTACAGAACTGCACTGTGGTTAGTGGTCACGCAGATTTTCTCCTGGACTGAGGCCTTTCTTACATTCCTTTAACTACACATTTCCTTGTTTGATCATTTGAAAAACAAAGAAACGAAAAAGAAGTACGTTGTTGCAAATCAATTATTTGCTATCACTATTTTAAATAGATATATATTAACTACCCCCTTATTTTTATGGTGTCCTGTAGGAGACGTATCCCAATACATAAGTATTTGTGTATATTGCTGTAAAACATATGCTTACCTTACCTTAATTATAAAATATACCAATATTATGGAAAAACAGAAGTTGCCACCCTTTTTGTTTACCTAGGAACATTTCTCCACACAAAAACTAATCTTCTTAAGTATTTGACTGAATTTCACATCTGTCATATTGTATCTGTTCCTAAAAAAACATACAGATACTGATTTCCACATACCTGTTTGTCAAATGCTAACCAGGCAGGAGCACCACATCCCAGCTCTGCAGGAAACACGCTGGATTTAGGTTTCAGCTTCTGTCCAGGTAATGGTTCACCTCCTATTCCAGGTTTATCTTCTGCAAGCAGCATAGCAACATTATTGCAGTAGCCCCAGTGCTGCGATTTGTGGAACTTTTCTTTCCCTAACTGTCAAAAGTTTGGAAGAAAAGAGAGAAAACGACATTTTAATGTGTGGTTTTAAATTCATAAGAGTTACCTAGCTAGGCAAGGGCGATAAATCACATAGAAGTTATCTCTTTAATACTATCTGAAAACATGTAACAACTTGAGTGCTGCATGTGAAGTGACATTATTTCAGTAGTCAATTTTCTGTCTTACGGATCAAAATGGAAAGGCATTCTGGTAACATAGCCAGGCTGAGAAATAGGATGATACCAGCTGTTGTCCCCCCCTTTTCTTCCCTGCAATAAGGACTACGGAATAAGGAAGCAAGTCACCCATAAGAACAATGCAAAAGGTAGAGGGGGAAAAGCACAGGTCAAATGGAAACACTTCAGGAGTACCCAGAAAACAGTCTGCTGTCATAACTTATGTTGAAGACCTTATTTACATTTGCATTGCAGAGTGCAAAATACATAATCCTGAATACACTTCAATTTTGGGAATCTGGGTCTGAATCAAAAGACAGAAAACTTATTCTATCCAGGCTTATTTCAAAAGACAACCTTTCTAGGTTTGGTTTTGGTTTTTTTGTTTTTGTTTTTTTTTTTTACATTATTATTGTTTTTCAGGCAGTTACAGATGGAGTCCTTAAAAACAATCAACTGTAAAGAAAGCCATCCTGCCTGCTCACATTTCTTGACTAGTACTGAAGTCTGTCTTGAAGTGATGCAGAAAAGTCTCCAGCGAGCATCAGTGCTGCCGGTGGGAATGCTCCTTCCAGTGGACAACCTGCTCTACTGGCCTGCTCCCTCACACAGAGGCAGCTACCCCACACAGATCAGACAAACAGGAAGAGCAAACACAGAAGACAGCACCACAAACCCTTCCTCCCATGAGTAGCAATACTGACCCATTAGCTCCTCTTACTCTGCACCCTTCCTCGTTCCTTCAAATCCTTGAAATGCTTTGGAACAGCTGAGTTGTGCCCCCAACCCTCAGCATGGGGCTGAGGGACCATGAGGAAAGCTGAGGCTGAAGGGGGAGGAACTGATGCTAGGAAAGAGCACAAGAAGGACCTTGGCAATGGAAAGGCTGGACAGCATAATTCCCCAAGCTCCACTGGAGCAGATATGTCAGTAGCAGAGGGACAGAATTGCCTGTGTTTGGAAGGTTTGGGTGGGATATTAGGAAACATTTCTTCTCGGGAAGAGCAGTGAGGCAGTGGCACAGGCTGCCCAGGGAGGTGGTGGAGTCACCGTCCCTGGAGGTGTTCAGGAACTGTGTGGATGTGGCACTGAGAGATGTGGGCAGTGGGCATGGTGTGATGGGTTGCTGGTTGGACTGGTTGGTCTTGCAGTCTTTTTCAACCTTAATGTTTCCTTGAAGACTGAGCAACATTAATTAGAGTACACACATTTAAACCAGTACTCCCCAAAAAGGTGCAGACAACACTGCATTACCATCATGAATAAAAATTGGCCAAGAGAAATGTTGTTCATCATGGCAACGTTTGAGCGCTCCAGAGTAATATAATACACATTCAATATTCTGGAAAGAATGAAAGCAGTGGAGCAGCAAAATCTGAAAGGGGCTGACTAGTTATTTTATTCTGCCAATATGAAATCTGAAAGGCAGCTAACCTTTGGCTCATAACATTCACTGCTCATATATACAAACTAGTGCACACTGAAGGTGAAAATCTCAACGGTGCTCTAAGCTCAATGACACAGGAAGGAGAGCTGCCCCTCAGCTCAACAAACAGCTCAATCCCTACCTTAGTTTAGATTTTGCTTATAATGCAAGAGCGCTGGTATGCAAAAAAAAACCCACATTACTTATTATTTTTACAACTGATTATTTTTGATGCCATAAAAATCAATGGCCGTACCCTGCTTAGGTTAACAAAGGCTGGGCTAAGCAGCACCCTTCAAAGCAGATGCTGCAAGGTGAGATGGGGCTCCCATACTGAGAGCAGGAATGAATGAGAGTATGGATACGTTTCCCCAAAGGAAGTACCTAAAAGGCAAGCAGTGTTTTGAATAAAGGTAAGTAGAAAGGGCACATGGCATGTAGCATATGATAAAGGACACACGAAGATGACAAAAAGTTCTTCAAGAACAAGGGTTCTTGAATTATTTAAGGAATAAAAGAGAAAATCGATACAAGGAAATATTTATTGTGTAACGAAGTTAGCCTATGGGCCTCCCTGCCACGCAACATTGCTCAAGCCAAGAATTTAACAAGATTAAAAGAAGAGCTGCATGTTTGCAGGAAAGATGCCCAAAACAAAATATTTAATATCAGCACCTTTTTTTTTTTTTTAATGTATTTATTTTTGAGCTGTGATATTAAATGTCATGCTTCTGTGCACAGTGCAAGCACTGACATATAGGCACTAAGAGAAGACCTTCCCTTGGTCATCCCACCCTTCCCTGAAGCCCACAGCACTGTCTCTGCAGCTGAGGATGATGACCAGGGAGCACTGGCTGGGTCTGCCACTCTCATCCAGCAGATTTCCAATAGGGATGGTTTTCTCCCTCTTTTTTGGACATAGCAAGCTGCCCTTTCTTGTTCTGTTCCCTATTTTATTATTACTTTTGTTCTCTGGTAAGCTGATAAAAAGCTGGGGAGAAAACAGAATAGGAGGGAGATTTCTGCATTTATTAGGTCTAATGTGGAATAGCTAGAGTCAAGCTGAGTTTTAAAAAGGAAATTTGTGTGAAAAAAACATCTGATTTACACTGAAAGCTCCATACACCAGCAGATCCATTTTGACACAGCAAGTACTTCTCTGCCTATTACCAAAGCATGAGTAAGGGAGAAAAGCACAGTTATTAAAGTACAGCAAGTGTGGCAGCTATACTGAACAAAGGAAAGTCCCTTAATGTCCTCAAAGCTTCTTCAAAAAGCATTTTCTGTCCTTCCTTTACTGGGCTTTGGTGAGTTACAGCATGAGAAATTGTTTGTCAAAGAAATTCACGTTTGCTCCTGGTGGAAATTTTCTTAGGGTTGAAATCACAACAGAGTTCAGGATTTGATTTGAAAAATAAGTGGCCCAACAGCTGTAATTCTATTAAGAATCCTGTAGCTCTTTAGGGCTTGACAGAAAGATCATTTTAGATCAGCACTACTTATAAGCTCCTCTGTGAAGATCACCGAAGTCTCTAGAAACATGAGCAGGTTTTAAGCAAAAGACTATTCTTTTTAAGCAAAAGAGTAATTATAATGGAAGACTGCAAAAGAGAAAAACGACATTTGAGAAACTTCAGCTAATGAACCCAGACAGCATCCAGCCGAAAATAGTGACAGAACATCACATTATATCCAGAGCAGTATTAAGCAGCTTCTAAAAGAAATCTGCGACAGTGCAGAGCTTTACTGTGTCAGCTGTGCTAATGCTGGCTGTAGATCTGCTGAACAAAGCTGGCCATTTTCTGTGCGGTGAGCCTGAAATAAATACTGGATACATTCAATAATGACTAATGTGAAGGTTGGGATTCTCTGAAGCTTTGTGGACTCACCCACTGCAGTCCCTGGGGAGCACTGCCCTGTGCTCTCAGCATCTTGCTCTTTAGTACTCTGGTACAGTCACAGCAGGAAGTTGAACTTTTCAGCTGAACCAAACACAAGTAGAAATTTGTTACCACAGCCACTGTCCCAGGTCGTGTCTTGTTAAGCAAATGCCATGGGGAGTTAGGGCAAAAGCCACTGGCAGCACGGTGTTACTCTTCCCCATGTTCATTTTTAATTGCAGTTGCACTGTGGAGTCCTGGCTCAAATTCTGTATCGGGATGAACAGTGACATTTCTGAACTACTTTGGACTGCTGATATGGTGTCCTAGTTGTTTCAGCTAAAGAACAGAAATACATGTAAATGCCGCATGCTATGCCACTGAAATTCACGCAGCCTCCTGCCCTCTTGAAAGCACAGGTCTCCAGTGAACAGAAATGAGACAAGTAGCACCAGCTCTCGCAACACTTACAAGTAGCATCTCTCACAAAGCAAGCACTCATTTCATAGAATCACAGAATGTGCTGGGTTGAAAAGGACCACAAAGATCATCAAGTTTCAACCTCCCTGCTATATGCAGGGTCGCCAACCACCAGACCAGGCTGCCCAGAGCCACATCCAGCCTGGCCTTGAATGCCTCCA
>JAOWBP010000001.1:92159740-92175106 GCA_028571105.1 Tragopan temminckii | reverse complement strand
GTTTTGATTCAGTTTTTACATGGCAAAATGCATTGGCAGAATCTTTCCCCATTAACTCTTTTTTTTTTTTTTTTTTTTTTCAAAATTGTGTTCCTATAGTCTCCTGTGAGTCAAACATAATACAGTGCATCAACTAAAGACCCAGAAGTCATCATATAGTTTGGCATGTGAAATGCTGCAATCTGAGTTCACAATTAATTAAAGCTTTTCTACAATGGGAAATGCATTGGTATGATTTTGCCTTATTAATTTCAGTTCTAATGCTACATCTTTATCTCTGCAGACTATTTCTTGGAATAATTGTACTTCTTTGTTTTTATTTTAGCTTTTATTCCTTCAGAATGATTACCTCCAGTTTTGTGAAACAGAAACGTGCATACCAATCCCTTTTAAAAGGGATTAACATTAAATGTATAGCATAAAGCCATGTCATTTAATATTTGGCTTACCTATCTTCTACATCTGTATGTATGTGCATAGCACTACATGCATTAGAGAAGGTAAATGCATGAACCAAGGTATGTGTATGGGAACTGTATTTTAGTTCCAAGCTAAATTAGAACCAAAAAGAGATAGAATTTACCGATAGCAGTGAAGGTAACTCATCACATATTTAATCATGAACATAATGGCAAGCATAAAAAGGACTGTCTGTGAAATCAATGCAACCTATCAGGTGCTTTACAAATAGGTTTGCACTTACATATTTTGCCCACTCATGGTTTCTGTGTGCATCATCATGGTACCACCTAGGCAAATCAACGCAGATTGATGGACGGAGGGTGGGTGCTTTCACCTCCCTCCCTCAAAATTAGCTGCATCACTGCCACATGCCTTCCCACGTGGCAATACATCAGGACTGTGCAGCTGTGCCTCCACCCTCGAGTCAGATCAGGGCTGCGTTTGCCTCTGGGTAATGTTAAATTTAGGGTTTTCATTTCAGAGCTACTCATCTTTACCTTGCAGACCTCTCAGCTGCAGTATATCATTCGCAGGCCAACACCCTTAGCACATAGGGGGGTATCCCTTGTGGCACACACTACTTTATAAATGAGACTGATATCTGAATGCGTCACATTTCAGTGAAGGAAAACAAACCTTATGGACTCTTTAAAGGCTGTGATAAATTAGAATGTGCACGGTACAAATATTTATCTTGCACCCTTATTACAAGTATTTCCTTTTCACTGGTTAATTTAATTAAGAGGTGTCCCATTGGAGTAAAACTTTGTAAGATGGATATATTTCTCTCCAAAACATAATTCATTGTGAGTGAAAAGGGAAAACTCATAGCTTCTGAACTTATTAATAACGATCTGAATTAAAATACATTCCTGGCTTACTTGAACACTTACGTATGTTAAGGGATAGCTGGGAGGGGAGACAACAGGGATTATTTTTGTTTTCATGAGAAGGACCTGATCCCAGAAACACTGTCAAACACATACGATGAGGAGTTAGTCACAGTGATTTCTTTGGCAAGGCAAAAAGAAGCAGGAACAAAAACAACATAACCCAACTTTCTGTCAGGGGTGGGGGGCCATCAAGGGAGCCAGTATGGGATCATTCTTCTTCTGTCTCGAGACCCAGCATCCCACCTCACTCCAAGAAAAGCCTCACCACACTTGGCAAGCTCTGCCTCTGAAGGAGACCAAGGACACAAGCAGGAGAAGTGGTGAAGCATTCCTGGGACATCCTACAGCTCAGAGGTGATCACTCTCATGCACAGCCCCAAGCTCTCCATATGATCCCCAAGCAGGACCTTCCTCATCTCCGTCTGATCCAAGGCAGGACACTGGGCAACACACTGAGCCCCCACAAAGGCAAACCCTACAGAGGACACCATCCTTGTCCAAGCTCACAACTTCTGGGCAAAGGCAGCCCACTCTCCAAAGAAGTTACATGTGCTGCAGACTCGAAAATTAAAATGAAAAAAAGGAAAAGATAAAGCCCACCGGAGAAGGTGCTATTTGGGGTTTTAGAAAGGCGGGATTTTGCTTTGAATCTGCTGTACTAGTTTCAGATGTGTCACTCCACTTTACTACTTGGAATCCCTTCCCAATTTTTATCCGATCTACTTCAAGGGCAGTATCTGTGGGTCATGAACAGTCTCTTGCTATGTTTCTGCAACAAGACCACAAAGCATCTCTCAAAACCTTGCCAAAATACAAGCACTACATAGGGACAACGACAAAATGGCAACTGTCTTTCCAAAATATCTGCTTCGCTTCTGCTCACAGAATAATTATTAGAATTGTCCATTAGAAAGTTTGTCCTCAGCGCAGTCCCCAAAGAGAGGCGAATGATTTTGTGCCTGATTACTTCTTCAGGGGAGCATTTAGGCATACAAATACATGAGAGATGCACCTATTCCAAGATGCCTCTTTTTCCACACAGGTTAATATTTACAACATCTCTTCTTGCCTGTTTGGCATGCTAACAAGGGATGATTTCAATGACTCTCAAGGCTGAAAAACACCCAAACACTTATCATTTTTTAGAGGAGGTTTTTTTTTTTTTTAATCAATTTTGAGATTTGGATCAATACTTCTATCATTTTGTTTCATTACAGAGATTATCAATGTAATATTAACAGGTACATTAAAAACAAATCAACAAGCAAACAAACAAAGAAGGGGTACGTCTGCCAGCAGAAAAAGGCATTGAATCATTGCTAGAAGTTTAAGCAAAGAGGTTTCTCTGAACATTATTTCAATCCACATTGATGCTGTTTCAATTTTGCAGCACCAGCACCTGCAGAAACCTTTCTGCTACTTTAAAACCATTGGTAAGATTCAAGCCAGAGTGTTTGGTCAGTGCCAGCTCTTACATCAGTGACTGGCATGCCTTCATGGTTCACACATCCCACTTTTAAGAGAACAATTACAGCTGTGCTGTGACTTGAATGACAAAGCTCAAAGGAAAATGAACTTGAAGATGTTTCTGTAGCAACTACAGGCAAGTTTCACCGTCAGTTCAACTTACAGCAATAGGCTTTGAATCAAAAGTTAAAAACACACACTGTAATCTTTACAGTTGAATGGCAAGTGCTGCCTGGCAGAAACACAACTAGCGCCTTGCTAACAACATGAGCATTCACCTTGTGTGGATGATCACTGATGTCACTCTGGGTAAGGAACAGCAATGGCTAGTCCTTACTGAGAGAGTATCAACATCAAGAGATAGCCCCCAAAATAAAATCTAAATAAGTTTAATTTCATGATTGTTAAAAGAAAATCAGTGCTGACCATCCATTTGTCACCATCTTTCTGGTCCTTCTCAGTACAGAGCTGGTACAATTTTAGCATTTGCTGTTCAGTGAGTTTCCTTCAGTCATCTGACATGCACAGGCTGTCTTGAAACAGAAGCTGTGACCTCTCAGTGAGTAAATGCAGGTTTACTCGAAGAAAGTGTAATGATCTCAATGTTGTGAGTCTTTCCTAGTTGTTCTTATCCTTCCTAAAACAGCCCCACTCTCAGAAGCACTGTGCCCTGGTGCAGCCCACATTCACTCTTGGCGGGACTCCAAGGCAGACTTTTCTCTTCTACGTACTACCAAAGCAGTTACAGTGAGTGATGTTAACAGGATGAAGAAGAAGTGACAGTTCCATTACTAACTTAATAAGCCCATTTACCACCACTATTTTAACCAATGTATTCCAGTCTACTGCACAAAACCAACAATTTTTCCTGAACCCTGCATTGTTATCTGCCAGAAGGGCACTAACAATTTCCCTCAAAGATACATTCACACTCTGATTTACAGTTTACCTCCTGCAACACAAGGGGCCTTTGGCACACTGCAGCAGAGATACCTCAAATGCCAAAAGGGATATTTTTATGAAAAGAATGCGGAGGAGGGAAGCATCCCTCAGCAGTCACACATTGGCAGTGCAGCTCTTGCTCCACTGGTTGGGTGCTAATAACTCGTTCCTTCAATAGCTCTCCAGGTGCCACCAATAATAAAAGTTCAAGCAGGGCTTTGCAGAGCAAGGCTGAAGGGATGCCATTTGCATTACATGCAAAACCACCCCTATTCCAGGATGGAACAGGCATCACAATCAAGATAATTCCTTCCAGCCTGTATGGGGCTTTCCTTCAGCCCCTTCCCTTGCTGAGAGCCAGGGCACTGCTCCTCCTGGCAGGAGCTGATCCAGTTTAAGGGCTCGGTTGCTGCAGCTGTGGCACATAGAGAACTGAGGACTTTGTATGCAATGGTAGAAAAGCAGAAAAACAATTTCCCTTTCCCTTAAAGTAAAACTAAGCCCTGCTCCCACAGAAGCAAGTGGTAAAGCTACTGCAACCACAGCAATGCTGTTCCAGGTTTTGCGGTCATTTGCCTCTTAAAAGGAGTTTTGCATCATTAAGATGTCAAGCTTTTCATTTCCTTCATGTGCTGAGTTGTCTTCAGAGTGTGGTTGCCATTAGGCACCAAAAGGGGCATCCCCAAACCTACAGAGAGGCCATGGAACTTTGCTAAGCATTACATGTGAGTACAGAACGAATGCACAGGCATGTTCTTGAGGAGTACACCCCTCTGTGACACTGCTGATATTGAAATTCCAAACTACAGGGTGAAGTAGGAAGGCTTGTGAAACGCGAACAGCCTGAAGCCCAGCGGAGACCATTGCTCATACTGATCACAGTTTTGCAGAACAACAAAGAAAAAGAGATTTCCTGGGATCGCAAATGCCAAGCCTTTGTAGGCGTGAGGGTTATGGAGCCAACCACCGAGAGAGGAAAGGCGTGAATCTCAACAGCCGCCTGAGTTGTTTCCTCTGGAAATAGGCTCCCATAGAAGTGGCAAAACAGAAGAAATGCAACGGTGAAACAAATGCAAAAGTATTTCATCCTCATGATAGAATCATAGAATTGCTTAGGTTGGAAAAGACCTTAAAGATCATCAAGTCCAACCACAACCTAACCATACTACCCTAACTCTAACAACCCTCCGCTAAATCCTGTCCCTGAGCACCACATCCAAACGGTTTTTAAACACATCCAGGAATGGTGACTCAACCACCTCCCTGAGGAGCCTATTCCAGTGCTTAACAACCCTTTCTATAAACAAGTTCTTCCTCATATCCAACCTAAGCCTCCCCTGGAGCAACTTGAGACCATTTCCCCTTGTCCTGTCACCTGTCACCAGTGAGAAGAGACCAACCTCACTCTTGCTGTAATCACCTTTCAGGTATTTGAAGAGAGCAACAATGTCTCCCAATGATGCATTCTTGAATGCAAGACCGGTTGGTGTACTGCATACCTCTAGCATTTCATGTCTACTAGAACACGCTCGAGAGGGCAAAAGCTTTATTTTGATGCATTCAGACAATATGATTTCAATAACACAGGAAGAAATGTCCTTCAGCAGGAAAATTAGTGAACAGATAAAGGTGGTTCATTGTGTAACTGTTTGCCAAGCAGAACAGCACCCTACCACACTGCAAAATAAAGCTCTTTTAGACAAAGGGATTTGTTGTTTTTTGTTGCCAATGGCTTAATTAATCATTTTTCTCAGCTAAAGAAGGAAAGAGTCCTGAGCTACAATAGCTCTGCTTGTACTAACCTCCAGGCACATCCTCTCCCAGAATTCATTTAGCTGTCAAAATGGGGGAAAATAATGCCAGAAGAGAAGTTCAAAAATGGTGAGTCCAGGCACTTTAATGGTGCTTTTCCTTTAAAAACAAAATAATAATGCTAATACAAAAGTACTGTGAAAGCTAACTCCACAGAAGATATCTCCAAAAGGGAGAGACAGGGTGAGGCTACCACCAATGCTTTTATGCACAATCCTTTCATGTAAATTATTTCCAATGGGAGCTCTTTCTCTTGCCTGCAGACAAAAGCAAAATGCATCGCTCTTGCCAGACCACCTGGGACATGGGGAGGATAGGAAATTTCCAGATGGGTTTTAAGACAACTCAGTTATATTTATACAGCCAGAATAAATGTTTTTTTTCTGAGATAGCATTTCCCTTTGCTCTATCTAGACCACCAAGAGAAGAGGGAGGCACAGAAATCTATTGCATTAATAGTCTTGGTGTTTACAGTTTTGATTTTTATTAACTTGTGGGAGCTGTTTATTGAGTCATAAACTCTACTAATGGGGATATTATCTCTAAATTATATAAGTACTATAGCATTTAGGTTAGTTAAAAGAAAGGTTTAAAACAGTTACGTACTTACAGTTTATCTCAATCACCAACATGATCCCATAATGGGAATTTAATTGCTAATTGCTAGCTTATATTGCAAAAGAACTACAATAACAACAGACAATATATAGCCTGCATAAACATGTCCAGACAATTCTGTATTACCTCCTTTCACTGCTACCTTCTCATCTGGTGGGGATTTTTTTTATTACAGTGATTTAATTCCTAACCGCCTCAAATTAGGAAATTCTCTTTGTCAGTAAGCATTCCCAACAGTGCTTCATTTGACTGATTTTAGCAAGCCTTCTGCACATACTTCAATAGCTTTATACAAAAGGGGCAGACTTACACGTACAATTAAATACTTTGCTAAAGTAGATTCTCAGAGAGCTCTAATAGGAGAAATACAGGTTCCATTTACATCCACCCAAGTTTTTATGCTTGCCTAGCTGGAATTTGACCAAAACCTACCAACCCAAGCCTGAGTCAAGCTGTGGGCAGCCAGGTCAGGTGAGACATGGCTATCAGTCTAAAATCCAGAACAGCCCAAGGGATGGATCACATGCGTATTAAGGACATATCATGGGTTCACGGCCTGCCCAGCTCAACCTGGACATCCTCAGCCCTCCCACACATACCACTGTCACTGCACTGCAGCCACGTAGTGTCACCATGCCTGGTGGCAGCATTCCTCTAACAATGTTGATGTACCCAAGGAAGAAATTAATCTCACCCAACAGCAACACAGCCATTTGCACCTAGCTGTCAGTTCAGGAAGAAGGGGCTGTTTAGATAAAATGCTTCCCGTGGACACCCCTGTGGGCAAGTCACTCCCAGAAGTGCCTCCTACCCTTCCACTGGCAAGTAAGGAATCAAGAGAGCTAGAGGACACATTGGCACTGGAGACATCAGAAGAGAAAGAAGCTCCACACTAATACAGAGGAGTCTGCATCCCATCTGCTGTAGCCACTCTGCAAAAGGTCTTCCTTTTGGCTTTCAGGACAACAACCTTCTTCCAACTGATTCATCTTTGAAAGTGGGAGCTCTCTCAAGCACTATTAAGCTATGCAATTAATTTATGCTGTTACAGATCATCCTCCCATGCTGCCTGTCCGGGATCAGCATCAGATAAGTTGAATCAGCTCCTTCACTTCTCTTTGATTGTAGGTCTTAATATGAAACTAGCCTGTTGGAGGAAGAGAGCAAAGAGGATAGATGGCCTGTCTGAAGGGCAGACCAGGACAGCTAGCTTATTTATGCACGATACGTGCCAGGAAAAACTTCCAGATGATTCAGAAATACTCAAATGTGCAGAGAAAGAGTTTATATAAAAAATCTATATCCTTAATATACTGTCCCTGTATTAACTTCCTCTTCTTGATAATAATTCCTCACTGGATTTAAACTTCACACTGGAAACTGGTAGGGACAGGGATGTGCCCCCACAGCCCTTTCTGGGTTGTCTGGTCATTGTCTAGAAAAAGAGTGCTGCTTTCACCTAGGCCTTAGTAACCAACTGATACAAACAACATTAAGAAATTAATTCAGAGAAAATGGCAATTTAAGGAAGTGATTTTTTTTTTGTTTTCATTTTTTTCGAAGATAGTTCTCTCTAAAATGTTATCTATTCTGACCTCCAAAACCTAAAAATGATTTTTTAAATCAGACTGAGCTCAGAGTGTAGTATTTTCCAGGAGGAGTATTTTCCAGAGTGGAGCATTTACCAGAAGAAATCCTGGTAATTGTAACTTCTTTCTAAACATGTTACTGCTTTTTATTTCTCATTGCACTTGGGCTTTCTGTACTTGTGGCTGAGCCAGAAGAGAAGAGAAGAGCTAAGCCACCTCAAGAGGAAGAAACGTGTACGCAATGGATACATTACTGTGGAGGTTACAGGACATTATTGCTTAAAGAACTAATGCATCTCTCTGCATCACTGAATAACCTATACCTGAGTAAAAGATGTTGAAACACAGGTCATTTTTTCTAATTGTTAATTTCTGGTCTCAAACCATGGGGACATGCAAAAGGGTCCAGCAAGCAAGAGGCGACAACTTATTATATTAGCGGTATAAGGATTGCTGTTCTCTGAATGCTGCCAAGTGACTGAAAACTTCTGTTATTTATTTTGGGGTTTTTTTTTTTTTTTTTTTTTGTGTGTGTGTGTGTGTGTGTGTGTGTGTGTGTGTGTGTGTGTGTGTGTGTGGAGTTAGGATCCCTGCAGTTTGCCCATGGAAAATGAGCAACAGAACTGTATCCTGTGCTAAAGCACAGAGAGTGGACTTGGGATTTAACAGAGCATAATATTTTTTCTGTGAAGAACTTTCCTGCTGTGAAGTAGGATTAATTCCCATCAACACGAGGAACAAATGCAGAAGGAAGCTTTCAACATCTCATTCACGTAAATGAAAAAGACCTGATCTGTCTGACATTGGTACAAATGGCTCTACCTAGGAAAATACAGCAAAGGCAGGATGCAGAAAAATATTGCCTGGAGGAACTTTATTTTTCACAGCAGTAAGTTTCAATCGTCTGTGACTGCTTGGGCCTACCATGTCTGTGGCAGCCCACCTGCAGGTGAGCAGAGCAGGTACTTAACTGGACACAAGCAAAAATGGATGCAAAGTTGCAAGCTAAGCGGTGCACCCTCTGCACACAAGGACAGGTCCTCACTGCTGTTCTTTTCTCACTGCAGCAGCTATTGCGGACAACTTTAAGCCTTTTATTCTCAAATGCCAAGTTCAGGAAATGAAAATTAACACTGAACGCACAGCAGACCCCAGTAGGGAGATGGGGAGGCAGTACCGTAATGTGAATCTCTTCGCTCCTGTCATGGAAGGCACTGATACTTGTGGAAAGAAGATATCTTTGGCTCCCCTACAGAGATAGAGAGCTGAGATTAATGGCAACTGTGAGGGCTGCTTTCTCTTTATGCAATGCATGCTTTAAAGCTGTGGCCTCCTGCCATCTTGAAATATTATCTGGTGGTATTGTCTTCATTCAGGCCCCCCATCAGCAATGTGAAAAGAGAGAAGCTGGTGGCAGGATTAGAGGAGAGGTTGAAATATCCTGGGCAGCATATGCTGCAAGTCACATTATACAAAGAGTATTCTTGGACTGCTCATTGGCTGGAGCTTTTCCTTCTGGAAGCGCTGCTGCTTGTAAAAAAGAAAATTGTTGAAATGTATTTACAACACATCAGACTACAGCATATGACACACTGTGAACACAGTGACAAGCACTGAAAATATTTTTCAGTCCCTGTCTGCTCTGCTCCTAGGAGATCCTTTTGTGCTCAATGGAGTTATGAGAAACACATGGGAAAAGAGGAGAAAAAGAAGTGGGAAGAAAAACTCAGAACGGTGTGAACAAAATATGCAGAGGATCAGTAGGAAATACTGAAACATCAGAAATCAGATAATTCCATATTACTTTTAAAAGAAAAAAAATCCTCATTCCATGGGCATAGGAGGAATCATTCAATACCAGATACAGTCCTCAGTATCACAGGCAATATATCCTAAAATTACACTTATCAGATGATCCATCTTTAGTGGTAAAATTAACTGGATTCTTCACTCTTGGAAGCCTATTAGGGACCCTCTTTGTTTTAGAAGGTTAGAAACCTTCTTTTACTGTCCAGTTTAAATTTATGGCTAACCATATCTACTTTTTGTTAGACTACCTATGTCCTGAACTGAAAGATTATTTCCCTTGCTTGTATTACATACCCATAACAAATTCACTAACGGCAGCCACATTCTCCTTGAGCCTTCATTTTGTTTCCCTAGATAAGCCACACTTCTTCTGTCTTCTTTATTTCTGTTCTCTTGGCCACTTTTCTAGTTCTTCTCTGCACAGGATCAGCTTGCAGTCACCATTCTCGACCATGACCAGACCAGACCATGATTGATCAGATCTATACAAATGGGATTCTACACAAAATGGTACGACATTTCTTATGCCTTTTTTTTTTTTTTTTTTTTTAACCTCTGTCCTATTCACATAAAGGAAATTTCCTGTCTCTAAAAGCTACTTGGGAAGTTTTAAGTGCTCATATTCAATCTTCAGAAACTCTCTTCCTTCAAAACTGTCGTCTGTACAAGATCTCAACACCTGAAAGATATCCTGATGAAGTCTGGGCACATTAAAAAGTTACAAGGGCAACTGTATTCATTTAAAGTGTTAAACCCAGTTTTGCTGCCATGTTTAAAAAGCCTTCAGCTTTCATCAAACAGGTTCCAAATGCAGGGTGTTACTGTTTTGGCTCCTGACACTATCCCCACAATCAGATAATTTTCTTGCAATGTAAGAAACTATTTTCTTCTTTTGGAATAAAATGCAGTACATAGCCTTGTCTGTAATTTGGAGTACTTCAATAAGTTTCAAAAAACTCAAATTATTCTTTGAACTACTGTTTTTCTCTCAGTCTGGGGATTTTAAAATGCTTAATTCTCATCCTTTTACATCAAGCTTTCTCATCAAATTGCAATTTTGAATTACAGAATGCACAGGGTTCTCAGTCTACTGGCTGTGTGAGCTTCTCAGCAGCAGGCTCACACCAAATCCCTTCACCATGGAGTCACTGTGGATGAGTCAGCTCCTCCCTCCACCACAGCTCTTGCAGCCTTTAAATAGAAGTAATTCCTTCTCTCACAAGCTCATACAGTACATTGAGATCTAACCGGGGCTTTGAGCTGACACAAGCTTAAAAAATACAAAAATGCTAACAGGAGCTCCACTTAGTTATCACCATTTTGAGCAAAGAGAAAGCTATCAATTTTCAAAGGAGAAGTTCAGTGCCACAATAAGAAAGAAGTTCACTAAGATGGAACCAGAATACATTTTCTTCATTCATGTCTCACCAGTGTAAAACTGAGCAGTTACCAATCTGAGTTGCATCTAAAACAAAAATCAAGAGTTGATAGCTTTTGTACATGGCCTGCAAGAAATTTACTTCTATGTTACTAGGTTATAATTATCTCTGATAGCAGAGCAACCTGACACTGTTCTAAAATATTGCAACTACTTCCTCTGCAAAATAACAAACGTAGACACACATAGCACTTAAGTATTACTGTATGGGTATAGCAAAAAGGCAGACCGAAGATAAAAAGCAACAAAAGAAGTGTGAAGAGAATTATCTTACTGTGCCAATTCTATCTGACTTCATATTACAAGAGGTTATCCAACAACCTCCTCTGTTAGCAGAACAAAGTAAGGTCAGTCAGATTTTGCTGTATTTTACTCAAGCAATTGCTGCTGCTTGTACATACTCCATCTGACCATCTGATTATAGTTTTAATTGTGCTTGCATAAGCATTAAAGAGTACTGTTGATTTAGGAGTTAAAAAACACAAAGTACATATATATGTTTAAGAAATGTAATAAAACCTGCATCTGTCTTGGTTTTGTTTAAGTTGAAATGTCTTCAATATTTAAGTAAGTGTTGGAGCAGAAACACTAATCCAAAAACAGTGACTTTCACAGTTTGGATCATTCTTCTTTGCCAAACAGGTCATCCAGGAGAGGCAAGTATTTGATTCTTTTCACAGGAAGGAATGGTGGCTGTCCATTCCAGTCATCTTCATTCTGAAATTAGTAACACAGAGAGTATCTTAGAATATAATGTTGGAAACAGCAATAGCTAAAAGCTGGCCAACTAAGGTTGCATGTGCTGCTTCACTTCCTCATACAAATGTTCTGTGAACATGCAGACCATGCGGATCCTCTTAAAACATTATTACATGAACATTTTTAACAATCTTGCAGAATATTTTATTAAATGTATGTTTTCTGTCATTCAGCCTTTTGCAGATATTTCAAATTAAGTAATGCTGTTATGTTCTTCATTAAGACACTTATACTTGGAAACCTTACAAGTCATCTATGATTCAATACTAAAGACCACACCAAAGAAAAATGAAGAAAAAAACCACAACACTGCTGCTAAAGCCTGTCTGAGAAATACAGACATTATAACCTGAAGATATCAATGTTAATCCAAAGTAAGTAATGAAAAGAGTGTCTAATGGATTCCAAAGTTGAAAAATTTAACAAGTCTTAAATCCTTTCTTTCACTGATCTTTTCCTGATCTGCTTTATTACCTCTGCATTAAAATATACACAGTACTACCACTGCTTGCACACCAGCTTCACCCCATAGGAGCCCTCTCTTTCCCTCACCTGCCAAAAAGCAAGTCCTGCTCAATGGCTAGCGCCATGCATAAGCCATGCATAAGCCATGCAGCAGTGAGGAAAAAACAGTCAAACAGATTAAACAGAAAGTGTATCTGTGTGCCTGTTTATTTTAGTCTTGATTTTTTATGAAGCTTAGCACCACCTTCAAGGCAAAAATCCTCCTGGCACAGGCTCTGACCTTCTTTCATTAGCACAGTACCAAGGCCCTTGAGTCCCCTTACCCTGGCAGACTCTCCTGAAAGCGAGCACTATTTAAATATCAAACTATAGCTCAAAAACACAATTATTCTGTGAAAATAAAATGTACCCACTAAATACAACCTACTCCATAGGAGGCACAGGATTGCTATATAAAACACATGGAAGGACTTTGATTTTATCTCTACAAGAAGGAAAAATACTTCCCAATCAGAAAGTGAAAGGAAAGCAGACTAAAACAGCACCACAGGGCCCTGGTTAGACAACATACAGTTTGAGATGCTATAGAAAGAAGAGCTTGTAAGCCACAGAGAAGAGAGAAGCCAGATTAATAGCACAGTACTTGAGGAACACTGATTTAAAATATGTCACTGTTGAACTGAAATTTAAGGGAATGCTGTGTTACTAAGTGGTCTGAATAAAATCAAACATATTCTGTACAAGTGTAGCAACACATGGGCTAGGCCAGAATAGAAAAACTACATTTTGGCACAAGGACTTCATATTTATCTGTTACAAGATTTTTCAAAAAAAAAAATCAGTATAATTGCCTTATGTACCATCTATTTTAAAATGTTCCATTCAGCACAAGATTGCAAGATCAGATTAATTTCTGCAATTTGTTGATGCTACATTTTTATTTACCCTGAGTAGCAGGCTGGTGGAGATACACAAAGTTGATTCTTCAATACTGATTCTGCCTATGCCTACCAGTCATGTGCTGTTATATACAAGTTTCCATGGAGTTACAAAAAAAATATATAGCTATTTTCTGTGGTGACAGTGGAGTTTAAAGAATTTCCGCTATCCCAGAAGGCAAACAGAGCATTTGACTTGTGGCAACAATACTTGTGGGTGGAGTGGTATTCACACCCATTGTTCAAGGACAAATACACTTGTTTCCAACCCTCCCCCTTTTTTTTTTCTTCCAAAAAAATGTCACAGAGATGTGGCACCCCCTAGGCAAGAGTATGTTACAGGCTTTGTCTTCCCAGTGTAACTCCTTTTTGTTAATTCTAAACCTCCTGGAAAGAAAAATATATTACATGAAGACACAAAAATGAAAACAGGCCCACATATGAAAACTTGAAAATTGTTGTAGTCTTTGTTGGATGAGGTACTCATGTTACACTTGCCCAAATTATAGAAGTGTCTCACATGCTGAGTTTTAACTTTTCTTTTGCTCAAATATGGTGGTTTTACCTTAGGAGGAAGCTTTATTGTCTGGAAAGCAGGGATTTGATTCTCTCTCCAGTTCACTGCATCCACAAACTTTTTATATTCCACTTGCTTATGGTCATCTTCAAACCTAAGTAGGATATCCATAAGATGCCTCATGGTTAAATGAAAATTTTAACAAGTATATAATGTTATCTACATCATACTAATGCACTATTTTCTGGATAATTGCTTTTCAGTCCTTTACAACCAAACACTGGTAAGAGTACAGAAAAGTGCTGCATAACTTCTATATCACACATTACATTCCATATACTTAGTGCACATCAATGTCTCTCATACAGTTTTTTTAAGGTTCATTAGATTCCAAGTAATTTCATTTTACTTTTTAACCATTGCCCAACTTCTTCCAACACTGGGATCTCGCAGCTGGTGATAAATAGATTTGGGACGGTCAGCATATAATTTTTTTTAGAGAAATGAAACAGGTAGAAAGATACATTGGAAAACATGTCCAATAGGAGTGGATATTGGAAAATACAGGCCGGGTGGAGAATGGTTTGAAAGCAGCACTGAAGAGAAGGATTTGGGGGTGTCAGTTGATAAAGATTCAAGATGAGTTGGCATTGTGCGCTTGCAGCCCTGAAGGTCAACTGTAGCCTGGGTTGCATCAAGAGAAGTGTGACCAGCAGGCCAAGGGAGGTGATTCTGCCCCTCTGCTCTGCTCCTGTGAGACCCCAGCTTTAAACTGGAAGAGGGCAGACTTGTACTAGATATTAGGAAGAAATTTACTGTGAGGGTGGTGAGACACTGGAACAGGTTACCCAGTGAGGCTGTAAATGCCCACTCTCTGGAAGCACTCAAGCCCAGGCTGGATGGGGCTCTGAGCAACCTGGTCTAATGGGAGGTGTCCCTGCCTATAGCAGGGGGTTGGAACTGGATGATCTTAAAGGTCCCTTCCAACCCAAAACATTCTATGATTCTTTGACACAAGAGAGTTGTGCTATAACACAATTGACCTGCTTTATACAGTTTCTCAGCCACTTCCTGAAAACAAGCAATCCCTTAAAAATGCTTTTTGCATAAACCTTGGAATCAATTTCCAGTTAATAATAAACATGCAGCTCTCTAGCCTACCATTTAATAACCAGATTTTAAAATTTCAACTCATTTCATTTGGTAGATAATTTATTTCCATGAAGTAAATATTTGTAATATTTAACACCTGTTATATGGAGATATAAACCCTACCAGTTAAGTTCTACAGCTACTACTACATCTTAACATAAACTCACTAGGAGCAGATCTTTGTATTGATTTGTATGAAGTGGCTTCAGGAAAAAAAAAAAAAAAAAAAGTATTCAATTCAGCAAAACACTTAGGTACTTAAGGCATAGAGAAATCCAGTTGTATCGGTGGGTTCAGTCAAATGTTTGAAAGGTAGTGCAGACTGAAGCTCATTGCAGAATTGATGCTACAAACACAGATTTCTTTTGAAATCATAGAATCATAGAATGGGCTGAGTTGAAAAGACCATAATGATCATTGAGTTTCATCCCCCCTGCTATGTGCAGGGTCGCCAACCACCAGACCAGGCTGCCCAGAGCCACATCCAGCCTGGCCTTGAGTGCCT
>JAOWBP010000001.1:92142836-92159640 GCA_028571105.1 Tragopan temminckii | reverse complement strand
GCAGGGTCGCCAACCACCAGACCAGGCTGCCCAGAGCCACATCCAGCCTGGCCTTGAGTGCCTACAGGGATGGGGCAGAAATGAAGTTAACTGCTCTACTATACATACTACATTAGGATGTGAATGACATCTGTCTTACCTAGCACTACTTCTATGTAAAAGGGATCTGGTTTAGGCAGACTAAGCACATCCTGAAAGCATCTGTCCTTTGTTAGTGTCCACAGAGAAATACCTATGACTAGTTAGACTCAATAAGCTATTTTTGGTGGGAAACATCAGGTTAAACAATTCTACCATGTAACATGGTGAGACAAATACTATTGCACGTGTAGGAGCAAGATGACACGCTGTCATCTCCAGGAAACAATTTCTTTAGACAACCATTTTATTTTGTTCTTAAAGAAATAGCATTGCACAAAACATGGGCCTCAAAACCCTTCCGTTCTCCAAATCACTGAAAGGGCCCTGGTAAAAATCAAGAATGAAGGTACTTGAAGGATGACTTTACAACATAAGCTGGGAAAACAATACTGGAGGAGAAATAAATCTAGTGACAAAAATAAACTGCAGCTCATCCTCTTCCTCTCCTCCCCCCATGCCTTTCATTTAACAGTCAACAGATAATATAAAATATACTGAAAACCATGCACAGAGATTCTAGTGATGAACTGAAATGTTAAGTACAGTGCGTTACTCTGAAGATGAAAGCAAAGTCAGAGAAGAATGCTACTGTTACTGACATTAAAGATGAGCCTGAAACATTGCCAGGAGAAACCCTCCCATTATAGCTTAGGTTTGGTTTAGGTTGGGTTTTTTTGCAGGTGGTAACTGAAGAAATAAAAGAGTTTTGTATTGGGAGTAACAAGACAAAAAAGCTCTTGGAAATAAAACTGTGGCAAACAGATTCTGAATCTCAGAACAACCATTTTTTTTATTTTTTTTAACTATCACATGTACTAGCATATGTGTATTAAGCTTTTTCTATTTCTGAAAATTCAAAGTATAAGGTTACTATCAAGATACAGAGCCGCATAAGTAGGAGTTTTAAGTGAAAATTAAGAGAGGGGGTGTCATTTCTTCAGCATCAATTTTATGTTGATGCAATGAAAATAAGGAAAAACATTGCTTCTGCTTTCAGCAAGCATTACAAAGGAGAAAAGTCCTTCAAACTGACAGCATGAGCAAGCTGAGGCAACACCACCCACATGAAGTCAACTATAGTTTTAAGGTGGGCATGGGAAATGGGACTACTAAGTCCCATGTTTTAAAAGCTGCAGAAAGCAGCTTCAAATATCACTCTAGACTAATCCAGAGGAAATAATCTACTTTTTATGTCTTTTTACTACTGTGACTTATTGCACCAATCTACTAAATGCACATACTTGTAATTCAGTACAGAACATCCAGATGGAATGAAGAGATGTTATCAAGTTCTGCATTATTAGGACAGAGATGCCATACATTTCAGAGCCTGGAATTAATGTGACTGAAACTGACAGTGCTCTTCAGTGAGGAAATTAGATTTGTCTTATCAAGAAGATACAACAAAGATCTCTTGAATCTGTTTCTCTCTGGTTTTGCCCTATGACTTAAACAATCCGTGTGATGTTAGATTGTGTAAGTCACTTCCCCAACCCCAACAATGTTTGCAGAGTTTTTTTTTCCCTAGAACACAATCGTAGAACAGAATCATAAAATCATTAAGGTTGGAAGAGTCTTCTAAGATCATCTAGTCCAACAGTCCATCTATGACCAGCACTGACCACTAAACTATGTCTCTCAGGGCCATATCAACATGGTACTTGAACACCTTCATCACCTCTCTGGGCAGCCTCTTCCAGTGCCTCACTACTTCTTTGGAGAAGAAGTTTTTTCAAATATGCAACCTGAGCCTCCCCTAGCACAACATGAGGCCATTCCTTCTTGTCCTATTGCTAGCTACTCTCTTTCACATCACAGAAATAATCACATATTTCTGCTTATAAAAAGTATATTTACAATGAAAAACTCCAGCTATTTTAAAAACCTAGTTAAATTACAGGATGGTTATTTCTGAGGGTGCTTTCGTGAGCAAAGGCTGCTAATGAATATATTTTCCTTCCCATCTGCAACCAAAAATTCATAATAAATGCTAATGTGCATATACAGATTTTGCATGCTTTTATTTTTAATAGCATTTACTAAGTAGTTTTACCTGAGATTAGCAGAGAAGAGGCATTACGCTGTTTTAAGCTTTAAAAAAAAAAAAAGCTGGGATTCTTCAGCTGCTTGACGATCCCTGTGTAACACAATATACACCTAAATTTTCAAAAATAGCTTATACAAAAAGATTTAAGGTAGAAAGCACAGATGCAGCTGATCACTATTAGCTAAGTAATGGCTGCTATCTTGGATATACATTTATTCTCGTATTGAACTACAATAAATTGAACCATCAGTTCTTCATGATAATAAATAACATAAATAATTTCTCTTAAGAGATCCATATATTTATGCTGGAGTCTTTTCATAATAAACAGCCAAGTGAGAGTTAGGCATTAAAGGTAACAAGCAGAAACAGAGTGAAGGAGAATGATTTCATGACCATTTCCAATTATGCTGCTGCCACCAGGACACTTCTCACAGCAAGAAAAGAGAGTTGGTTAGCTTTCTGAGAGAAACAGGTTAGGTGTAAACAAACTATTAGAGATAGGTGATTATGTTAAAGCAAAAGATACTGTACAAACCAGGGAAACGCCAGGCAGACAGAAGAGGCCTGGCCTATTAGTGACATGAGAACTGGGGTGATCATCTAGGAGGCCCATTGTAAGTAGCATCAAGTAGCACTGCTACCTGAGGCACTAAAGATTAGTTTACCTATTAAATATATATATATATATATATATATATATATATATATTTCACTTCTGTCCCACTGCTTGTGCTTCCACAGCTTAAAATCCACAAATGTTCCCCCAGAGTCCAATAGACTCAGTCTAGTACTGCGGAGAGGAGAACTATGCAGCCAATTTTAAGCAAAATTAAAAGATATTTTGAAAATAGGGACATACGCTTAACTAAACTAATACAAGATCATTGACAAGTAAACGTGTCATCCATTTCTTTTTCTCGCCATCTTTTCTTTTGTTATCTGACACCTATTCATATACCTTCTGGGGAAGGACTGCATCATTCTAAGTCCTTGTTAACTTACATTTAACACTGCAGCAAATTAAAATATTAGGGAAAAAAATCTGAATTCATTTCTTCAGCACTACAGCAACACTTATTCATTAAACAATTTATATAGTCATGTAATACAAGACCTAAGTGAAACAAGGCTGATGGAGAAAGGAAATATATCTTTTAATAAGCTACAGGTTGCTGAGAGAGGCTGTAGAGTCTCCTTCTGTGGAGATATTCAAGACCTGTCTGGTCGCCTGCCTGTGCAACCTATCGTAGGTTTAGCAGGGAGTTGAACTAGATCTCTTGAGGTCCTTTCCAACCTCTGAAACCCTGTGATTTTGTGAATTAGAGAAATTAGCTGGGTATCCAAATCCTACTATTTCACCATCCCACAACAATTGAAAATATAAATTTACTTCAGACAGACAATTTAATCTTTGTGCTAATTCTCCCTGCACTTTGTGGAAACTGAATGTTCTTCAAGTATAGTGTACAAAGCTTTGGGTCATCTGGAGGTGATCATAAAATTAGATGACAATTTCTAGTTCCATCCCTTGATTTTAATAAGTGATAGATCATTGTGGTGTAATTTACAAATGTAAACAATAAATATTTTAAGGGTATTACCTTCTAAAATGAAAAAAAAAAAAAAAATGGAACCGTTAAGTCCTACAGAAAGTCTTTGCCACATAATCTCAGAGAGAAAAGCTGAATAAACATACAGCTTCAGTCTTCAATTATTATCTGATCGCATTGTCTAGGATCTTTTTATAGCTGAATAGGGTCCAGCTAGTGCATTAGCTATATATACTGATTCTGTGGGAATCAGTCCAACAGGTTTTATTGTACCATTTTCTTCTTCCAGAAATTCAGATATACACATTAGGAACACTACTGCTACTTGCTTCAGAAGCATCAATGAAAAAAAATTGCATACATCCTCATAAAAAATAAACAACAACAGCAAAAAACAATCCAAAAATCAAAGAGAAAGAATATTGTTTACAAACTTTGCCCCTGTTGAATTGCATACTTCCCAGGAGCCAGACTATTCTGCATTAACAATAAACCTGTCTGTTTCACAATTCTTCAGTCTCAAAGAGAACTAGAAAAAGCAAGACAAAAAGAGAACTCTAAATCTTATTCAGCTGACTCTACTCTTCAGTTTCCAGGTTACTGGAAATTAAATTCTATGAAATACAGTTCACAAAATCTTTCTCTGACTCTGCATTCTCTTGAAACAACACAGAAACGATACACTTATCAGGCAGTGTCAACTGCACACAATATTAAGAATGCAACATTCTTCCTTATCAGCAGTGTAGTTACCACCAAAAAAAATGACATTTTTCAGAACTGCTACTATTGTAATTAAGAATCAGCACTATGCATCACACTGTCATATGGAATACTACTTCTACAGTTTTCTGAGGCCCAACTTCACACTATGTAACTTTCTCACACAGAAATCCAGCATACTAGCTGGCCATGGCCCCCTTTCATGGGAAAATGGGTGGTAGTTCAGAAATCCAGCTCTAACACAAGCTGAAATGACTCCCTCTCCTGTATCCCCTACAGAAAGAACCTACAGTGGCTGAGTCCCAGTTCAGCTGTCATGAATACCTGCCTAGACTTGGGTGAAATCCAGGCTTCCTCCTTGTCTTTTAAGCTTATCTCTTATTTTTATTGTAGTGTACTGGGCTTTTTCTTCTTATCTGCCTACATTAAGACTCTTTAAGAGAAGAGATTCATCTCACAAAAGCTTTTCCTAGTATAAATTCACAAACAATAAACACGTCTCTGGAGCCTGTGATGTAGTAGGCCTGTCTGTTTTTCATCAGTGTTGAATTAGTACATAAAGGAAAATCTCCAGTCCCTTGTCTCTGTATCTATTCAATTGCAGACTTTATAAAGTGTATCTATGAGAACTTGTTTTTTAGCAGAGGATGCCAACTGTCCTACAACACTTTTTGTGTTGGAAAGCTTAGTGGGAATTCTAAAATTGAGTTTTAGATTAATGCTAAAATTCAGGCATGCTTCTGATGTCTAAGGCTTGTAATTCCATTGTCAGAAGTGAGCCAATCAACTGCCAAAGATGTTTATCTGGCTATTGAAGGGAACTATTCTGAAAGTTTTTGGTCTAGAGGGAAAAGGTCTTTGTAGAAAATAACCCCTTAGGCTTCTTAAAGAAAACTTGTTGGTACTGATTGAAGCGGGAAGCCTTGGTTGCAGTAAGTAAATGTCTTAATAAAATGGATTCCAATTTTCTGCTTGACAAGAGCGTATTCATTATTTCATAAGTCTAGATGTTAGGTTTGAAATTAGTCCTGAAATCAAGGAGCACATCTACCTGAAAACATCTAAATGTAACAAGATCTGCTTCTGCATTTTACGTACTGTGAAGGCACAGACAAAGCATTCAGTTTCACATGAGGGAAAGAAAAGACCAGTGAGCATGTATATTACCTGTTTCCAGTAAAGCTGCAAAAATCAATGAAAACCAAACTCACCATGACATAAGTATTCAGAATACCATGGGTTACTCTGAACTCTAGCCTTCAAACAACTGCACTGAATACTAGCTATTTTCATTTCTATTCCCATGAATACAGCTACTCAAGCAATTTGTTTCAAAATAGTTAAATGTGCTATGGAAAAATACCCAGATCCAGCAATATTCCTTTTTAACAATTACACTAAAATGAATTTTTCAGATGAGATTAAAAAGAGAAACAAAGCACTTTTATTTACTACTGCTGAAGACTACTTGATTCATTGACACAGAATCAGTGAAAATCAACGTCCTTGATTCAAACTGATAATTCTTACTGATAATGGTAAGCACCAGCAGTTGACTACCACAATACTAATTTCACAGAATTCTGGCAGAATCCAGATGATCTACCATGCCAGACAGAAACAGAGATGTTTTTTAGATGGTTACATTGTAGTTGATTATAAGCATCCTGCAAATAGGAAAGTCTACACATATACGGGGAAAAAAAAAATCAGCATAATGTAATGATTAAGATTACTGAAATGACAATCTCATAAGAAAGTATTAAGTAGATATTTGAGATTGATTTGTACCCATGGAGATCATACTATCTGCTTTTAACTTACATGGTTAGTATAGTCTGTAGAAGATCATCAGACAATGGCAGCTTGAAGGACTTGCAAATAGTCCTGCAGGTCTCATAGGGTAACACTCCGCATCTGCACAAACAGAAATAGACAGGGAGAGCTGTGCACTAGGTATTTGCCAGGTTTATTTCAAGTTAATGTCAATGTGAACAGAGAAATGTGTAGGAATACTAGGGCAGAGACAATAAAAATGTGTTTTATGAAATTTCACTGTTACACAGCTGATGAACTTGAAGTGCGCGTGGTAGCTTGTCTTCCCTCCCTGAGGTTCTCAGTGTTTCTCTGTTATTCTTTATCTGTGATATCACAGAACAAAAAGGGCAAGTGATTCACAAAAGGGATTGACTACATCTTTTTGTTGTTGTTGTTGTTGTTAAATCCCCATTTTCCTCTTTGATTTAATATACTGCTTTGCTTCTGAATAGGCATCTGATTAGGTCACTTAATACTCAGTGTAGCAGCTATAGCGAAAAGTCAATGAACAAAATAAAAAGCAAATAAAAAAGGTTATCCCTTCCTTGTTCGCTGTCAAGTGTTGAAAAAGGCTTTATATTAGAAAAAGTATTCTTCAACTGCAATCTATCATTTGCTTAGCAATAAACAGAAAGTAGGTAGGTTTCCAAGCAGAGTTTTCCAAATAACAGCCAAGGACATTAGAGGAAACTTACTTTTCACGGTCATTGTACACTAGTACTGTAGACAGTTGTTCAAAATTCTCAAAGCTATTTTTCTTTAGTTGTTCTTGAGCCTTTGCAAGGAGGAAGTAGTGGTCCATTTCATATTCTTCTTTCTCTCTGTAATGGCGCCCAAGAGTCATAATCTCATGTTCTGAAAAGGCTCCATCCGTGATACTGACTATCAAATTTCTGTTTACAAAAACAGCAGCCTACATTAGTTTAAGTATAGTAGTTAAAAAGTTAATAATCACTAAATTCCCATGGAAACAACTATTATAGGGCACTCATTATAAAATGCTGTATTTATTTAAAACCTTTAACTTTGAAATCCAGGCCAGTTCAAGAAAATTTAATGGGGAGTACTTGACACTTAGCTTTTGGAAGATGTCTATGCTTCCTTTGTTGTTGGCCACACATGAAAAAAACACTTTATAAACCTGATTGAAGCCTTTTACCTGACAATACTGTACTAGCATAGAACATTAGCAGAGATTATCTTTGTCACTGCATTTGTTCAAAAATGTAGTAAATTATACAAGGTACTATTTTGTTTCTAATTGTATTCTGCATACTGCAGTATATGATCAATTATTTGTAAATTATCTGTAATCATGTACAATGAGAGTTGCATAAAACAGAATTAATAACAGCAGAAGAAAAGTGAGGCAGAAGGCACCAACAAAGAACAGAACATTAATCAAGTGTCAAGTCATTTTCCACAAAGCACTATGAAAGCTGGTCCCATTGGGTAGCGTTCACGGGAAAGCTGGGGGAATGGAAACTGAAACTGGCCACAGAGAAAGGGCAGAAAATTACAGCCAATTTGTAATCACAATCTCCTGGTAAGAAAGGAACATAAGAGGCAGTAGTGAGACCAGCTGATGATTGCACACTGCCAGAGCCCACAGGGACAACTTGAAGTGTCCACTCACAAGGATGCTTGTGCTGCTCAGAAGAATCAGCCCAAACCAAGGAAGAAAAACTGTTCCTGCGATTCATCTGGTGGGTCAGTGCTGGCACTGAATGACTAGTCATTCCTGCTGATACCACAGATCTGTTGCTGATAATAGCACGGGAGTGATTTGGGGGTAAGCTCCTCAAAGCACTTATCAGCAAATGGACACAGAATCTGGGATTAAGTTAGTTTAGTTATACATAGAAGGTCTATATACATTGGTATATATTTTTATGCATATAGATTTATCTATAAAGCCTCCTAGTTTATATTGTTGGGGGAGGGGTGGAGAAGAACTGCTTTTGATGATGATGAAAGCCTTGCAGCTGGGACTGTGCTGCCTTCAGTGATTACAGAGTTTTTCTTTTGTCCTGGATGTTGACTCATCTTGAAGGAAGAAAAACACCAGTAGCAAGAAAATCCAGGGGATTTCTCATTTTCCAGAGAAAACTGGACTGTAGTGTACCTCTCTAGTTGTAAGGCTTCTTGTCCACAAACTTGTATTTGTGTACCTATACGTTGGCATTACAATTCCAAATGTCTGTCTCTAGTGAACTCACATTCAGTCGGATTTTCTTAACAGCAAGCATCAAGACAGACTTATGTATTTCAGTCAAAATTAATTACCTATTTATGGTGTTTCTGCAAAAACTGCACTGGGACTAAATTTTACCATAATGGCTGATGCAATTAGAACTGTATCTTGTGGCACTCCTGTGGGTATTGAATCACTGTGATTATATACCAGTTGTTGAAATGGAAGAAATTACTAGAGATGGACAAAGATCTGACATGAGATTCAAACTATTGGCTGACGGATAGTTAAATTCCTTGCTGATTCTGATAATGATTCTCTTAACATCCGTATCTGAACTGAAAGCACAGAAATTCAGTACTCTTCAAAACTACAAAATTTTGTTAATAAATGTAATTTTTCAAGATTTTGCAGTCCTGTTCAAATGATGATACCTCTTCATAGAATATGTACAACTGTTCAAAACAGGATGCTAAACACCATATAGCGTCTATGTCAATTGCTGCTTTTTCATACTTTAATCAGTAACTTCTTTTATTTGCAATGGGAGGAGATAAATGTAAGAAAAAAAAACAAAACAATCCAAACCTTATTTTGAGTTTATGCAAACTCAGTGACCAAAACTTGTTCCAGCTACCTATATTATCTTGTCACTATTATTATTGCTACTCACACTGAATATAATTATCTACATTGTAACAGAATCCAGGCAAAATTGGAGCCTCTTTCAAATATATTAGTGAAAACATGAAATAGAGGACAAAACTGCCTAGTAAGACTGGCACTCTAAATATCTGGACTGTCGAAGCTGAATGCAGTTTTTACCCATGTAAATATGAATATAAATCTGCAGACTGGATTTCTGCACATGACACAGATTTTTTCCAGTTCAGTTCAGCTTTTAGAAGTCTTTTATTTTCTCAAGGAAGTCAGTGACAATCAAGTCATCAGAACCTCAGATTCAGTTACTGTCTCATTTGGGAATTAAGGAATTTTTTTGTGATTGCTAATGTTGTGAGACCCAATATTCACATACAGAATTACATCTAAACTCTTCCTCTCAAAAAGAAAGAAGCTGCAAGAATTGTTCCCACAGTTTCATTGTCTTCTCTTTCACTTCATTTGTTCTAGAAGAATAGGACAGATTGCAATCTAAATTTGGTAGAGAAAGAAGAAATGATAATAAATTGCTTAAAAGAGCCGTTTCTCAAGCTGAATTATAGATAGACATCTTTGTTAAACCCACACATGGATCTCTGTTGCTGACAATGAACTGTCTTGCCAGTAGCTCCTGAGAAAAAGCAGTCTGTTTAGGACAGTGTGGTACACAGGCTTCCAAGTTTTAGTTATTTTCTTTTCCTCTCATTCTAACAGAGCATTTTATATTTCTAACATCAGCTTAGGCAATAGCTTCAGTATCACAGAATCACAGAATGGCCAGGGTTGGAAGGGACCACAAGGATCATAAATCTCCAACCCTTATGTCACAAGTATTTATCTCCTTGTGTGCCATAGATTTGGGTACTGAGAATAAAGTAAATTGTATAATTACAATTCTGCTTCATTACATTACAGTTTTAAATGTGTAGTTTTAAATGGAGCTTGCATAAACTCATACAGCTAGAAATCTGAACAACAAAATTCCATGCACAGCAATGCTTTATTTAAGATAAGGGGATTATCATGCTGGTTGAAGCTGTCATCCAAATAATTGCTTGTAATAAAAATAATCATTTGTAGTTAGTTTTTGTCCTGAAATGCCATGATAGATTTAAAATAAGCAGTGATGCAAACAAGAAAACAGAAAATTGAAAGAGAAATACATATTCTTTTCACAGAAAAATATCTGTCGCTTCTCATAGATGCAAAAAAAAGCTCTCTCTTGCCTTTGTCATTAAAAAAGGTTTCTTTCCTAAAACAAGATTTAAAATAAAAACTACTACATAGTAGTATATCTATATCGATATATATACACTATGCATTACTATAAGGCACATAAGTCAAATGGTCTTCAGAGGCAAATCCTTCCTCTGGCAGTGTGAATGCCGTCTGTCTGGGACCCTTAGCACCTTAGCAGGAGGGATGCAGACCATTAGCAGGTGCTCAGACGGCCCTATGTGAGCAGTGAGGCTAAAGGAACATTATATGGATTCCCATTTTTTCTCTTACTCATGGTGAAGGATATTGCACTTCTATTGCTGAAACCAAGTGTCTCAGTAAAATGTAATTTGACTTGCTCCATGGCACAGAAGAGCACCAACCTAAATCAAGCAGCTGGGCTGTAATTATATTTACTTATCTGCTTGATAAAATAAAAATAGTTCCCTGCTGTTTAAAAGCAAAATCACCCCTTCTAAATCTGTGCTCCACCAACCTTGTCACAGAAATGTTCTGAAAGCTTGACCTGTTCATAGCACATGTAAGAAGACAGTTTTGCAAATAATTATTTCATAATTTGAATTACAACTATTTTTTTATTTAAAAGTTATTGAGCATATAAATTAAAATCGTTTTTCAAAAGTTAATCTGGATAAAGTTTATCCAGATGCACATTAACTTTCAATCTTCACTCTTTCTTACTCTAGAATAACATTTTCCTTCTAAATTCAGTTAGAAATTTAAAATCTTGCCTCTATTGAGTAAAATATCTTGGAGTCTAGAAATATTTTGACAAAAAACTACCTATAGCTCTGGATTCCCTTAGTTTGAATCCTGCTTTTAATCACTCAGTTTTGGATTTCCAAATACCAGTTTGTTACCATTTGTCACTGCTTTCACTTCAAATTACTGGATTTCTAGATGTCTTCTGACTTATTTCACAAGGAATTTTCAGCCTTAGTTACCTATAGTGATGCACATGCAATATACATTTACTCACACTTTAGTTATCATGATCATTCCTAAATATATATTATCACTGTGAAAACCAAAATGCTTCTAGGTAAAATCTCCTTCTTTGTTCCACATCGCTAACTTTACCAGTACGCAACACAGTTCATGAGCTCAAGTGTTATGTGGGATGAACTGAAATCAGCTTGCATTTGAACATTATTTCCCTTTCAAAGTAACTATATGCTTGTTCATTGCTACATCTTGATCATTACCAGAGTCCAAATTTCCACTCACTCTGATATTGTTGAAATTACTATGCAAGCATTAAGCATTGCTCTCACAACAGCTTTCCAGTGTTTGAAAGATGCTTTTCACTGATCCAGTAACTTTAGTACACTTTGGTTCTGCGTAGACTATCCTCTTTATCAATAATTTAAAACCTTAATAGCACCATTTTCAGAAGGCATAAATTACTGAATTTGTGAACTACTAATTCATTTGTTTGACTATCTCAGATTGAATTTACCTTTCAGTAAACACATTACTGCTTTCTCGCTCTTCTTCATAATAGCCAGGCCCATAAAAAGCAGACAGAATTTAGTAGTGTTTTACAGCTTACTTGAAGCTGTAAATTTTTCTTTTTCCAAGGCATGGATTCACTATCTTTTTTCTCCACAAACTCTTGAAGTGAATGTGAAGAAACATACACCATTTGTCAGCTAACATGTGCAGAAAGCGTCAAGAAATAGTAATGCTCTATATATTTGGGGGGAATGTGCCTTCATTAAATATTAAAAATCAAAACCCATTGTCTCACCTGAAAGGGTCATACTCTATCACCTTGGTATGCTGAGGGTCAGCAGCTGCAAACACCTGTCTGATTTCTCGGGAACGAGGTTCAGCTATGTCTTTCAGTTTCTTGAAGATGAAACCAGTATCAGCCACAGAGAACTTAACAAAGGAAAGCAAGACATACATTAGAGAGAAAGACACTATGCAACTCATGCACCAGCAAGATTTGTGAAGATGCAGAACAATTCTGAGCTGCTAGTTTCTTCATTATTTCATTTCAAATGTGTAAATCTGCAAGGTTTGGAGGGAAGGTTGCTACTGAAAAAAAAATAATAATAATAATAAAAATCATCTGCTCATCAACTGTCAGAAAGTGTATTCCAGATACACGAAAGGACATCCACTTTTGGTTCAAACATTGGGTTGTTAAAACAGAAGCAGAAACATTCAAAGTACAGCTCTAAAATCTTTGTCCTCATTTTCTGCTGGTGCGTTTCACTTAATTTTCTATTAATAAACTTCACCAATCCAAAGCTAAGCTAAGTCATTGGCTCCGATGTACCATTTCAACAGATATTCTCATACATATTAGACTGACTATGCTTTAAACACTCAGAATTACCAGACTAGAAATTGGTTAGGAAACAATTTTTCCTATTACATAACAAGAATGCTTATTTCTTCCTAAATGAGTGATTAAAATAAAACTGAATTCAGATAAATAGCACTGGAGCATTTAGGATTTTACCTTATATTTAGACTGCTGTGTTAGAGCTCTACCAAAGATTTATTTGCTGTGCTCATCTTTACCATTGATGTCTATGTATTTAGTCATTAATCTGGGACAGAGCCAATTGAATGAATCAGTAGAGTATTTAAAGATGGGTAAAGTTTCCTGTCTGCTTAATAAGTGCCATATCTACACAGAGGAAGCAGTTGTTTTCACAGCTTCTTCCTAAACTGTATGTTGCAAACACCTATGTATAAACATCTAGCATATGAGCAGCCTGGTACTCTTTACCCACTTTCCCAACTTCTCATGCAATTGCTGACCTTCTGATGTCACAACATCATTTTGTTTCATTGTCTTGCTAATGCCCAAGCCAGAGTTTATTATGTTGAATTCAATGGAAGCAAAATCAACCTTCATGTCTGAGCCACAGAAAACTATGAAGTTAAAATTGAGACTGTTCAGAGTTGATGAATAAATTTCTAGGACGAAACAGCAATGCCTTGCTTGAAAGAATCCTCTTCAAATCTGGGTAATACCAGTCAATGATTGAGCAATATCCAAATGTTTCATTTGGAAGTAAGATTACTCTAAATACATCTTTCTTTCTCAAATTGGAAAACAAACGACATGTATTAAAATGTTTTGAAAATTAGATCCTTCAAGTTACTTTCATTAGTGGCTACCATCACAATGAAAAGATTTGTTGATTTTTTTTCACCCTTTCCTTAAAATACAATAAATTTTGAAACAGAAAATCAGTGGCATTTTTCAAAAGACAAACATTCCATCCAGATTTGTTTTCACTAGTTTTCAGAAAAGATTCCAAAGCATTGTGCTGGAAAGAAACCTCACTCTATAAAGAAGGAAAAAGGTTTTCTAATTTTAGAAACAATTGACAAATATTAATCTTAAAAATGTTCCCCCTGCTTCTAATCATCTTCTATCTCCTCTCTAACAACTGTTCAGTCTTGTGGTTTGAATATATAGCTCCTTCATCAACTGAGGTTAAGTGTATCCTTACTTCTGGATCTCTTGCCAAAGGAGCTGAATAAAACATCTATCCTTGGGGGATAAACCTTTCTTTTTTCCTACCAGTAAGAAATCTTCACCTTGCAAAAGAACATTTTAAAATTCACTTAAAGTAGTACTTTTAGTGCTGTTTCTTCTCATTTAGTAGATTTTATTTTGATGATGTAAAATCATTCAGTCTGGAAAACTAAGATTGCATTTATTTGTTTCAAGATAATCGATGCAAACAGCAGTTCCAAAGAACATTTACAACCTAATGATGCATGATGCATTTTGGAGAATAGCTTTGATTTTTATTCTACTAAGAGAACAAACAGTCCAGCAGTAAGAAAATACAATGTATATAGCTTTGTATTTTATTGCTTAAAGCATTTAGCAGTCATAACATTTTACATCAACAAGCATTTGCAGACATTCCTCATTACTCTAGGGAAGGCAGGTGGTGCTAATTCTGCATTGCAAAGAAACCACACCGTTCTGCCGTTTTCAATTGAGAAAAATAGCACACGTGGCCCAAAGGCAGTACAGGGTCAGACTGCATCTATCTCTACCTCAACAGCAGAAGGATATCAAGGCTGAAACTCTCAGTCCCCAAGACTATGCTAGAGCTATTGACATCTTGAGAGCCTAGCAGGTTCACTCAACTGTGGTGAGCCGGCAGACAGGGAACAACTGAACTCTGCCCTGAGAGCCCTCTCCCACCCCCGCTCAGAAAAGGTCTGGACCAAAAGGCAGAGAACGGTGTCTCGTAGCTTGATAAGCACTCCTGGATATTCTCCCCAGTCATGCTCTCAACAGGACTAAGCAACGGGCAGTTCTGGAAGCTTGCTGCAGGCACTGTTCACACTGCAACCCCACCATCACCCATGAAGCATAGACACAACCCCAAGGCCTCACACACATTGTCCAAAGGGCAATACTCAAGATCACATAGTGAAGAAAAAACAATCCTAAAAAGGGGTTGGGGATGCAGAAATGTCTTGCCTTCTGAGCTCATGCATTGTTAAGATTGTCTGGTTTAGAACTGCTCATAATAGGAATTCCCAAGTAAATCACAGTTGTCTTTTTTTTTTTTTTCCCAAGTATTTTAGCATAAAGTTCATCATTATTTATTTTTTTGCAACCAAATGAAAATAAAACTCCACAAAACTCACTGTGACTCTTCTTTCTTGTGGTTTTCCACCCCTGTATCCTTTCTTTTTTTGACCTCAGAGACAATTGCTAGAAGACAATCCATTTTTCTTCCTATTGGATATGTTTTTGGCTTTTCTTTACCAGTCATTTGTGTAATGACTGGTAGCATAAAGTATACATAAACAGAAGCACTCCTGTTCTCTACTTATTACTGCTGTCCCCTCAGAAGGCAACATCAAAGGGTAGTGACACTCAGTATGAACTGTAAGCCCCAAATCCTTACTGCAATACGAATTTCTAATTTTAAAAGCAATGTATTTTGTGAAATAAATATGTATGAACACAAATAAATCCAATCAGACAATAAAACAGCCTCACGAGTCAAATTCTGAACTGGATATGGCTGCATCTTGAGTGCTGTGTACAGTTCCACTCCCTACATCTCGCAGTTGCCTGGCAAGGGCATACTGAAGCAATGGCATCCTTATTTGGATGAGGCTCTTATTTGGACAGAATTAGGTTTAGCAGAAAGAAAGTCTTAGATTTACAACAACATGAAGTGGTACGTAAGAGGAAGGGAATCTTCACCAAACCCCAAAACACTAGGACGTGCATTGAATGTAGTAGCGGGTTAGTTTATAACAAATAAAAGATGCTTATTTCTTTTAACAGGTATTTATTTACACAAAAGACAATGAACCTTCTAACTTACTGCCACACAAAGCTGTAGAAGCAAATAATATCTGTAGGTTCAAAAGGAGTTAGACCAACTCAAAGGTAAGATGTCGATAAACAATATCTAGAATAAATATACAAGGATACTGTATTAAGGGTGATTTTAAAGTGTAAGCACGAGTGGTGAAAATGTAGAAGGGGAATGGACAGTAGATAGTATCCAGGTTTGCACGCTGCCCCTAGCATCCTAAATTCAATGGTAGAAACAGAGCACTGGGCTCTGAACTTTAGGTGAAGAAATTAGACATAATGTGTACTGAAAAATATAATATAGATAAGATACAGCCAACAGAAAAGAACAAGAGTCTGCTTCACCTCATTTGCATGCTTCTCCATATAGTTAATAGTGTACTGATCAGCATCCACCAAAAGAAAGTTGTGGCCATGGAAACAAACTTTGGCTCCAATAAACAGATCCTGAGCCTTGAAGTATTCAGATGGTTCACTCTTAAAGAGCTCCTGCCCAGGCTTTTTAATGCGACTTCTTTCCAAGAACTTCCCACCGAGTATTCCTATGGAAATAAAATTGTAAATAATTAATTGTGACTTTGCTTTGGAGGAAAAAAATAAACACGATAACAAAAACCAAAAACGGAACCAAAAAACCTCTCCAAGTCAGACACTTTGTATTTAAATATTAGTTTGCATCCCCAAGTGTCTTGTCTCAAATTATGCTCTCCCTCCTCCCCATCGTTTTTAGAGGAAAGATCTCTGCTGGTGTCCACAGCAACAGTTGCATTGTTCATACTCTTTGATATGTCCCTGTCTTGCTCCAATTTATAGGAGAGAGATGAGGTTCTTTTAATATCTGTATACCCGGCGTGAAATTAAGAAACAACGGTTCAAATGTTGGTCCAACCAGTTTATTATAAATCCTAATCAGGAAGATGGAAAAGGGAAGGAGGGTGATAGAAAAGATAAGAAAGAAGCAAGAATCGTGTGTGGCCCCGTTGCACGCCATTTCAAAGGTCCGAGGCAAATGCACAGGGGGAGAGCAGCAGCAGCGTGGCCGGCCTTGGGCAGCAAGCAGGTAGCAGGAAGAAGTCGCAGAGCCAATCTGGGAGGAAGCAGCA
>JAOWBP010000001.1:92121580-92142736 GCA_028571105.1 Tragopan temminckii | reverse complement strand
GGCTCATGTTCAGCCAAGCATCAACCAACAGCCTCAGCTCTGTTTCTCCTACACAGTCTTCCAGCCACTCTGCCCCAAGCCTGTAGAGTTGCCCGGGGTTGTTGTAGCCAAAGTGCAGGACACGGCATTTGGTCTTCTTGTACTTCATCCCACTCAGCCCAGCTATCCAGCCTGTCCAGATCCCTCTGTAGAACCTTCCTTCCCCCTGGCAGATCAACAATTCCAGCCAGCTTGGTGCCATCTGCAAACTTTCTGAGCATGCACCCAAACTCCTCATCCAGATGATCAATAAAGATATTAAACAGGGCCAGATCCAGTACTGACCCACGGGGAGCACCACTTGTGACTGGTTGTCAGTTGAATTTGAGTGCATTCACTGTCACTCTCTGGGCCTGGCCCTCCAGTCAGTTTTTTACCCGGCAAAAAGTACACTTGTCCAAGCCATGGGCTGCCAGCATCTCCAGAATACTGTTGGAGGCAGACACAAGGCTTTACTGAAGTCTAGGTAGATTACGTCCACAGCCTTTCCTTCATCCACTTGATCACTTTGTTGTAGGAGATGAGGTTGTTCAAGCCAAATCTCTGTCTGATCCTCTGATTATCCCACACATGTCTCATGATCTGGAAAAAAAAATGGAATACTTCATGAATTTTCATGTCATCCTTGTACAGGATCCATGCTAATCTTCTTTGTATCAGTTTGATTTTAGTATATGTGCCGCCAAAGCATGAAAAACAGCTGCAAAGCAGCTATATATATATATGTATATAAACTGCCTCTCTGCAATGGGTGCTCTCTGTTCTTGTTTTCTGTACTCTCTGATCATAGGGTCACTGTCAGCAGTTCTACCACTAATGCGTCAACTACATCAAATAGCTGGCATTTTGGTGGGACCTGCAGGCAGCAACAAAATGAAAATAAGTAACAGGAAATTAAACAAGCTCCTTTTTAATTTAATTTCAATTTAATTGTTGTCTAGTCTTTTCAACAAGCTAATGCTTCCATCCCTGTTTTCTTAGTAGCTGTAGCCCACAATGTGATCACATCAGAGAGTAACACTGCCCTCTGAAACTGGTCCAGAGCAACACAGGTGTAACCCTTCCCCACCTCTCATACCAGAACATTCAGACCTTTCCACAAGACCCCTGTTGGCTTAGCAGTAAATCTACAGAATCAAACAGATGATCCTATGCAGGGTAGAAATGTCCTTCCCGTCAATGGTCATGATTTAATGCTTGTGCCTGCTATGTGTCTCAAGTAGCGCAAGGCATCATATTTTACCAATATCATATCTCTCTGGAATTGTGTATCCCTTCAGATCCCCTTAGAGGGTCTGCTATGGAGAGGGGCAGAGAGAAGCGATTTCCTCGATGAACCAAAAGTCTTTCCTCTGCCCCCATCCTCGTGACTGCTTCCTTGCAGGGCAGTGCACGCTACCAGGGTTTCTGAGAATGGAAAAGGAGCATGTGATAGTGCTTTTAATGTCTGCTGCTTTTCCATGCCCTCCTCTGTGCTTGTCTCCTGGGGCTGTGCAAAACTTCCAGCCAAAAAAACGCTTTGAGTAACCCTCTAAAAATCCTCCTCCACAGAGTCCTGTGAGCTGTTCCTGTGGGACATTACTGAGAAACAAAAAGCACTGTGGGCATCCTAGTCATACAAAAGACATTGACAAAAAGAACAAGCAGACAAGTATCTCAGTTATTCTAATTAGCATATATGCTGACTCTCACAAAGACCTTATCTCCATTGTTTGAGATGCAACCTCCAGCTTTGACAGCCCTGGCATCACCACAGTCTTCATAGCCTGGGTTACGAAACACTGTGGTTGCTCCAGGCTTAGTGAGCTTGCTTTGTTATTACATTACAACTATTGCACTGCACAGCATCTCATGCAGAGGAAACACACAAGGGCCCAGTCTTCAACTGGGACTCACCCTGTGAAGTGTATTTATATGTCAGAAAGAAATATGAAGCTGACAGGTATATTCATTACCCAGTATATGAAACTTCCATTCCCAGCTGGCTCTCAAATGCCACACTGTCACAGGCAGGAAACTTCTGCATCTTTATCAGTTATAGACACTGCAAATTAAAAATAAAATAAAAAGGAAATGTTACTAGGGTCAAGTTACATTTTAGCAGAGATCCTCATAGAGCAAATAACTTGGATTATGTGCTGCACCTAAAATGTTTTAATACAAAATAGCACGTATTATGCATTTTCAATAGCTTTCTGCCTAACCTGCATAATGCATTTCAGATAAGAATCCATTCAGAGATAGAAAAATTCCAGCCATTAAAAATACAAGCTGATTACACCATTCAAGAACTTGTTCACTTGGGCTTTACAAGCTTGTTGATGTCATGAAGTTGTAGTAGGTTCCACAGTTCATGTAGCTTTGGGGGGAGATTAAGTTGGTATTTTGGAGGAAAACCTTTCTGTGCCTGGAGTCCCCCGAGGAGATAGCACAGCCCAGTGTCTTCTTTCTTAATTCGATACAAGATTACCTTAAAAGGATGAAAAACTAGAACTCTGCCACAAGACTGAGAGTTCTTGGTAATTTCATAACAGTTGCATGTCATTGGTGAATCACACCCGTGACACAAATTAGAAGCAGGTAGAGTATTGTGTGGTTTCTGGCTTGAAAAAAAGATGGAATTTATTTTCCCAGAAAATGCTGACAGATACTGACAAAAATAAGTATTCATATATTTTCAAGATTGTCTAATTGACCCAATTAGGAAAAAAAAAAAATTCCTTAAAACCTCTGACAAAGTGAAAAAACATTGAAATGTTGATATTTTTAAAATGAAATGCTATGGTTTTATGACTGAAAGCAGGGTTCCAGCATTCACTGAAGTATTTGAAACACTGGTTTCCAGGCACAATGAGCCATTTTGTTCAGCTACGAACAACTTTTTTCACTCTTCATCCAAAACACTGAATTTTCTCTTTTTGGGGCAACGTGAAACAAACTGTGTTGCAGTTCTTTCAGTACTGCCAATGAACTGAAAAAACAGTCCTTATTAGCCAAGCTCTACTGACAGGTCCTATGCCCTGTTTTAATCCTTCAGAGTCTGTTTTCCAGCAATCGCGGGTGTTCAGGCAGAGCATATGTGTGTATTTATGTGTAAAATAAACTGGCATGAAGACTTAGTGTGATGTGAAAAGCTTTTTGATTTATGACTTACGAAGCTTTATGATTTATGAAAAACTTCCTGGCTTTGTTTTGTTTCTTCAGTACCTGAAGACGAACTTGAAGAGTATGTTAGAGGGATGCTTTATTTTAACCTAGGATTCTTGTCTCTTTAGCTAATGACATATAAGAAGATCAAAGTTCACAGCTACCATTTCTGCTTCTATCTGAAACACACCAAAAGAAGTTAACTCCAGAAGTGATACTGATGTCATGGATTTTTTATGTGTCATTTCTTACACTCACCTTTGCTGAGTCAGATGATTTGAGTCTTTAGTGGTTACTTTTTTATAGCTGTAAGTAGTCACCGAGTTACAGGGGTATTCGCAGAAGCCAAAACCAAAACTGTGTGTTGCCTTAATGGGAAACACTTTAATACTCTCTTTAACAAAAGGGAAACTGTCTCCTCCCTTCCCACTTGTCCTTTGGTTAGTCTCTGGGTTTTGTAGAGTCATCTCTTCCCTAGCTGTCACAAAACTGTAGCATCTTCCAGGAAAGTAAGACATAAGTAACATTTTTCCTCTTCAGTACCATCACTGTCCCACCACAGCTCTGCGCTGCCATTTCTCTTGGTTACCCACGTCTGAGCTGGTGCTCCAAGGAGCAGAGAATCCCCAGCATTAGGATAGGGCACTGTAAAATATGGCCACACAGGGAAAGTATGCTGTATAAACCAAAACAGGGATGACATTAAAAGAAGAGCCTCAGAGGATAGTTTCTGTGAGAAGGAGAGGTTAAAAGAGAATTAGGTACGGTTATACCTCACATAAGCCTTGACCCATCCAGGCCATGTTCTTTATGCAGGATATCTTGTGTGCAATAAGAGAAAGTATCTCTTGGAAAGTAAAAGATAAACAGTTTTAAAGCTCTGGTGCCTGGCAGCATCCAAGAGGGGGCTGTTTGTGACATCCATCCCACCCAGGCAGCTCTGCTGGGAGCATGGATTTATTCACTCAGCTCTTTCACTAAATAATAAAAAGAAGTGCTGAAAAACATAGGGATATTTCCTCAACAATGATCCTGACAAGGAAATTATCTGGTATGTGTGTGAGGTATTTCCTAACATACCACACGTAACATAAAATAGCCAATTCATGAAAAATAATAGATGGAAGTGTGATTTTTATGCACACACACACACATATACACACAAGTTATTCCAAAAGTAATGCCACATATTTTGTAATGATGGCTGACTTCAGAGGCATATTTTGGTGGTATGGCAGTAGAGGCTGAACCTTTCCATCAACATTACATTCCATTTTGTTTCCTTGTGACAGATGTTTGTCACTGAATTCCTCCATGCAGAAAAAATGGCACCCATTGACATTCATTGATGCTGAATGTCGATGGAAACCAAGAAGTGAATGTGAGCACAGTGAGGCTGTGGGTGGTGCATTTCAGCAGTGGTGGGTCACCTCTGCTGGTCCAGATTGTTATTAACATGGCATGCAGGCTCATGTTCATCGCTGGTGAAAATGCATAGCTAATGGCGATGAGCGGTTGAAAAATAATGTTTTGTAGCTGAGAATGTGCTTTATCAAGTAGTATTATTATACTCTTTTTAACTGTTGTAATTTCCGTGGAAATAAATAGGAGGCATTACTTTCGGCACAACCTACGTGTATGTTTTTTCCAGCCATCACATTTTAATGTGATATATGTATATATATACACATGTGTATATGTATATACACATATATATACAAATAAATACACCTTTTTTCCTTATTTTTTTTCACAAGGACACCCTCGTGTAAGTTATTTGTGCTAATATCCAGCTCATACTGCAGGCATTCATACATTTTCCTTTCTCTCCATCACTGCTTCAATGGTTGTAAGGGAAACAAGAGCGTATTTTGTTTCCAGTTCTTCCTCTAGTTTGACTCTGAGGTTTACAGAACTAAATCTTCTGCATCTGTCTTCCAGGTACTCCTGCCCTGGCAACGTCAACTGCTGCATGAGAGCACAACCTCTCCAGCAAAACATGCTTGTGGCTCTGAGTTTACTATATTTCAGATCCAAGAATACTTTTCAGCTACTACTGAAATTGATAGAATGTGTGTTGGGTGAAATATTCCCCTAATTTGTGTTTAAATTGGTGAGTTTAATCCTGGTTGTACAGCACTCAGCTGCAAAGCTCATTCTGTCTTCTGAGGACCAATCTTTCTTTGCTGTGGTTTTTTTGATGAGCAGATTGGCAGCACCACTCAAACTAAATCCTCTCCTAGGAAAAGTCCTCTGAGTGCCCCCAAAGTGCTGCACAGCTGGCTGAAGATAGGGAGCTTATTTGTCATGAGGCACAAACTAAGATGTAAATCATTTGACTGCCTCAGAATTGTGCTGGCTGCTCAGGAATGGCAGAAGAAAGCACTGTGTGGGCACTCACATCTGCAGATGTGACTCTGACCTGACATAACCAGCACAGAGTGACTCCTTGGAGCAGAGCTGTGTGTTACCCTGCAGCCGAACAAACGCGCAAGACAGGAAAGTTGTTCTTGATTAAAAACAAATATTGAGCATGGCAAGAAAATGAGTAAGGATAAACAGATTAAGTGTGATATGTCTGAAGGCTTCCCACAGTACAAAAGCCATATGTGGGAAGCATGAGCCTAAAATTAAACTCCAAGCAGTGTGAGTTAGGGTTCTTAAAAGAGGCACCTGACACCATCAGAGGGGAAAGTCTGAGTAATAGGCTCCTCCTGGGAGACTCTCACTCTTTTCCCATGATCTGCACCCTCTTTCTTGTGCTGTGCTCATCCAAACAGGAAAACACC
The DNA here is from genome assembly GCA_028571105.1 of Tragopan temminckii. Classification (NCBI taxonomy): domain Eukaryota; kingdom Metazoa; phylum Chordata; class Aves; order Galliformes; family Phasianidae; genus Tragopan; species Tragopan temminckii. Next base: position 92,136,761 of record JAOWBP010000001.1, on the reverse strand, counting down.
ACTGGAGGTGGGACCAGACGAGTTGACCCAAGCATCTCCGTGCAGCACCAAGGCAGCAAGGCCCACACAGGCTGGAACTAGTGTGAAGGTCACAGTGAAACAAACCTTCTAGTGGCCTCCCTCTGCTATACTCAGCCATACAGGGTCCGGCACAAGCTCAAGTATGAGAGCAGAAGTCTTTTTTAAAACAGATTTTTTTAAATTTTTTTTTAATAAACCACAGATTTACTCTCAAACAATGAGTGACTGGCAGCTGTTGTTGTGGCAGACACTGCAAACCATAACCTCCACCCCTTCACCAGAACGCAGCCACCACAGCAATATTTGCCCACTGTGCCCATGCAGCTGGAAGTGGCCACAGTTTTCATCCCTGTGTTTCTTGCTTTCCCACAGGCCTCCTCTCAGGTTCCTTGCTCACCCATCGGTGCGAAGAGCCAACAGCTAGAGGGAAGCCAGTGTCTCCCAAGGTTTTATGGCAAAACACTTGCACTGCCAGTGGAGCTGCTCAAACCACATGTTTTTCAGTAACTTCACCATCAGGCAATCATTCCATCAGACCAAGCTCAATAGTTGTTTATTGCTTTAGCGTGCAGGCTGCTCAGCCTTGATGGTTTCCTCCTAATTTATCTTCTTTCTGTACTCAGTCAGCAGCATTGTTCCTTTTCTTCACTGAGAAAAACATAAACATTGATCCAGTCAAGGTATATTTCATTGTGACTTGGAAATCCTGAAACAACTGTTTGCGGTGACTGCACTGAGGGAAAAACAGTGGTGAGACCTCTCCCAGGGAGTCACTATTGCTCCCAGAATATGAACAAAAGTTGTCAGCCTTTTGTCATTGAACCCTTTACCAGTTATATAATATTTTCACAGTTTTGAGAGACTATTTACAGTGTACTCATCCCATATGAATCTCCACTGTTTTGAGAGCCCCAAGAACCAAGCTCTGCCCTGCCCTGGTGCTCAGAGGCCATGGGAAAAGCATACAGTGCTTCGGCTCCCGCAACGTAGTGAGTTCTTACAACCAGCTCCCACCAGCAAGTGAAATAAATGAATTTGTTATTTAAAACTGTCAGCCACTCTATGTCAGGCAAGAAATTAATAAATGATTCGGAAAGGGAGCTTTTCCTCTTCTCCCTCTATAGAGGAGCTGTCTTCATCCAACTCTGCATTGTTCCAGCACAAAGAAATTTTGGCTCCCTTTAATTTAGCTGTTTGAGACAACAAACTCAAATTTCTTAGTCATCCAAAGGCAGAACTATCTTTAGTTCTTTGCTGGTGTTATGACTTCATTTTCACTGTGCATGTGGATCAACAAAACACAGTATCTGCTCCTATATTAGTTCAAGTTTTTTTTTTTAAATGAGAATCCCTCCAGTATGAAACACTGAGCGATGAGAAATAATCAGCTCAAAGATGTTTTGGAAGGGCAAGATGTGAAATTTGACCATTATCAGTATCAATTCTGTGCAGTGCTCACACAGCTGTTCACAGAAGGATGCAATTATTACAAAAGATAACAAAAAATCCTTATGTCAAGGAGTTCTGGGTATTGTATGGTTGCTCAAAGGCTTCATTATGAATACCATGGGTCTGAAACACCCATGTTCGTGTTTCCTCAAGGGAGTTACACGAGTCTCCAATGCGAGGGTGTGCCTGAAGGTTAGCACCACAGCCAGGAGACAGTTTTCCCATGAGCGCCCCAAGAGTCTCTCCGGAGGAGAATGTGTTTTCAATGTAGTTTTAAATAGCAAAAAGTGAACCATTGATGGCGTGTTATTCACATCTTCGGTTTTTTATTTTTTAATCTACAGTGCATGGCAAATCTTGCCTTCAGAAGCACCAGAAAATCATAAGCTAGTGTTAGTATTTCTGACTGAAATAAATGTCAAAAGAAAAACACTAGCTGAAAGATGCATCTGTGTAAAATGCCTATGTTCAGCACTGCTTGGAGCTGGACACCTCTGGCTCTTCACAAGGGCTTCCTTTCAGTTTTTAGTTTTTAGCACAATCAAATGTTTGAGGCATGTAGACAAGTTATCTTGGAAGCAGGGTTTATTTCACACACCTCCCTTAACTGTATCTTTTTAGAGACAATGACAATAACAAGAAAACTAAGCAAAAGAGCTTGCCAAAACTAAACTTCTACTAGAAACAAGGAGTCTCAACATGCTTCAAAAGCCAATAGGGATATATATGTTGTGCAATAGATATTCAGGTGAGTGTATCTTCCTCTATGTCACATTATAGACAAAGATGAATAATAGATATAGTTACCAGAAGTCTCTTTCTTTAGGTTGCACTTCCTTAGGCTCAAATAGTAGAAGCATGCTAAATGGCTAAGGAAGAAATCAAAGCATCATAAATTTCTATTATTCACTATGACCTGCTCCAGGTCAAAAGAATAAGTGTTTTTCAAATGTTATCCAGAAAGTATTGTTGATTAATGAATGTATTCAAAATAATGAGCTCTCTTGGAAACACATTAAAAAAAAATAGAGATGAAATTAATCAGATTGATTTTTGCTGACAAATTACTAGCCCAGCATTGTCAAGTAGCAGTCTAACTAAAAAGGAATGTGTAATCTGCTTTCCCTTAATTGTCCTGTTATTGTTTCTTGCTTTCTGAGCTATGTGGAGCACTTTTTCATTTAATGCAGAGTTCCAAGAATTCTCTTCTATTAAAAAAATTGGTTTTGAGTTGATTAGTCTGAAGGTGACTAATTTCCATCTACCTCAATTTCTTGATCACAGTGGTCAGTCAAAATTTGGGGTCTGATAGACTGTTTCAAATTAAGAGGATAATAAACCCCATTTATTGATTGATTATATTGTGTTTTGTCAGACTGGTGTAGGGGGATGTGGGAGGTGGAGCATAAAGACCTGTTTTGTTGAAGTCAACACCAGGAAAGGAGATCCTTCCAGGTATCCTTCAAAACCTTTCTGGCCAGCTGCTGTTCCCAAAACTCTTGATAAGAGCTTAACTACCTTTCCATCCTCATTCTCTTCTATGATGGTCTCCTAAGTGACTCCCAAAATAGCCCATCTATGCATAAATTTCACATTCTTGACATAGTGTCATAACTGATAAATTCATTTCATCCTGAAGAGGTGATACCATACAAAGCGTGTCTTGCCATTTCACCAAGAATTTGGCAGGATTGGCTTTATGGAGATCTATGAAATTATTTGTCTGAGATATCAAGAAATATAGTGGTGTGGTTAGATATCAGCTTGAGCAGATTGAATTTGCTCAGATTTACTTTGCCCAAATAGACACGCACCAAACTGTGTGTGCACATATAGACATATGCAAACCCACACACAAAAGCACAGAACCAACATATATAGATATTTGTATGAACACATATTTTCCTACAGATGCATTCCTATACAGCAAACAGATGAGTTTATCACGTTTTTCTTCACTATTTTACAACAAGACGGAAGTCTTTGGATATTCAAAAATCAACTAACCCCAGACAAGAAGAAACTAATGGGTGCTGAGCATCAACTTCACGGTTTCCAAGAAAGATGGTCTGTGGGGAGGCTGCCACCATTCACTGTGTCTGCAGAGCTAAGAGAACATACACAGATGTTCCCTATCACAGAGGCATTAACAAAAAACTGAAAGAGAAAATTCTTCTTCCACCTGAATAAGACAACCTCTCGTCAATAAGTTTTTAACAAAAACTGTCCTCAAAGTTCTCCCATTTCTGAGTTTGAGGTCTCCTGTTATAACTATAGGATTTTATGACCAGCTAATATAGTCCAAGATGGTAAATGCCTATGTTCCTCACTTTCCCACCATTTAATTTCTCTGTCCTAAGGAATCAGATCATGGACAAATCCCATTGACGTAAATGCTGTGGGGTAGAAGGAATGTTTGCCACCAGGCCATGCTCTGGAATGGTAAGTATGCAAGAATTAGCATCTATAACTCTCCATAAACATTAGGGTTAATCTCCAGGGTTTACAAGACTCTTTAAATGTGTTTTAATAGGACAATATGCTTTGCTCAGTACCCAACCAACACTTCACATATCAGCAAAGCTTACAAGAAGGTAAACTGAGCTGGGATAATAGTTCAGATTTGCAGCCAGGTCTCTAATGAAAATGCCAAAGTCAAAGTAATAAATGGATTTGCAAATATAATGTCTTCCCAAATGGCCAAAGAGCATTCCAGTCTGGCAGAACAGTTGTAAGGGAAGCGCTGCAAGAATTGTATTGTTCTCTCTCAAATCAGAAATCTAAATATATGGATCAAATTACTGCACATTCAGAGAAAAATCATGGATCTGCATTCTGCCAGTTTCACACAGTATGGGTAGGACTTCATTTCTGGAGCAGTCTTGTTGAGTGAAACAGTGCTGCCCACTGAGTTTGGTGCTGATGAGAATGAGTAAGTGCAGTTTATAAAAGACGAAGATTGTAGAGGATCAAAGCAGCTCAGTGGTGTTTAGGTAGTCTTTTATTTAACCAGCTACCCACCAGCATCTTCCAACATTCACTGTCAGTCTTCTGGCAAAATAAACTGGCACTATTAAGAGACTGTGGGAAAAGTATCACCCAGACCCATTTGTCATCCCAAGCTCTGGTCTCACAGTTACAAGTCAAGACAGACTATGCAGTAATTGGATTTCCAGTGCTGTGGCACTGTTGCCCACCTAGCATCTTCTACAAGCAGGCATTTCTCCAATGGGAGACTTAGGTTTCATTAAGCGATGCCCAAGTCCCTTTTTGGAGTCTCCTGTGTCTTCCTGGCCTTCTGTTGATCTGCTTATCAATATCCTCTTGCTTATACAAGCCCTTCATTAAGCTAATAGTGGCTAAAGGATATAGGATTATGTGAAAACTGTTACCCTAAATGAGAATTCAAATACTATGAAAAAAATAATAATAGAGTAGTATCCTGGCAATCAATGGGATAATGTTAGCATATCATGCATAAATCAAATGGACACAGCCTGTTCTACTGTCCTGTTATGGGAATGAAAAACTCAGACTGGGATCAATTTCTTCCATCCTTTGTGAGATGTCCCAGTCTGAGCTAGTCATCTCAACTCTCTTCATAGTCAAGAAAAGAAAGATGATGCTAGCAAGGCACATACAGTCTGGATTATCTAAATACCTAATTTAGGAAGTTAAGACAGGGGCCTGAGAAAAACCTGCTGTTCTCCACTGATAAAAGTAGTCTGCATACATATCAATTTTGCAGACTTGCATCCTACCTAGTTTAAGACAGATGAGATTAATACTGCCCTGGGTTTATGAGAGCCTTTGGTGACAACTTGCTTCAGGTAGTCCTCAACTTGAGCAAGCCATAAGACCCAAATATCTCCTGGTTTTGCTTTGGAGAATTACTTTTTAGATGGATGGCCTCAGCCTCACAATTACCCAATAAACACGTACAAAAGTCCAAATCAGCCTCTGTTATTAGATGATCATTTTTTTCTAGTTAACTTGTTCTTTCAGTGCTTTTTCAACCAAGACCAACTATCAACAAGAAAATAAAGATGGAAGGCTGAAGAAGTGACACATTTCCATTAAATCAATATGAAAACCAGCCAGGCTATCCTAATAAAAGTAAGGAATCAATTAGGCATTCAAAAGAATAATGAGCTCATGTTTCACTATTTTATCCTCATCGTAATAATTACAGAACATTTGCCCAACCTAGACTCTCCTTCCATGCCTCTACAAAGACTAAGGGGACTTTTTGGAAGGAGTCAGTCAATATCTTAGCTTCATTGCTATTGTCTGTGTTTATCACTTGGCACAAACTCATAAGGGTATGGGTAGATTGGCAGGAAAAGGAGGATTGCTTCATCACAATAATTTGATCTGCACTGAGACAGGCTGTCTCCCGTGCTACGTGAGAAACAGCTAGAAATTTTATTTCATAAGCAAAATTACAACTGGCCATTTGCAAGGCCAAGAGCAGCTATCATTAGACTGTGGTTCAGCTGGCTCTGCTCTCCAACCCTCCTGACATGCTGAAGCAAAGGGATGACAAGAAAGAGAAGGTCTGACATCGTTAGCATAAAATCAGAAAGTTCAGGAAAAGTGTGCTTATACACCAAGAGAAGAAATTCCGTAATTTCTTGTGTATTGAATTGGGAATAATTTTTTGCTTTAGAAACAAACTTGTCTTGATCATTGCCACTGAAATCTGCTGGGAAGACTCCCATGGCTGGAATGTTTAAATCAGTCATTACTCTGTATTTCAGGAGGATCAACTGAGCAAAATACTAAGGACTTGCACTGGTTGTGAAAATTGTTTTGTCCTGCTTCGAAGTTATTAGTAACTCAGGAGTGAATGTTCTCATATTGTTATGAATCAGCATCCTCAGGAATGGTGTCTGAGATTAGCACAATCAGTATCAACACTAAAGGCAGCAGGAAGGCTGAATTTAATTCACTGGATTATGAGGTCTAGGGACAAAAAATTGCATATCATGGGTGCTGTGCAGCATATGTAGTGCACCTACCTCCCAGTGCATCTACCAACACATTTAAAGATTATCTAGACTCACAGAAGACACAGCATAGCTTCAGTGAATCCAATGTGTAACATGCAGTGCATAACATCTGGTGTGTAATGTAATATCTACTAGATATTTTTATCTACAAGTTACCAGCTGGTTAGACAGTGCAAAGCAGTAGCTGTGTAGATATTAGCCATCACAGCTGGATAATGTTTGTTGGGATCATCATCATGTATCCCCAGCCAGGACTGGGTGTTTTGAAAAGTCTGGCTTCAGAAAGCTGAAAATATCAGAAGGAAGAATTCAAACATGCAAATGCGAATGACTGACAATTTCTTATGACAAAAGATTGGTGATAAGCAGAATTAATGAATTCTGGCTTCTGAGGAATGTTTTTCACCACCAAGTGACCCTTTATGTCAAATAAGTTCTGAGTTTGGTCAGACTTCAGGACACTGATGGCTACTTATACTGGCTCTCTCTGGGGTCAATCCTCTAATGTAAAAAGTGATCCCATACTAAACATTTCATCCAGATAAGTCATTACTTGAAAAAAAAGAAATTGCTGTTAATGAGAAAGAATTGTAGGCTGGAAATTGTAGTTGTATGGTAAGGAAGTAGGAATCTGTAGTCAGGAGTTTTAAAAGTATGAGATCATCATAAAGATACCACATAGATAGTAAATGGACACGATAAGACTGCTGATAATCCAAAAGAAGTAGAAAATTCAAGTAAATATTTTGCACTTATATTTAGGAAAGATCCAGATGATGCATGGCATCTTAGGAAAGAAAAACAACCCTTTCTTTTATAATCTCTGCATTTCACCTCTGTGCTGGGAAAGATCGTGGAGCAGATCCTCCTGGAAGCTGTACTAAGGCACACTGAAGGGACAGTATGGGATAATCAGCATGGCTTCACAAGGGCAGATCCTTCCTGACCAACTTTGTCACTTTTTATGACGGTGTAACTGTGTCAGTGAAGAGTCACCGATGTCATCTATCTGGACTTTCATAAGGCCTTTGACATGGCCCCCCATGATATTCTTCTCTCCAAATTGGAAATATACAGATTTAATAAGTAGACTATTTGATGGATGAGGAAATGGTTGTGAGATTGTGGACCACCAGATAGTGGTGGTCAATGGCTCAAAGTCCCAGATGGAGATTGGTGGCAAGTGGTGCCCCTCAGGGGTCAGTACTGGGACCAGTGCTCTTTAACATCGTCATCAATGACATTGGCAGTAGGATTGAGTGCACTCTCAGCAAGTTTTGCGGATGATGCCAAGCTGAGTGGTGCAGCTGCCACATCCAAGTGACAAGATATCATCCAGAGAAATTTAGGCAGGCTCCAGCAGTGGGCCCAGGTGAACCTCATTGAGTTCAATATATCCAAGTGCAGGGTCTTGCACCTGTGTTGAGGCAAACCCCTCTACCAATACAAGCTGGGGGGATGAAAGGATGGGGCACAGCCCCGATAAAAAGAACTTGGGGATAAAGGTAGATGGAAAGCTGGACATGAGCCAGCAATGTGTCCTTGCAGTGCAGAAAGCCAACCATGTGCTGGGCTGCATCCAAAGAAGTGTGGCCAGCAGGGTGGGGGAGGTGATGCTGCTCCTCTGCTCTGCATTGGTGAGAACTCACCTGGAGTACTGCATCCAGATGGGGAGTCCTCAGTACAGGAGAGATGTGGACCTATTGGAACACATCCAGAAGAGGGCCACAAAAATGATCCAAGGGATGGAACACCTCCCCTGTGAAATCAAGTTGAGAGATCTGGGGCTGTTCATCCTGGAGAAGAGAAGGCTCTGGGAGACCTGAAAGCAACTTTTGAACTTCTAAAGGGGGCCTGTAAGAAAGAAGGGGACAGGATTTGCTGTGGTAGGACAAGGGGAAATGGTTTCAAACTAAAAGACGGAATATTTAGACTGGATATAAGGAAGAAGTTTTTTATAGTAAGAGTGGTAAGGCACTGGCACATGTTGCACCCAGAGAGGTGATGGATACCCCATCCCTGGAGACATGCAAGGTCAGGCTGGATGGGGCTCTGAGCAACCTGATCTTACGGTAGGTGTCCCTGTTCAGTGCAAGGGGGTTGGAATATTTGACCTTTTAAAGTTCCTTCCAACTCAAAATATTCTATGATTCTATAACAAGAATTTCTAAAGTTAGAAGATTTTAATTGGAATTTCCTGGATAACTTGTGTCCAGCAGGCAAAATTGTTCATTGGACCCCTGCTGCTGATTTTGAATAAGTCTTGGAACACCAGCGATGCTAGAGATGTGAAGGAAAGATACTGTTGTGCCAGCAGAGAGTAACTAGGATGACATGAATAAATATAGCCTGTCAGCCTGACATTAATAGGAAAAAAACGATAGAATTATTATTTGGGGACGCTGTTAAGAATTAGTGGGCAACAACAAAATTAAACTGAAATTGAACTTATTTAAATAGACCCTGTCCAAATAATTTTACAGTGTTGGAGCACGTACAAGATTAGTTGGTAAAGGTAATAATGCTGGTGTAAAGAATACTACTGATCTAAAGTTTGTGAATTTGAGTCATCTCAAATCCATTTTTAAAAAGTCAGTTATTCAGAATTGAAATAGCCTATTTTACCAACAGAAATGTCATCAAATAAGAATGACTTTGGGGAATCTGTCAATCTCATGACTGGTGTTCTTGGCCCTTCTGTCTTTAACAACCATTCACTGTGGATGGGTCTGCTGAATGGTGAAGATTTAACAGCTAATCTGAGAGACCAGTCCAGTTTGCTCTGTAACTGTGAGACAACACAAATAAGGGACAGCGAAGGAGGCGAGATATAACAAGTAAGGAGATGAGTGATTTCAAAGAGATTTCCAGAACCTTATAGAAAGTCAGCCAAATCTGAGCTCCTCACACCTCTCAGTGGCTAAACAGGAAGGAAATAAGGAAGGGGGGAAGAGAAGGAGGAAAGATCTGTAAAACACTGAAAGAAGGAAATTTTACTCAGGAAGAAGTCCAGGTAGTCCCATTTGCAGTTTTACTGTGAAGATCTGTCAAGAAGACTCTCAGGTATATTTTAAAATCTGAGAAAATTTATGGACAGTGACATCATACGCTTTGAGTGAGTCTTTTGTCCAGGAGACCATCTTATCACTGAGACACCTGGGAAAACCTCTACACAGTAGAGTGTTCAAACATTCCCAAAGTTACCGTTTGTTTTTACTAGCTACATGTTCCTAAAAATACAAAAAAAAAAAAAAAAAAAAGAAAGAAAGAAAAAAAAAAGAAGACAGCTTGGCTAGTCCAGTCACCATTTTTAGTCACTCTAAAGCTTTTCTGTTGGTCTTATAACTGTGTCCTGACAGTATAGGACTCCTATAGATCTTCAAATAGCCGCACATTTAATATTAAGGAAACTAGAGGTTCAAAATTGTTTATCCCTTTTCTTCATACTCTTCTGTTCCTTTTGTTGCATGGTAGAATTTCCTGCAAACTGATTTTACAAAGAAGCTGAGTACATCTCTTACTGTTCATCAGCTGGTAAGCTGATCTGATGTACTTCTGTCTGCACCTTTGGTATGCTCAGTGGGAAAGTTTCTATTTCAGGAATCTGTTCCTTTAGTTCACATGGCCTTGCAGCCATCAGTTTGACCACTTCCAAAATTTTAAATAAAAATTTAAGCAAAATCACCACGGTTTACTCCCTTTTCCCATCAAAAATGTGTGAAACTACCAATCTTTCCATGGCTCTTGCCAAAAACCACAACTCGCTGCAAACTCATTCAAAAGCAATTACAAACTTAACCTAAATTCATAACATTTCCAATTAATATGGCCAAGTTTTTCAATTCAACAGATTAAAAATTGTCACATTTCATGTCTCTTTGTGAACATTTTATTCCACTCAAATCACAATCCAACAACATATTATTACCGCCAAGTTAAAGTCATAAAAAAATCTACCTTTGCATTTTGAAAACTCTACATTTTGTTGGAGTTCAGATATGCAGCTTAATTTTGTCCTGATGTCCAAAGAGGGGAGGAACCTGCTTCTAGATCCAGAACAGTTTCCAAGTCATAGCTGTACGCAGATCGGGATAGTTGGACCCATATGCTTTTGTTTGGATCCACTGCTAATTTTACTTAAAAGGGAGGGTGTGCTCAGATCATCTGCAAGTGTTTTGTGCCAATGTTTTTTTATGTTACCACTCTTTAGCTGAAAATTATTGCCCCTTGACTGATGTGTAATACCCAGCCACAGCAACCCACCACTTCACTGTGAAACAGGTCCACTGGCCCACCTTCATGAGGAGGAAGGAGATGAGAAGGGTGAATACCTAACAAGATGCTGAATCAATTGTTTGTCATCACATTAACTACCACCTATGCATTCCAGAGATTGTTTTTTTCCTTGCCTTCTGCATTCTTTTCCATAGGTAGGGTATCTGGAGATAGAAACATGGGCTGATGATGACTGAAACCACAATCCCTTGAACAGGATGGCCCCTTTACTTTCCAGACCAAAGCAATCTCAGGGACCATGCTGAAAAAAAAAAAAGATTTATATGTTTTAATCTCCCCATGAGGTATGACTGTTAAGTACACTAATATATAGGACAGGAATTAATACTGAATTTATTTAGTATGTTTTTCTTATTTCATCTGTCAGAGGATTACAATTTCAATTATTTATTAAGAAAATTATGTTTTTCAAGGTAAATGCATTACTTTTGTTATCTGCTTTCAATTAGCTGGGAATTCACTATGTTCAGCCAAATGTCCATTCATCAACAAACTCCAGATTCCTGGCAGTCTAAACAAATTCCCAATTTTCTTCTTTTATGGTTAAAATAAGTGAAGATATTCATGCCTCAAGCTAAATTATGACTGGGTTTAGCCTAGCCTGGAGGGAGAAGAAAACAAGTATGGAAGGTCTTCTTGAATTATATTACTAGATGTTTTGATAGGAGTAGAGCTAAAACATTTCATGATCATTTTTTCTCCAAATGCATTGTTATACTATCTAGGTGCCTTCCTTCATAGGCCAGTTACTAAACTAAGGAGGGCAATCTCCAAAATGTGTGCAACAGGTTGATAGGGGTGTGTTTTAGCTGCAGAGCTCTGTCTTCTGCATAGAAGTTCAGGAATAAAAGGGAAGTGGAATACAATTTGCACTGGTGAAAATCTTCCCGCCATGTTCTACCCTTCCACTCAGTGAATTCATTTGTTTAGTGCAGTGCTGTGCAAAGGAGCTTCAGTGCTGTCATATGCCACTTGCTGCAAGATCAAAGTCCTACGCTCCAGCGGGGGAACTGGGCTTCTTGCAGAGAGGCTTTTATCCCAGAGTGTAAGTGCATATTAAAGTGGATCATATTCAAAGGCACTTCTGATACCTGTTTGCAGCTGACACTTCAGTTGGTACTGAACCAAAGACCTTTACAAGGAATCTCCTGGGTGAGGCAGAGAGAAAGGCTCAAACCCTGCCAGCTGTAGGGATGGAGGACAGGCAGGAATGCCTCTGCAGCCTCTGTCCATGCTCCTACATCTCGGAACTTGGTTAATCTATGGATAGTGTTTTGAATGGTACTTCTTGTGTGCATTGACTGGCTCCAAGCTCCAGGGAGAGTAGGGGAGTCGGGATGAAGTAATCCCACTGTCCTAGATGACATTATCAGCCTCCTTCATCTCCACAGGGCCACAGAGTGGGCATCACATTCTAGGCATACCATGGCTCCCTATTGGCCCAGTGTCTACATTTCCATCCCAGAGGGTAAGGAGGTCCCTACAGGAAGTTAGGACCTTGGTGGAATGTTCTATTGGACCCAGGAGATTAGGTGTGAGACAGGCACAGGCTTAAAATATTAGCAGTATTTAAAGCTTGACTTCTTCCTGTATGGAGGTTTTCAGTAATTTTAGTTCTCTCTCCTCCTTCTTTTGTTATGAAACTACCCCAGGCTGCCTCCAGAGATATTCTCAAAATTCCGTTGTTCTGATTGTCTCCTCTAGATTACACTGAGTCATCTTCTCTTACTGCTGCCCTTCTTTTTCCCAACTAACGCACCACAGGCTTTGATTATATTTGTTTGGTCATCTTCACCTTCCTCCTTGCTTCACACAGCAGCTTGTCTTTTTATTTTCTCTTTCTCGTGATATTTGGTTAGCAATGTTTCCATTTTGTGAAAGAAAGGAGAAGGACATTTAATCCTTTCTCATCATAATCAGGTGTTCATGGGTCTCTCCCTCTCCATGCATGCTCTGCGATGAAGATCTCTTGTGCACCATATTTTTTATAGTGTGAGTAAAGAAACAGAGTCATGATTCTGTCTGTCATTTCCAGCCTATTCAGAAAGCTAACAACCCTTACATGGGACTTTCTCAACCAGACACAGCAGAGGCATTTGCATACATCTCAGCCATACACCACTCTGGTAAGGTGATCAGGTTGCGATTTTTGGGTAAACCCAATGTAGTCTTCATTTCTCGGTAACACAGAGCTCTAAGAGCCACCCAGCAGCTCAGTACAATGGGTGCTCCCAACAGATGAAACAATCACAATCTCCTCAATATCCGTCTAACATCCTATAGCACAGGCAACTGTGAACTCGTGTGTTTATTTTAGTAGTAGAATACACCTGCAACTTAAATATTGTATGATAAGCAGATGTTCACTTCTATAAATTGAGCAGCACACGAAGATTTACAGACCTCAGAGACTGGGATTTAGCAAGTGAGAGCCAAGGTCACAACTGGACCTTCAGATTCAATAAATCCTGACGTTACTGGAGCACTGGGGGAGGGGAGGAAGGCGTCATCATAGACATATAACAATTTTTAAAGTATGCCAGCAGTGATCTGCAAAGCAGATGTAAGTCAAGATGGTTTTGATACGTTCAACTGACCCTGCCAGCCAAGAGATTAAATAACTCAGTATTTTGTCTGGAGTCACAGATGTAGCATAAGGGTTGAAATGATGGTAATAAGTCCGTTCACATGATTTTTTTCTAAAATCAGATTGTAACCAGGTGAACTGAAGGAACAAAAAAATATATTGAAAGAAATTTTGAGTATAAAACTGCTAATATCGAAGTTTATGCGGTATTGATAGCAAATATGATGACATTGAGGAAATTGTTCCTTGGTGCCATTAGAAGACAACAAAATCTCTTTATTTGTATGAAGCGGTAAATATTACATTAAAGCAATTTTCTATAACCTTTGTCAACGTATCTATTATAGCTACTGATGGTGCTCCAGTGATATTTGTTTAAAAACAAAAAAGGGACTTATAAAACTAATAGATGATTTAATTGCAGCCAGCAACTCACATTTGATGAAACATCACTGAATCATACATGAAGAAAATTTACACATGAAAGCTTTAAAAATTAATAACGTTGTGTAAAATGTTCTCAAAGCTGTGAATTTCATGAAGTCCAAAGGACTGAATCATCACCAGTTCCGGGAGTTCCTTAGAAGTATGGATGCTGATTATGAGGTCATCATTTATTTTTTTTAAGTGAGGTGGCTAAGTTGGGGTAAAATGCTAGAAAGATTTTATGATTTCTAAAATGAAATCAAGTAATTTATGGAATCAAAAGGAAAATTTGTGCCAGAACTTGGAGATAAAAAATGGCTCACAGATTTAGCATTTTTGGTGGATTTGACCACTAAACTTGATTGAGTTAAGCATGTATTTTCAAGGTGAAAATCAACTGATCTGTGTTATGTTTCAAACCATAACAGCATTCAAAATGAAATTTGAATTATGGCAAGCTTAAGTTATGGCAAATAATTTCATGCATTTTGATACATTGGCTAAAACATAGTCCCGTGAACGGTGAAAAGTGCATAAAGCTGTGCTTTCCATTTTGATACAGGAATTTGAGAATAAGTTTCAAGATTGCCAAAAAGAATCATCAATTTTTTTTGTATATTTATGACTCCATTTTCAGACATAAATACAACTGTGGTTCTGAAATAATGCCTCTTGCTTTATTATGTTGGCCCACGACATCAGAGGCAGATGTTGGTGGTATGGCAATATAAGCTGAACTTTCCCACCAATATTCCATTACATTTTGTTGCCATGTGACAGATAGCAGCAGAGGGGCACTCTGACACAGTGGTATCTGACATGGAAGTGCGTATGAAGCAAAGGCGTCATTGAATTCCTCCATGCAGAAAAAATGACACCCATTGACATTCATCGATGCTTGCTGAATGTTGATGGGGACCAAGCAGTGGATATGAGCGCAGTGAGGTGGTGCATAGTGTATTTCAGCAGTGGTGATAGCAACAGCGGGGCATCTCTGCTGGTGTAGATGTTTATAAGCAGAGCATGCAGGGTCATGTTCATCACAAGTGAAAATGCATAGCTAATGGTAATGACTGCATTGAAAAATAGTGTTTTGTAGATGAGAATTTGCTCTATCAAGTAGCGTTTTGAACAGGTACACTCTTGGCTGGATAAGGAACTGGCTGGAAGGCCGGGCCCAGAGAGTGGTACTGAATGGAGCTAAATCCAGCTGGCAACCTGTCACGAGTGGTGTTCCCCGGGGGTCGGTGCTAGGGCCTGTCCTCTTCAATATCTTTATCGACGATCTGGATGAGGGCACTGAGTGCACCCGAAGTAAGTTTGCAGATGACACCAAGTTGGCTGGAAGTGTCAATCTGCCTGGGGGTAGCGAGGCCCTACAGAGGGATCT
>JAOWBP010000001.1:92111051-92121480 GCA_028571105.1 Tragopan temminckii | reverse complement strand
CTGTTGTTGCCAACCCTTTCAAAGAGTTGGTTCCCCTCCTCTACGTAGGCTCCTTTTAGGTATTGAAAGGCTGCAACTAGGTCACCCCGCAGCCTTCTTTTCTCCAGGCTGAGATATTGGACTAAATGTGACAACAACACCAAAAATTGCATTCACTTTTTCATCTTCAGCTTCAGGACCACATTTGGCAGTTAATCAGCAGTTAATTAACCTCATAGGCTGGTGACTTACAAACTGACACTTCCATTTGTAGTCTGAATGAACTGAAGTATGACTGAAAGCACTAAAGTATAAACAATAACCCCCCCTCCTTCCAAAAGAACTATAGAATCATAGAGTCATAGAATCACAGAGTCATTGAATGGCTTATGTTTGAAGGGACATTAAAGATTATCTAGTCCCAACTCTCTGCTGTGTGGAGGGCTGCCACCTACCAGATCAGGCTGCCCAGGGTCTCTTCCAGTTCCTTCAGGACCCTAGCATGCATGGCCCCGTAGAGTTGTGCATATTCTGTCTCATGAGGTCTCAAACTTATTCTCCTCTTACAGTGGGAAGAGATTTCACTCGCTCAAATCCTGCCTAGAGGTTCAGGATACGAACTGTATGGGAAGACTGACTGCTGCTGGAGACTGAGGGAAAGAATGACCTGAGTACCTCACCCTTCTCCATGTCTGTTGAAGCTAGTTCTTCTTTCTCACTTACCAGATGGAGTACACTCTCCTTTGCCTGTCCCTTCTGCATGATGTATCTAAATAAACCCTTCTTACAATTTTCCACATCCCTCGCCAAGTTTGATTCCATATCACCTTGGCTTTCTTGGTTCCATCTCTGCACGTCTGGACAGCCACCTTATATTCTTCCCAGGCCATCCATCCCTGCTTCCTCTGTCTATTATTTTTCCTTCTTATCCCTCAGTTTGACCAGCAGGTCCTTGCTCAGTCATGTCCATTTCCTGCCTATGGCCCACAAGTTTTTCATAATCGTTTGTAAATATTCATCTTCTCTCAACCACTGTAATTTAATCCTTCCCATAAAAACAGTCATTTAAAATAGAATAAGCGCAAAGCACAGATCAGAGATATGTTGTCAGAGATGGTTAGACATATGAAATGACCAGATATTTGATAAGATATCCTGCTCCCAGCTCAATTTTAATCAGAGATCCCTTCAAGGGGATCTTATCTCACCTAGCAGCCATCATCCGAAAACTGAGTGTAGGCTCTTCCAATGGCAAATGGAGTTTCCATCCCAAATTACTGTCATTTCAGGACAGTTTAAGGTAGTCATCAGCAACAGTCTTTCTCCCTGTGAGCAACAAACAATAATTTGCTGACAGTCAGACTAAATTCCTGTTTTTTAGATAGGTAGAATTAAATCAGATAAAGGACTTAGGCTATAGTTCTGAAGAGAAAGAGATTCACCTCTGTGTAGTGTTCTACTGGCATCCCTCACTGACTCCCCATGAAATGCATTGCAAACCTGAACTCTTAGTATGCTTGCTTCCATATTCCACCTCAGTATGCACCTACAAAATTTATGTCCATCCACAGAAAAGGATCATGCTACCATTACCTGCAATTCAGTAGAACTGAATTCTTTGCCCCACTGACATCATCAAGCATTATACTGACTCCTCAAAGGAGTAGAATGTCACCTCTACAGAGTGCGCTTGTTATGAATGAAAAGTATTCAGAATTCTGCAGCAAGAGAAACCTTATGTTTCAATGTGAGGGATTTTCCAGTGCAGCCAGTTTGTAATGTTCCATGTGTGATTGTTGCATTCTCAGACAGTGGATAACAGACGTTCATATCATCAAATGTATTGTCAGAAAAGGACCTTTAGAGAAACTAATTTCTACCATTTTTGTAATCCAAACAGGTGTTAGATAATTAATAATTCTGGTACATAAAGTTATATACCCATGTACAACAACCCAGGATCAAGCAGCACAAATGTCTGTTCAGGTAATTTTTGTTTTTCATGTATTAAGTTATCCAGTCATGTATTCCCCCAGATTCATTTTGCAAGGTTATTTAAATACCTAACTGCCTATTTTCTTCTACAGCTTAAATGCTCCTCTTGTTCTGTGTGTACATGAATGTGTGTTAAGAGTATCTGGAAGTGTTTTTTTCCGTGACTTATACATATGACATTATTATAGCAAGGCTTCCTCTATTTAGGGAGCTCTAAAGAATAATGTGAAAATTAGGCCTGAACTATTTGCTTATTCATTTTATTGCAGAAGTCAGAAAGACATATTGCCTGTAAAATATACTCAGATTTTTTTAAACGAGCATGAAAATGATTCTGTGCTATGACCTGAAATTGGTGTCCTCCAAAGCTGGTGCCCCCTGGTGCCTTCAGCAAGCAGTAGGTACAGGACATGGACATGGAGGGCACTCTTGCAACATGTTGCCTACAAATCCACGATAAACAGGTAATATTGGAGAAGTGAAGAAGTCTGGATTACTACACATTTTTATTCCTACATCCTTCATGTTTGCCCATTCAAGTTTTGCCATTACATTACCTTCAACTCCCTGGCCCCTGAATCTTTTGAGGACATGTCATGTCTGACTTTGCCTCAGCTGTATCCTTTGTTTCCTTCCACAAAAATCTCAGCTTCTCTTTATAGCTGCTGCCTGACTACTGTGGAAGGGACAGTATGCCCTAACTGGCTAGCAAGTACCCACTCACCAGCTGGAGTGCTACAGCTCCTCACCTTCTGAACCATGTGTGCTTCAGTTTTCTTCTGCAAGACATTAATAGGATGCAGCAGTACTACTGTCTAGGGGAAAGAACCCATGCCTATTTACACATCCAAGAATTTGTCAAGAAACATTGTTTTCTCCAAAATCTCTGCTTTGCTGCAAAATTGGTTGAAATCGGCCAGCTGGTTGTAAAGCCAATGGCAGAAACAAAGGTAAGGGCGGACAGACCAGAAAGACAATCTTGTGACAAAATAATGAATAAGAGAGTAAATATACCTTTAATCTACCTTCAGATTGCTAGAAGATAGGATTGCTTGAGTTTAGAGTCTTCTGCTGGAAGAAACTGTGGCCACCATAATCCCTGTCCCCATTTCCTTTGAAGTGACTGGATGTACCACTGCGGATGCCCCAGGCAAAGCAGAAACAACAGACTTCTCCACAGGACTGCAAATATATCATCCTGCCTCCCCAGATCATTTCAGCCATCAGTCTGGAGGGCTGGTGCTTGAGGTTTATTCCTAAATTCTTGTTTAGAAGTCAAATCTGAGGGCACTGCAATGACAAAATGCTGACTAATATTTCCACTGCACTCCGATCACCATTGCCACTTCTTTGTATCTGATGGAGAAAAACCTTTGTGTCTCTGTGAATCTTGGTGGTTTGGATCAACTGTTCGCAGACACCTGTGAGATTCACTGCCCTGAAGTTAAGAGATCTCAGACTCAGCAGATCACTCTGGGCTTCTCTTATTGTCAGTGAAAACAGGAATAAGTGCTGCCCAAGGAATGGTTCACTTGCTGATGCTAGGATGAGATGGAACCACATTTGACACTGCCTGTTTCTCTCCATTAATAGTAAAGTGATCCAAGAGTGTTGGCCAAGGTGCCAAGAGTTCTGATTTACTAATCCAGCTGTTGGATGGCTTGGTTGTGGCAAATAAATTTCACATTTAAGGCTGCTTGAAATTATCCTCTAAGCATATGCTCTCTCTATATAACCTGCCAGATATCCACAGTTGTACATAGGTCAATGCTAAGTACTTTGCTTTTTTTTTCCTGAGGCTGCAGGAAAGTTTTGTGTCAAATACTGTGAGATAATGACAGTTGATGTGCAGTATGCAGTTTGCAGGGTATTTCTCCCATCTGTTGGAGAAAGAATTTCCCTGTAAAGATTTGGTCTCTGTCAGATGCTTATCTGAGTATCAAAGAACAGTCATGATGTGTCCTATGGGATCTCCAAATCACATCTAAAAGTAGACTCTATTCACCTCAGTCTTTTTCCAGAAGGATTTTCAATCAGGCCCCTCAGGTTTCCCATGTGGAGTTTAGGACCTTGGAATATAGCCCACAGGTGGTCCCTCTTCTCCAAGCACTTTCTCCCACACTTCAACAGCATTTATACCCACCCATGTGGTTGATACGTGATGCACCATGGGTGTCAGATTTGGTCTCTATCATCTGTAGACACAAACTGTAGCAACTCTGCTGTTTTTCCTGTCTGCCACATCCCTCAAGAGATCAGAAATCTGTAAAAAGTCCTGAACAGCTTCCAGTGGCATAATGGGCAGTTTTGCCTGAGTACATATTGAAGGCTAATGTATCTAAATGCAGTTTTAAGCACCATCTCTAAGCAAAGGTCAGACTCTAAGGACTCCTTGCAGCTTGCATATCACTGTGGGTCAGATTGTAGTTTAATTTCAGGGAAACCTACAAGAATCACAAAGAGAAAACAACCTCAGATGGCATGAGTGTCTCCACTTAGTTGACAAGGGCATAGTACCTTCCTGAGTAGAATATCAGAGGTAGGAATGTGATTTGAACATTACTATAATGACCAAAAACACTCCTGTAAATTCATCTATAGCAGCACAAAATGATCTGGGGAGATATAGGCAGATTCTAATATGTTACAACCTCCTACCAGTACCCCCATTAAGTGATTTTCTTGGAGTTTAAATGCAATGGGCAAAGTGGAAGCGACACTTTTTGCATGCTATTTATTATGAGAAATTAAAGCCAATTAATTTGTTCACCACTAGGCTTTGTGCTGTGACAGCCCGTACAAAGCTTCTCATTTAAAAAGGAAACAGTAAGTGAGTATTAGTCTCAGCTGAACAATTTGGGTTAAAATGTCAGGGCAGCTTGCTGTACGTGAAGTTGCTGAGAAGAAATGCTATTTAGAGCAGGAAATTGGTGATTCATAATTGACATTAACTCTAGTTACCTTCCAATGTGCATGCTGTATTTCACGTGAAATTATTATAACCAAAGAAAGGCCCTTCCCTTGAGCAAGTTCAAGTTAATGTTTAGGAAACCATTTAAGTTATTATTAGGACGAAAGTCATTACAGTGGAATGGCTGGATGCTGACTGTGCCCTCGCTTGCAGAGCCTGTGCATTTAAATACCTCTTTTCAGGTTGCTCATCAGACACAATCATTTTGGCCTATTCGCTGACATTTCAGATTTGTGGATGTCCAAATTCCCACCAATTTGAACTCAAACAGAGGCCAGGCCTTTTTTGCTCTCCCTGTAGGCTGCTTCCTAACTGTGCCCAGATTTATGCCCTGTAATTTCCAAACACGAGTCCCTCTGTACTCAGAGGGACTCTTGCAGTTGGTGGTAACAGAGCCCAAGGACATGTCCGTGCCCATCTGTATGCAGACCCTGGCTTTCACACAGTACATGCAGACAGATGTCAGAATTGCAGAAAGCAGCTTTTTGCAATTCAGATCATAGAAGGAGACAGCCTAGAGGCCAGATCCTCACCTAATGGGAGCCAGCAGTTCTCTGTGGCTTTTGGTGCAGGCTGTGACCCTGCACTAGGTGCTAACTTGTCACCACTGCTGCCTGGTCCTTGGATGCTGGATGCTCTGCCCCTGCTATCCTCAGCAGCTCTTGAAGCTTCTTTAGAGCATTGTAGTTTTTTCAGTCCAAATGAACATGTGAACTTAATTACTCCACCATACAGTTAGTCTAGAATAAGAAATTAAATAGATCTCTTTAGGGGTTTTGACATGAGTGAGGTTTTGGCAAGTTGTGCAATTTTTAATGATTTTTAGTGTTGTGGGTTTTTTTTCTCCCTAAATTAAAAAGAAGAACATCTTTCCTTCTGATACAGATTATGCCTCAATCTGTAAGCATAAATCAGAGACAGACTTCAGGCACAGGAAGACAATAAACATACACATTTATAATTTCAAGCACCTTTGGACTTGGGAAAAGCACAGTAATCCACTGTTAACATTTAAAAAGAGCAATCTGAGCTTCTCTCTGGAGTATGAAGTGTTCTGCAGGCCCAGTTCTCGGGGGGACCAAGAATGATGGACCGTGCCTGGTCAAGATGTCCTGGCTCTGGCTGCCAGGTCTGAGCTATCTGTTTTTTAATAAGATACACAAAGGGAAGTTTGCCCTCATGTGGTAGAGCTAAAGATATAGCTTCAGGAACAGACCCTGCCCTGGCAATTACTGCCTGGGACAGAGCCTGGGACATTACTGCAGGAAGCAAAATTGACTCTGGGGAAAGGAATTGGAATTTCCCAGGCAAAGGAAGCCAACCAGGACAGACTGAGGATGACCAGAAGTTGGGCTTTGAGACACCTCAGGTGGAAGGGCAAACCAAGACTGCACTGGGAGATGCTGGAAGAGCACAAATGATGTGAATGTCTTTTCAAGCTGTGACAAGGCCTGACATTAGGGAAATGATACAAAAATTGCAATGAATTGCATTGTCTGTGAAAGAACAGACATGAGACTATGGCGTGCAGCATGGGCGAAGAGGATGGTTGATGGCACCATGAGAGGGAAGGGGCTTATTCATAGGGGCAATGAAAAATGTTGTGGCACGAGATAAATGGACAAATGGCAATAATCAATTTTCAACTGGACAGAGCTGCACAAGGTGGTAAGGTGTCTTACGAGCACCAAAAGAAAACATACAAGCAGCATAATATAAAAAAGGCTCAGATGGGCTGTTTCCCACTAAAAGAAATAAAGCCATGCA
Source organism: Tragopan temminckii (assembly GCA_028571105.1). Classification (NCBI taxonomy): domain Eukaryota; kingdom Metazoa; phylum Chordata; class Aves; order Galliformes; family Phasianidae; genus Tragopan; species Tragopan temminckii. The sequence continues at coordinate 92,114,768 of JAOWBP010000001.1, read as the reverse complement.
CAAATGAAATACAGTTCGGAATAGTATCAAGAAGTTTTAAAATATCACATCCTTGATGTCACCCAAAGTATGAATGAGCTGGAACAGAAGCTCAGCCTCCAGAACTGCAGCAAAGCTAACAGAGGCCATTTCCATGCAATAGAGATTGCATTCCTAGCTGGAGGAACAGCACTACGAGGGCTGCCAATGGAGCCCAGTAAGGCTGCACTCATCACCAGGACTATCTATCCCAATAGACAAGGAAAGGATGCAGCACCAGCAAGCTAACAAGGCTCATGGGCAGCTCTAGCCAGCACTGATAGGGTGTACATTTTAATAAAGATACAAAGAAGAAACAAACTTGGAAAAAATCCTTGACCCTGCCCCACTGAAAGTAAGCTCAAAAGTAAATTTCACACAGGCTCCACCAAGCAGAGGACAAGTGAACCTCCTGCCTGGAGAAGAGTGTCTTGTGCATTGTGCTCCAGGCACAGATCTGGGTGCTGTTGCATAGGTCTCAGGGATGACTGCTGCAAGCACTGTCCAGGATGCAGCACTACGGAAGCAGATCAGGAAAAAGTGTCCTGGTTGTTCCACTACCTAACAAGTGTAGGAGGGAGATTTTCAGTCCTACAAGAAATCTGTGATGATTAAAAAACACAAGCAAAGCAGGAATTATCTAGGCATGCTACTAAGTAGCAGAGCCTGAAACAGCAAAATCAGATGTGGTTCCCACTGGTCCGTGCTGTATAGCTGTTTCCCACCCCTTGACTCTCCTCTGACCCCTCCTAGATTGCTTCCCCAAAGAGAAAACTCACAGAAAAGGGATTGATACTTAGCAATGCTGCTATGAGGCTGTGGCCCTGCGACTGGGACTTAGATTCACACAGATGGGGATTGAGGAACTGAAAAAATCTAGAGAATAGACAGACAGCTTTGGGGTTTACTAGATTTTATTTTTGACATAAGAACTGACAAGGGCACAGCCTCACGAGCACAAGTCAGACTCTGAGGTATGGGTTTGGAAATGCTGCCAGTGGTCCTTGTAAGCCCCTACACAGTCTGTAGCACTGCAGCAAGCTGGGGCTGCGGGTTTGCTGCTTTCTAATAGCACCAGTGCAGACAACTCAGACTAGGCAAGTGTCCTCACCCAAAAGCGAAAGGGTCCCCTGGCACCCCTCAAGCACCATCAATTAGCATATTGCCTATATACCATTAACTTCTGTATGTTTGCTTCTTGTCTTGATTATTGTGTTTAACCCAGCAGGAAAGAAGCAGCAAGCTAGTTTTCAAGGCTCTTGTAATACTTAGCTGCAGTTACAGTTGTAAATTGCAGACTTTGTTGCTGGGCTGTGCTAATCACTTACAACTCAGCCACTGCATAAATGAATGAACAAAGGAATGACTGAATGACATAGACCTTTGTTAAGTTCTCTGGCCATGAGAGTTGGGTGCTGCACTCCATACACACAGTAAAAGCTTGTAAAAACACCTCCTCAACTATATTCCCTTGGCTGAATTGAGACACTGTGCATCATCAACCTTATGTAAGGCCACGTTTCTGTCTTCTTCCAGCAATGACTATAGTAGATGCATTGAAATTGAAGAGCCTCATCCTGCTAGCACACCACTACAATTTCAAAGGGCCACTCTGGAAAGCAAGATGGCAAGGCTGTAAATCTAGCTTGCAAAAAGTGACGTCCAGTGTCACAGTGAATCCTGCTTTCACTAATTCCATCAGCAAAGCTTTACTAAATTTTAAACTGCTGGAAATGTATCCTTCTGGCTAGAGAGCCATGGTATCTAATTTATTATTTTCAATACGTATTGTATTAATACAATATATATCCAATGTACGGGGTGGAGCAGTTGTATTGTTTCAATGCTTAAGTACTTAAGTAATCTTAAGTAATTAATTTCTTGTGGTAAATTTGGGAAGGAATCAAAACTGTGCTTTAGGCTCTCTAAAAACTTCTGGAGTTTGTGGATATGATGCTGATTATTTATTGTCAACACAGAATAAAGATAGTTGGTCTGTAGGAATTGTTGGCATTTTGTTCTTTTCTTGTCCTGGCTCAAATCAGAAGGCCTTCAAAATTAGATATTGAAAAGACATATAGTCATAGCCAGCAAGACATTGTTTTAGTGATGCTGAACTGTGCACAGCAGAAGATGAAATAGATACAGCAGCCACAGAGCACGCTGATGCGTGCAGTGAAGGCACTGTGGAATGTGCACACTGCAGCCTCTGTTATCTCTGTACTCACTGTGTGTGCCTTAGCTACCCATCCCTGGATTCATCATCTGCAGTCAAGCGATCTCACCATTCTGGTGCACGCATGACATGAATTAATGCTGCAGGGCCACACTGGAAGTAGATCAAGCCCATTCCTGGAGAGACAGGATGCTGGCTGAGTGGACCTCTGCCTGGAATGGTGCTACCCTTCTTAGGGTTTTATGATTGATATACTATGAATCATGCAATCATTAAGGTTGGAAAAGACCTCTAAGATCATCTAGTCCAACCATCCAATATTGCCTGCTGCCCATGTCCCTCAGTGCCACATCCACACGATTCTTGAACACTTCCAGGGACGGTGACTCTACCACCTCCCAGGGCAGCCTGTGCCACTGCCTCACCGCTCTTTCAGAGAAGACATTTTTCCTAATATCCAACCTGAATTTCCCCTGGTGCAACTTAAGACCAGTACCACTTATCCTATCTCACCCTCGATATAGCACAACAGAGTATGGCACAACTTCAATGAACTGAGTCAAATTATGAAGTCCAAATGGTTCTGCCTCTTCAAACAAAGCTGTTAAATATTATTAAAACCAAACCAAACCACTGAGAAAGAAAAGCAATAATATATGTTGCTGATTTTGTTTGTCTGAATGTTTGGGTTCTTCTATATTTTTTATTTTTTTGACATTGTAACATTTTCACAGAATATAAAATTTGCATTTATTCTGTACTTTCCTGGAGAAAACAATACTGATAGGAAACAGAAATGAACTCTTCTGGAGTTCTATAGTATGAAAATTATGATTCAGATTCTCTGTAGTTGTAAATCAAATTCATTTGTCTTAATGTCCTAATCTGCCAAGCTCAAGAGGCCAACACTATCTATCACAGAATCACAGAATCACAGAATGGCCAGGGTTGGAAGGGACCTCAAGGATCGTGAAGCTCCAACCCCCTGCCACAGGCAGGGCCACCAACCTCCCCATTTAATCCTAGGCCAGGCTGCCCAGGGCCCCATCCAACCTGGCCTTGAACACCTCCACGGAAGGGGCATCCACAGCCTCTCTGGGCAGCCTGTGCCAGCACCTCACCACTTTCATAGTAAGGAGCTTCCCCCTGACATCCAACCTAAATCTTTCCTCCTTCAACTTAAAACCATTTCCCCTTGTCCTGCAGTTACCAACCCTTTGAAAGAGTTGATTCCCCTCCTGTTTATAGCACTTTTAGGTACTGAAAGGCTGCAATTAGGTCACCCCGCAACCTTCTTTTCTCTAGGCTGAACAAGCCCAGCTCCCGCAGCTTGTTTTTGTAGGGGAGGTGCTCCAGTCCCCTGATCATCTCTGTGGCCCTTCTCTGGACCCTCTCCAACAGCTCTCCATCTTTCTTGTACTGGGGGCTCCAGACCTGGACACAGATTCCAGATGGGGCCTCACAAGAGCAGAGTAGAGTGGGACAATCACCTCCCTGTCCCTGCTGGCCACCCCTCTTCTGAT
>JAOWBP010000001.1:92071560-92084846 GCA_028571105.1 Tragopan temminckii | reverse complement strand
AATTAAAAAAAAAAAAAAAAAAAAAAAAAAAAAAAAAGTATTTTCAATGTATGTACTTAATGTTTGTACTTTCTCATGTCAGGGAAAAGCATTACACAAACTGAGGGATGAGAATTACAACTGGAGGTCTTCCTGTGTACAAAAAAGTATCACTTGGAGAGTCATACTGTTTTTCAAATATTTACCAGCTGCTTTATGGTCTAGCTACAATCCAGGGGCCCCGCCATACAATAGCCTTCAAGCAAAGTGTATATTTGAAAAGCCGTGGCAGTCAGGTAAATTCCCCAGTGGCTGGAATAAAGGCAATGTCACGTCCATTTTTAAGAAGGGCAGAAAGGAACACCCAGGAAACTACCGAACTGTCACCCTCACTTTTGTGCTGGGGAAAGTCATAGAACAGATCCTTCTGGAAGCTATGCTAAGGCACATAGAAGAGCGGGAGGTGACACAAGACAACCAGCTTCGCTTCACCGAGGGCAGACCTGCTTGACCAACCAGGTGGCCTTCTATGATGGTGTAACTGCATCAGTGGACAAGTGAAGAGCCACTGATGTCATTTATCTGGACTTGAGTAAGGTCTTTGACACAGTACCACACAAATCTTTCTCTTAAATTGTAAAGATAAAGATTTGATGGGCGGACTGTTCAGTGAACAAGAAATTGATTATGAGATCGTACCCAGAGAGTGGTGGTCAGTAGATGAATGTCCAAATGGAGATCAGTGACAAATGGTGTCCTTCAAGGTTCAGTACTGGAACCAATGCTCTTTAATATCTTCATCAGTGACAGTGGCACTGGGATTGAGCGCACCCTCAGCAGGTTTGCAGATGGTGCCAAACTGTGTGGTGCAGCTGACACATCTGAGGGAGAAGATGCAACCCAGAGAGACCTAGACAGGCTCTAGTAGTGGACCTCCATGAACCTCATGCGTTCCCTCCAAGTGCAGGGTCTTGCACCTGGGTCACGTCAACCCCTGCTAGCAGTACAAGCTAGGGGATGTAATGATTGAGCACAGCCCTGGCAGAAAGGTCTTGGGGAATGGCAAGCTGAACATGAGCCAGCAATGTGCCCTCACAGCCCAGAAAGCCAGCCATGTCTTGGATTGCATCCAAAGAACCGTGGCCAGCAGGCAGGGTGATGCTGCCCCTCTGCTCTGCGCTGGTGAGACCTCACCTGGAGTACTGCATCCAGGCGGGGAGTCTGCAGTATAGAAGAGGCATGGACCTGTTGGAGCATGTCCAGAAGAGGATCACAAAAATTATCCAAGGGATGGAACACCTACCTTATGAGGACAGGCTGAGAGAGCTGGGGCTGTTCAGCCTGGAGAAGAGAAGGCTCCAAAAAGACCTGATAGGGACCTTTCAATATATAAAGGAAAAAGGAAGGGGACAGACTGTTTAGCAGAGTGGTTTTTTTTGAGATAAGACAAGGGTAAATTGTTTCAAAGCAAAAGGGGGAAGATTTAGACTGGGTATAAGAAAAAAGTGTTTTATGATAAGGGTAGTAAAGCACTGGCACAGGTTGCGCAGAGATGTGGTGGATGCCCTTTCCCTGCAGATGTTCAGGCTGGACAAGGCTCTGAGCAACCTGATTGAGCTGTCGGTGTCTCTGTATGTTGCAGGGAGCGTTACCATCTGGACTTCAAGGGTTCCTTCGTACTTAAACAATTCTATGATTCTATGAAGTTACTGCTATCACCGAAAAGTTCATTTAGTGTATGTAATTTAGCACAGTCAAATTTGTACACTATACTGTACATCTTTTTGTAGAATAATATGTACTTTTAAAACATTAAACTGTGCAATAGTGTACTCAAATATCATGGATTATCAATAAGAATTTAACTGTGTAAGCATCATTTAATAGTATCTAGACATTTTTGATCTGTCTGGATATCTGTCTTAGAACTCAGTGAATGTCTGGAAAAGGAATTCTTTTCGCTTTGCTTTTAGAGGAAACCAAGACAATTAAATTAGAATACGCACCTCCCTCCTAGATCACGAAAGGCCAGGTGAGTCCCAACATAAGGATATAATTCATTAGTCAGAGTCAGATTTAATTCTCATGGTACAATTCATACCCAAGGGTGTAAATTATAGAAGCTACTCCATTCAGTGGACTTGTTTCAAACTTACAGCCATGAACAGAAAACAAAAACAAATCTTGGGGCCAGCTTATCAGTCAACTTTGTGCCACAAACTAGCTATGACCTGGCAATGATATAGTACTGAATTGTTTCTTGAATAAGTTGCCTCTGTCTTTAGATTCCTCCTGAAGCACCATGGGACGCTCCACATGCTGAAAAGTGGGACAAAATGACCATGAAAGAGCTGATAAATAAGATTTGTTGGACCAAGTAAGTAACTCCTCGTTTCGAAATCAAGCCTAGAATGACAGTTGGCCCTAGCAAATTCTAGAGCACAGCTGCATGAAGCTTACTTGTGAAGGATCTGCTCGTGTTTCCTTTGACTTCAGATGGGGCACAATGAAATCTCTGGTGGGCCATGCACCCGTGGGATGGAGGGTAGCAAAAGCCTTTGGGAATTGAAAGGACAGATTAAGCCCAAGAAATTAAAAGTGTCTCAAGCAGATGAGATGTGGTTCATACCAACAAAGGCAAGGATGGTAGTATAAGACAGTGACAATGTAGAAAAAGAAAGGTAATATGAACAGTACACTGAATGCATGAACAGTTCACACTGCTGTAACACACTGTAGCTCAGATAAAACAAGATTAACATTTGTTCCTTTTTATTCAGTGCTGTGGAGAAAATTAAAATGTTTTTTTTTTTTCTTAGTGTGACAAAAAAAAAAAAGGGGACTGGAAAAATAAGACTGACTCAAAGAGGCATGAAACTTACCAGGAATTTGGAGGAAGTCTTTGTAGAGGAGTTGAGAAGTGTTACCATATGATGTGAAGCCCTATAGAAAAAGTCCTGTGGTCTTCAGTGCAGTTAGTGGTGTAGCTATAGGGAACTGACAGAGAAGATGAGATATAAACATCTACGATAAGCATACAGACAGCTCGAACTGACATAAAACAGTAGCTATTTAAACAAGTCTTTTGTAACACTTTTGAGAAGTTAAGTGTATGCCATCCACAAATAATAAAGAAGTAATTGCCAGTCATTTGAGCTGGCTAAGCTTTATTATCAACACTTGTTTTTATGATTTTAGTGCCTTTGAGCTCTATTCACAGACCAGATACTTACAGAGTAAGATGCTATGCGAACACAACAAAAATATATGGCATTTCACCCCAAGTGCTTACAGTTTAGTCTGAGAGATAACAGGTGTATACATAGGCAATGAGAGGGCAGGAGATATTTGAGATGAGACTGATCTTATTGTTGTACTGTTGTTAGGTGCTGAATGAGGATGTGTGGATGACAGGGTAGTACACAGTGCTTGTGTTGGCTGGCAGATATGATTAAAGATGCTAGAGGAACTTGAGGTTTTCTTCTGCAGACCCACATGTGGGAGTGACAGCACGTGCTCTTTTTAACATTTCCACTTAACTCAGTTAGAGAACATACTTTTCTTTGTCTTTAGAAAAAGCAAAGTGTAAATAACTCCACTTCGTAAGTACGAATGAAGGTCACTGGCAGGCATAGAAATGGAGCCACAAAAAGTGAAGAGTTTTGCCCAGCCCCATGGCAGACTAGGAGCTGAGCAATGATGCCCTGTGACTGTTGGCTATGACCTCTCCTACTTAGTTACACTGTGTGTCTCTTTAGCCCTTGAAAGGAAACAAGGTCTTCTTGTTGCTGTTTACCTCCCTTGCTGTTTTGTGCCTGTCTTCATCCCAGCTGGCTTCTTGCCATACTTGTCCAACTCTCTGCCCATTGCGAAGCACCATTCTTCTGCTCCAAGGAGCTGTCCTTGAGCATCAGCCAGTTCTGTTGGGTTCCTTTGTCCTACCGGGTAGTTTCCCATGGGATCCTGCCAATCGATTCTTTGAGGAAGCTAAAATCTGCCCTTCCAAAATCCAGGGTTGTAATTCTGCTGTTTATCTTACTCCTTCCAAGGTCTTAGACTCCACAGTCTCATGCTTACTGCAGCTAAGGATGCCTTTCACCTTTGCCTCATCCAACAGGTCTTCCTTGTCTCTGAGTAGCAGGTCCAACAGAGCATCTCCCTAGTTTGTAGGATCATGGCCCAAGTTAATATATTGCTTGGAAGATGTGTGGTGCATTTTATATGTCTATGAAGGACGTCACTGTATGAATAGAAAAAGGAACAGTGTTCAATATGGAGTGATAACAGCTGGAAATACTCTTTTCCTCCTATCCTTTTCAGTTAATTCTATTAGGCAAAGAGAAATGTGCTTATGCTAGCACCTGTATCCCTGCACGCTTTGCTAGCCCTATGCTACTCTGTACTACTCTCTTGCCTTGCATTCAGTATTTTTCATTTGTTTGACTGTGCTCTGTTTACTTTTTCATGCTGACTGTGGTTTAGCACTGTGCCTGCAGCTTCCTGGCCAAAACTTTCCATTTGAAATTATTTCACTGTGTTAAATCTTACTCTGGCTGCATGTGATACAAGATACAGTGATTTTGACTTTTTCTTGCTCTCTGTTGCATCGTAGTTTTCTTTACAATAAATTTCATGAGCTGTTTCTCTGCAAAGTCAGTCCCTTTGAGCCACCCTTTCTGTTCCAAGTGCATTGGCTCTTCCTCTTCTTGTTTTTACTGTTCCTCTTAGTCAGGAAGTCAGTGAAGTATAAGCAAAACTGGGTTTATAGTGATCTCTGTGGGAAAGTGCTCCTCTGCAAGGCTGTTTCTACTTTCAGTGGCTTTGTGACTCTGCAGAGCAATGCACAGTGGGAACACATTGAAAAACCTCTTTTAAATCTTCAAGACAAAACAGATTTTTTTAAATAGTTAAAAACTGTACTGCCCTAAACAGAAAAACTCTTTTACAGCATTTTCTGCATAATTTTGGTCAAGATTGTAACATAAGAATAATTCGTTATGTGTCATAGGTCAACATCTACTGATCCCGGAGACTCTCTTCACATTTCTCAGGTTACAGCATTTTGTATGTTAGTGCTTTCAGAATGGTTACAGAGGGCTCTTGCATGCAGGGTGTCTTCATATCCTTGCTAATGGACTAGAGGTGACTGGACTTCATGTCCAGAGAAGTTGGTTTATAAAAATTTGTAAGTTATGTATTGGATTTCTTTGAGCTACTTACAGTGTTTAACTCTTGGTCTCACAAAAGCAGTGTGCAGCACAGTCGTGTGGAAGATGGGAAATGTCTTGGCAGTGTGTCTAGTTGAGGTCTTGAGAGCCAATTAGACCTTGGAAACAATGTGCCTGATGAGCACCCTGTGGAGGAGAAATGCAGATTTTCACTAGCAGGTTACCAAATGCATTCTACTGTTGAGAAAAGTATATGTTTTGATGAAAGAAATGATGAGTGGAAAACTAATCAAGAAATAACTGAGGTAAAATCAGTGGGATTTAAAATTGTATGGGTGAATGTTTTGGGAGAGTATAACCATTGAGGCCAGTCAGCCTCACCTCCATCTCTGCAAAGATGATGGTACAACTTGTTCTGGATGCCATCTCCAAGTAGTTGAAAGAGAAGAAGGTTATCAGGAGTAGTCAACGTGAATTCACCAAGGGCAAATCATGCTTGACCAACCTGATAGCCTTCTATGATGTCATCACTGGCTGGTTAGATGCAGGGAGAGCAGTGAATGTTGTGTACTTGCCTTCAGCAAGGTGTTTGACACTGTATCCCACAACAGCTTTGTTAGTAAACTTAGAAGATGTGGGATAAATGAGTGGATGGTGAAGTGGATTGAGAACTGGCTGTCTGACAGAGCTCAGAGGGTGGTCATCAGCGATCAGAGTCTGGTTGGAGGCCTGTAACTAGTGGTGTTCCCCATGGGTTGGTACTTGTTCAACATCTTCATCAGCAACCTGGATGAAGGGATAGACTCTACCCTCAGCAAATTTGCTCAAGATACAAAACTGGGAGGAGTGTCTGACACACTTGAAGGCTGTGCTGCCCTTCAACAGAACCTGTACAGACTGGAGAGTTGGGCAGGGAGGAACCTGATGGGATTTAACAAGAGCAAGTGCAGAGTCTTGCACCTGGGGAGGAATAACCACATGCATCAGTATAGGTTAGGGGCTGACCTACTGGAGAGGAGCTCTGCAGAGAAGGACCTGGATGTCCTGGTGGACAACAGGTTGGCCCTGAGCCAGCAGTGTGCCCTTGTGGTCAAGAAGACCAGTGGCATACTGGAGTTCATCAAAAAGAGTTTGGCCTGCAGATCAAGGGAGGTGATCCTCTCCCTCTATTCTGCCATGGTGAGGTTACATGTAGAGTACTGTGTACAGTTCTGGGATCCCCAGTTAAAAAAAGACAGGGATCTCCTAGAAGGAGTCCAATGGAAGACCACAAAGATGATAAAGGGCCTGGAGCATCTCCTGTATGAGGAAAGGGTCTGTTCAGCCTTGAGAAAAGAAGACTTGAGAGGGGATCTGATAAATGTTAATAAATATCTGAAGGCAGGTGGGAGGCAAATGGATGAGGCCAGGCTCTTCTCAGTGGTGTGTAGCAGCAGGACAAGGAGCAATGGCCTAAAACTTGAACATAAGAAGCTCCGTACTAATGTGCAGAAGAACTTCTTTATAAGGGTTACAGAGCACTGGAGCAGGTTACCCAGAGAGGTTGTGAAGTCTCCTTCTGTGGAGATACTCAATACCTGTCTGGATGCCTACCTGTGTGACCTATTGTAGGGAACCTGTTTTATCACAGGGTTGGACTTGGTGATCTCTTGAGTTCCCTTCCAACCCCTGCAATTCTGTGATTCTGTGAAACATTCAAGCTTCAGGCTAAAAATAAGACACACACAAACCATTTCGATTTTTTTGACTGTAGGATAGCAACCCTTCTAAATAAGTAATAATGAAAGCCACCAGCATGTCACATTTATTCACTACCTGATTCTGCTCCTGTGTTTCATGCAGAGCTGTTAAAGACTTTGCCACCCTCTTCGTGAATGTCAACGTCACGTCTGAGCCTCATGAAGTCTCTGCTCTCTGGTTCCTGTGGTATGTGAGGCAGTGTGGTGGCACAGCCAGGATATTCTCTGTCACCAATGGGGGCCAGGTACAAAATGTCTCATGTTCTTTTCCCCTTGAAATCACAAAGAGCAAGTGGAGTGTTGTACCTGTCCAACTGTGCGCTTAATGGAAGGAGGACAAAACATCAAGTTTATGTGGCAGTTATGTTCTCATAGGGCTGAGCAGCCCTCTCAGCTCTGTGCAATGAGGTTTTTTGTTAGCAAGGCTTTGGGATAAATTGGGACAATTTAATTAATTCTTCCTTCCTGCATTCAGTTCATCACAGTCCTTTAGTTACAGTTTTGTTGCTTTTCTTTATCTGCCAATTTGTTTTCCAAGAGATACTAATCACATTTGAATGTTGTTAAGAGTTCAAAGCAAGCAGACTGAAATACTGATTTATTTATTTTTTGTGAAAGTCTCTAATGACAAGAATTGGAAACAGCTTGTAAAATGACCCTCCATCTCGAGACAGATTACATGGCAGCATGTTTTTTGAGTTCCTTGAGACTTTTTCATCTATCAGGATGCAGAACCTCATGTTTTTTATGTGATTGTTCTTGATGAAGTTTCAGAAAAGGGAAGAGGGAATCTGTCAAAATAATTGGGATACGGTATGTTAACATCCTTCATTAGCCTACTTCAGTTAACACTGCCTCAGAAGATATGTGCAGTATTTCAGACATAAGCTATGAACTGCAAAAGCAGAGGGAGATCCATGTTCCCAAGTACTAAAGGTAGGGAAACATAGAAAGAAGTTGCCTGGAGAGATGTGAAGTCCCCATCAACGTCTGTCCATTGTGGTGAGAATAGACAACTATGCGTTGGGAAGGAAATAAGCAAAGCTAATGCTGCCCTCAAATAGGAGCAAGAGTCTTCTTGCCCAGTGGCCTCAGCTACAGTTGCTGTTCCATGTCAGCAAGTGCTAGATGTTGTGGTAAGAATTAAAAACAAGATGAATTCCAGGACACTCCTAGCTGAAGAGAAGAAAACAAGACTGAAAATAGTGCTTTGTGTTCCTTGTGCCTGAATCTATCAAGCTGTCTTGGTTTCTACCTGCCTTCCCTCATCCTGATCAAAATCAGCTGAACAACAGCAGTGAGTGTTTCTGACTTAACAGCCAAGATGAGTCTTATAAAAATAACCTCCCTGCCAGTACCTGTATCCAGCATGTAAAAGTGAGCTGCTTGATATAACTATGGTGACTGGCAGATAAAAGAGGGTCAGTGATTCCACTGACACTCTACGTGGACATCACAAAAAAAAGTGTTGCAGATTGTGCTGTGTCTTCCCAAGGATGAATGAAATTCATTACATTCCACACTCATGGCCTAATTCGGTTCGAGATCTGTCTTGCTCCTGCATTTGTAAATAAATACTTCAGCTGTACGGATGCAAGCTGGTAGTTTTGTTGCACTTAAGGGTTATGATAGCACAGTGACAGACAAAATACTAAAAACCTCTTTAAAATTAAGTGATTTGTTTAAAGTAGGTAAATTACCTGATTCATGTTTCATTGTTCTGTTGGCTTCATGAGCCTCCAAACTGGCTAGTTGGGAAAGCCATTGCGAAAATGCTTTTGGTATTGTTCTCCATTGAGTTTGAGACTTAGGAATTAGCTCTTCTGAAAGTCTGCTGATTTGATCTGCAGTTTCTTCATTATGAACAGAAGTCTTTTTCAATGTCCTCGTGACTAATGATGGTGAATTTTTGTTTTGTTGTGTTTTTCCTCCTTTTTTTTTTTTTTTAGGAGAGGAAGTTTGTTGGGGGTTCTGGTCAGATATCGGAGAAAATAATGGAGCGCCTCAAAGGCAGAGTTAAACTGGAGAGACCTGTGGTCTGTATTGATCAGACAGGTGATAATGTCATTGTGGAGACTCTAAACCATGAGACATATGAGGTAATTCGATCAGAATAAAAGAAGAATATGCATTTAGTGGGGAATACATCTGCTGTAGCTCTTAGCCAGATGTAATCAGGAAGTACTCATTTGTGAGTGTCTGTTCCTCAGACTGTCCTGACAGACAATCTGTGAAACCTGCTTTATAGATTTATTTATGGCTCAGTCACTCTTGGTGTTTTGCAAATTGCTCATTAGTCTGCCTTGTCCGTCTTAACATTTTCTAGATTATATGATTTCACATTTTAAACATTGAGACTATTTCAAATGAAGAAAAATAAGGTTCCTGTTTGTATCTAAGCTTGGTTTGTGGAGGGGGGGAAGGGGGGAAAGGGAAGGGAAGGAAAAGACATTTCATACTCATTTAGTAAGATTTGAAAGATCAGCTGGTCACAAATTAAGCAAGACCAGAGCTCAGCCCCCTCATGCAGGGAGGTGCTGTCAGTGCAATGATGACATGCAGTGCTACATACAGAGCCAAGCCTCCGTGTAATGATTCAGTGTCATCCTGAGCCCTGAAGCAGAGTATCCTTTGGCACTCTGGTCAGAGACAGAACTGTGGGAAGGATGGAGCATGTTCAGGAAAGCTGAAATCACCATTGCTATTGCTTATCCTGAAGTAGTATCCTGTGAATATGCACAGAAATGATGATGATTATTTTTCTAACAGCTTGTCATTTGGGTAAACGTGGATCATATTTCCTTGGGAGGGGTAAAAGGCACTTTTAACTGTGCTTGTCGCATTCCCCAACTTGTATTCTGCCAGATTTCATCTCTGGTCCTGTAATGTTCAGACAACTGTCAAGAATCACCTAATCACAGAACAGTGTATTTTTCCCTACATTCTTTTTCCCAAATGGCAGAATTCTTCTGGTCACCTGGAAATACCTGTGTGGGAAAGCCACGTACTAATGTCAAGCGTGGGGAAGTTGTTAACAATGAATAAGAGCATCTTTAAAATCATAGAATAGAATCACAGAATGGTTTGGGTTGGAAGGGACCTCAAAGCCCACACCACCCCAACTCCTGCTGTGGGCAGGGCTGCCCCCTACCAGCTCAGGCTGCCTCGAGTGCCTCCAGGGATGGGGCACCACAGCTTCTCTGGGCAGCCTATTCCAATGCATGTGTCCTGCCGGACAACCTCAGTAAGAGGCAGTGCCTTGTTTCTACTGACTGTGTTTTACCTTTCAGGGCAAGTATGTAATCTCTGCTATCCCTCCTATCCTGACGACAAAGATTCACTTCAAACCAGAACTGCCACCAAAGAGAAACCAGCTAATTCAGCGTTTGCCTATGGGATCTGTCATAAAATGCATGATGTACTACAAGGAAGCCTTCTGGCAGAGGAAGGGTATGTGAGGAAGGTGAAGGACTTGGGAGTCCAGTGCTCTGCTAATTCTGAAGCTCTGCTGTCTGTCAGGGAATAAATCCAAGGAGGGATTAAATGTGGAAAAAAAAAACACATTAAACACACGGAAAAACAAAAAGTAAAGCTCTTTGGGAAGGAGAGCTGTTTTTCTAAGCTTAAGTATACACTTCATCTCAAAGCAAACTTCAGACCCAAGCAGGGTCCCAAAGCTCTGAGCTGCCAGCTGATGACTGATAGAAGCCAGATTTCACAGTGAACTAAAGCTGAAAACTGTCAGGTCACCCGCAGCACACAGAAACAGAGGCCTGCAGTAGGAAGTAGGAAGTAAGCAGGTTTATACATTGCTATCTATACAGGATTTTTTGCATGGTCATCTGAAACATGTCGGTCAGAACAGGGATGTGATACTTGATTAGATTGTCCATTACTGTTACTGGACTCCATTCCCAACAGTCTTATCAGAAAAATCAATACAGAATGCACATTTGTGCCTATGGTGACCAGCTGTAATTACAGTGGGATTTCTTGCTGCTCGTGTTTTGACTGAAGATGCTCATGGAATGAACTATCGTAGTTCTTGCTAGACACATGTTTTTAATGCTTATTGTGCCCAATATAGAAAACCAAAGGGATCTACAGCAAGCCACAAAAATTCCTGCTGAGTAGTAACAGAAACTAAATATGACTTTTATAAGTCTGTGTACAAAATTTCCCAGAGTCAGGTGAAAAAGAGAAGGAGGAACTGTTGTAAGAATGCTTCAGACTTGTAGATCTTATTGGTGACGAAGGAACTATTGTACAATTCTTTTACTGATAGTTTCCCCTGTTCACTGCTGTTAGTAGTGGTGATCATCACTGAGTCTCTGACAATCATTTTGTTTTCCTTTCTCCCCTTAGGTTTGTGTGCTTCTCTCTTCATTGATGATGAAGAATGTCCAATTGGAATTACCTTGGATGACACAAAACCCGATGGATCTTTTCCTGCCATTATGGGGTTAGGAGCTTCTAGCACATGCGTATTTCTTTTGTATAAGGAAGCCAGAGAAAGAGGAAGAGAGGGGAATGAGATTAGTATCAGTGGTGCCCACTCCCACATCATTCATAGATAGAGGAGAGTACTTCTTACATCTCCCTTGTGCCTCTCTAGCCTATGTAAGCTTTTATGTGGAAAAAAAAAAACAACAATGAACTGCTACAAATATCCCCATACAGAGACAGTTGTGGGGAAAGGGATGCTGAGTTAGTCTTTGCTCATTTTAAGCAATCAGATAGCGTTTTGCTGCTGAGTAGATTTAGAAATAAATCCTTTACTTACCTAGTTTTGTGAGCTTGTATTCTGCTCACACTGGACCTTGTATTTAGCATCTGGGCCAAAATGAAAATGCAGTTGTTCAAGACATCATTGTTTGCCTCCTTTCCCCATCAGACTGAGGAGGGATGAAGGGCATTGGTTTGTGGTTAAGTTCGGCAGCAGCTGTTCAGTGAGGAAATCAACATTCTGAAGAAACTGCCAAGTAGAGGAGCTATAGTTTGGACAAATAGATGAGAAAATATGTAGCAGCACTTATTGGCTTTTAAAATAAGGTTAAGCTAATATGAACAAACAATTTTTACAAATATTTCCACTGTAATCTGAGGAGAAACTTCCCTCCCCGCCCCCACCCAAAAAGCCAATATAAATGTCAGGCAACTAAATGTGAAGTATTTGGCAAGACAGCTTGCCAGTTCTATGGAACTGCACGTGCTTATGGGCATATTCAAAGCTTAACAATTTCTGCCCTGAGAGCAATAAGCCTCCTCCAGACCTCAAAAGGCAAATGATTTCATGCTTTCCTCTTGTGGACTTCTCTGAGCAACTTTGGTGTAGAAACCCACTTCATCTCCTGCGTATCTCCACTGAAGTCAGAGAAACTAATCACCAAATCTGTTTCCTTCAAGTTGAGAGAATATCAGGCCCAGTTCTTACAAAATTGGCCATGGTCCTGTCAGAGCAGCAGGCATTTAACAAGGCCAGTCACCAGGGGCAATGGTGTGGCAAACTGCCTGTAAGGCATCGAAATCACGAGGAAACTCAGTCCGAGACCTTTTGGATGAGAACTAGATGTAAGAAGGGAGCTGGTGCAAGCTGACTTGTCAAATGCTGTCATTTCTCTCTGCTGCGTTTGCGGATAACTTTGCTCTTCTGATTCAGTGGGGATGAAGAGCTCATTCCAGATGAGAATGAGGCCAATGCTGGCAGCTTTGCAGACATGCCTACTATCTGCAGCTTTCTCAACTGATAACTGCCAGGCCGTCCTTTCTGCATGCCCCCTGGGAACACTTGCCCTCCATTCAATTAACTCCGCAGGGTATCCCACACAGGCCTTTCACCCCTGTGACCTGTAATTACTAAGTGATGTCATACAGTGAAAAGCTCTCAAGCCCATTACATACCATTAGAATGCTTGACCCATCTTTTTTTAGAGTCATTTCAAGCAAAAGCTTACAAATCAGCTGGAGTGCTGACACTGTGATGTTTATATGCCATATTTTTCTTTTTCAGTTTCATCCTTACCAGAAAGGCTGTTAAACTGGCCAGCCTCAGTAAGGAGGAGAGGTAAGAGTTCAGAAACAGTAAATACTTCAGATGTGGTATACTTCTTGGAGAGACTTCATTGCAACCTTCCAGTATTTGAAGGGAGCTTACAAGCAGGAGGGGGGACAACTTTTTACACCATCTGGTAGTGATAGGATGAGGGGTAATGGCTTTAAACTAAAAGAGGAGAGATTTGGGCTAGATGTTGGGAAAATTCTTTCCTCAGAGGGCGGTGAGGCGCTGGCACAACTGCCCAGAGAAGCTGTGGTGCCCCATCCCTGGAGGCACTCAAGGCCAGGTTGGATGGAGCCCTGGGCAGCCTGAGCTGGTGGGGGGCAGCCCTGCCCACGGCAGGGG
>JAOWBP010000001.1:92007997-92071554 GCA_028571105.1 Tragopan temminckii | reverse complement strand
TGGGTGGGCTGTGAGGTCCTCTCCAGCTCAAACCATTCTGTGATTCTATAATAGGATTCTATGATGCTTCTCCACAGAAGCGTATGTGGTTTGTGTGTGCACGTGTATATACACCCATGATCAGTGCAACTGCCAATGCTGGAAACTGGGGTGAAAGTTTAGTTTTTAGGTCTAGACAGGAACGCTGATATCATCCAATTGTGGATATTTCGGAGTTTCCACGTCCTGTTCCTCCATGTTTCTCAGACTGTATCCCCACTGAGTAATGTTTCAGCCCAGGGATAAATGGAGCTCCGATGTACAAAATTTTGCTTATCCTTCATATTTAGATTGTGCGCCAGAAGTTTTAAACCTCCATGTTTACAACAGTATGATTTGTTCATTAGTCTCTGAAGTGAACACAGTATGTTCTAAATGCGATTTTAGTATACATGCAAAAAAAGAGGAATTCTGCTTGGGAATGTGAGTAGTACTCTCCAGCTCATATTTTGTTCTCAGCTAGAGTAAATCTGTAAGGATTTCATTGATTTATATTATGTCTCTTCTGGTCTTACACCAGTGAACATGAGAACAAATTGTTTCTGCTTCCTAGAATAACTGTACCAAGATTTATTTTTTAGAGCTCTTTGCCAAAATTGGCCTTCATTTTCCATTCCAGGGTCCACTTTGGATGTCACATTTATGCATCAGCATTTGAATATGCACACTAAGATAAGAACTGGAAATCAGACTTAAAAGCAAAGCAAAACCCAGCTTTCTTTCCAGTGTATTGCAATGTGTACAATTTTTTTTTTTATAACAAGAACAATAGCCTGAGAGGTTTTTATCTCCCCCTTTTCTTTTCTCAAATGCTTTTATTTTCATATAGGAGGAAGAAAATCTGTGAGTCATATGCCAAGGCAATGCAGATGGAAGAGGCTTTACATGTAAGAAAATAGTACCCATTTTCACCTCCGTTGTAGAGTAATGTTACTATTTTGTTCTGGAGGATGAAGTCAAAATTCTTGGTACCCAAAATTCTGTGTTGTGCCATACAATCTACAATGCCAAGGGGAGGGCAGCAGCATCTACTGCAGGAAAAAAGAGACCTGGCAATCTCATTCTTTGCAAGAACGAGGAAGAGTGTGGTTTGATTTGCCCTATTGTTTCCACACGGGAAGCTACTGCTTCTCTAAAGATGCAAATGTTCGTTATGTGTACGTGGATAGCATTAATCAGATGACATGACATGGCATCGTTAACCTATTGTTTTCCCTTCTTCAAAGGAAACTTGTTTTTTATTTTTATTTCCAATTTCTTTGCCACTGTTTCACTGTCTAATGTTTGGTAATATCTACAGCCAGTGCATTATGAAGAGAAGAACTGGACTATGGAGCAGTATTCAGGGGGCTGTTACACAGCCTACTTCCCACCTGGCATAATGTATTCATATGGAAGGTAAAACAGAATACTTTTGTAGCTCATGTACAATGATCTATTTTATGCAAAAAACTTAGGGCATATTTAGCACTGTGGGGGACTTCCAACCCTTTTTGCACTCCCCTACGTGCCTGCTAATGAGTCTTGCTTTTGACTTTTAATAAGAGTCGAGTTTCTCTTGTGATTTTCAAGGCAACAAAACACAGTCATGAAAAGACCTGTCAGAGCTATAAAACCTTTCCACAGTAGTCTAGTTAGAGTATCGACCTCTGTGCACTATTTGCCTATTTGCATTATAATTTGTAATGCTTTATAAGGCCTGAGAGCATGAGGCCTCCTCCTTAGACAGAGGAGGAGTCTCCGCTGACTGTGCAAGTGGAGCATCGAGTTCTAGCAGAGCCTATTGAGTTGCATCACCAGGGAAAGACACAAAACCCTTACAGAAAAACTCATTCTCTCTTCCCATTCAGCAACGTCTGCAGTACTCTCCTCACACAGAACTGCTGTATTCATAAAGGGTCATAGTAGATAACAGTGATTAACATTTGGTGTATCACTGAAAAGCCCATAGAAAGCACAATTCAGCACCTATTAGAAACAACCAGGCAAATTGCATATTCATTACCAAGCACCAAATGACAGCATGGGCTCTTGCATGTTCTCCTGAAACTGACTGTCCATTATGGAGCTACACCTGACCTCTGTCCAAGATGTGAATGGGAAGGAGTAATCCCATGCATACACTCTTCTGTAGCAATTTAGTGTTCATATGTAGTGGTAGGTGAGGTCTCTTATCCACAGTTGGATGAGAAAGGGAGTTCATTCCCCTTATCTGTGTTGAGCAAGATGCTTGTGCAGCTTTGCATGGCTGATAAGCTGGTTTATGGTTCTGTTCAGGGTCAGATGCAACTCACTGAATGCAGAGGCCTTCAGCAGTCAGCCTCTTTTGGCAAGCAACCAGGCAAGTCCAACCCCCAAAGAGTAGCTGATATTGGTGACCCACCACAGCAAAAACATAATTCATACCCCATTGTAATAGCAGGATACCAGCAAAGCTGTCATGCACCTGCCAGCTGCACTACATTTTGGGAGGCGATTAAGATTATTTTTTTATCCTAGCACTAAAATAAGGCTGATATTATTTTGCACAGAAGCTGGGCATACTGATTTATGCATTGGTTTTTCTCTCTCAGCTTTTGAGCGTTGTTTACAGAAACAAGTTGGTGGTCCTGCAGGAACAGCTTATTGCACCATGCCTCCCAGCCCTGCTCTGCAGGAATGATGGAGAAACAAAGTCAAATGCTTCATCAAAGCCAACAAATTGCTTTTAGAAGGATCACCGCCTTCTTATGACTTGTCATCTGACATTCTCCATTTGTTTTGAAGGATCATTCGCCAGCCCGTTGACAGAATCTACTTTGCTGGCACAGAGACAGCTACCCAATGGAGCGGGTACATGGAAGGGGCTGTACAGGCAGGAGAGAGAGCAGCCAGAGAGGTACAGCCACTTTTTTTTGCTTTAGTCATCTCTTTTAAAAGCCTAAAAAGGATTAAGTACAGCTTGGAGAGGTCTGGTTTGGTGCCTCACACACTGTGATTGTGCTGAGGTTGGTGGGGAAGAATCAGATAATACTAGAAAAGAAAGTGAAACAAAGGCTTTAAAAATTAAAAAAAAAAAAGAAAAAAAAAAAAAGCCAAAACAACACTTTTTGAACTTAGTTATTGAACAAAGTGCAACAATCTGAACATTACATAGCATGTTGCCACACCAGAGATTTAAACTGAAGCTCATGCTGTATACCCCATGCCTACAGAAACAAACCCTCCAAACTGTTACGGCCCTTAGATATACCACCATGCTTTCTATCTAATTAATCGTGGTATGTTTTGCAATCAGTTTAAGTCGTCAGAAATGCTTGCAGTTATTTCCTATGAAACAATCTGGAAATCTGAGCATTTTTCTGATTTTTGATTCATCCTTTCTTCTTCTCCTTTCACCAGAGAGAACAGTGAGCTTGGCTTTATGAATCCATAATGGGTGCCTCTGATAATGTTTTAATCTCCTCAGAATGACACACACTGGGCTGGGTTCCCAGTCAGTAAAATCTCTACAACTGTCTGGAAAGAGGGAAAAAACGCACATTAAAGGATATGTATTACAGTTACAGCTGCTATATGGTAGAGCCACAGTTCTGTTAAATAATGGAAAATCAACCCCTTGCTTCCCTTTCACACTGTCATATTATAATCTTCATTATGTGCTTGAGTCTCCTCATTTCTCATTTCTCTTCTCCATGCCTGAGTAGCTGTTGTAACAACAGTTGTCTCTCTCTTCTGGAGACATTCA
Organism: Tragopan temminckii; assembly: GCA_028571105.1. NCBI lineage: Eukaryota > Metazoa > Chordata > Aves > Galliformes > Phasianidae > Tragopan > Tragopan temminckii. The sequence goes on along the minus strand of JAOWBP010000001.1, from coordinate 92,067,788 downwards.
CTCACCCCCAAGAGCATCCAGATTGTTAAAATCAATTTGTTGTAAAAAAAAAAAAAAAAAAGATCTGTGATGAACTTCATACTACCTGAATGTAGCCAGGAGGTAACTTCATAATGGCGCATTTTGAAAGCCCCAGACTTGAATCTCTCATATTCCTCATTTGTGATTCAAGAAGCATAATTCCCAGCAGCCTTTCTGTCCCGAGTTTGTGGCACTATGCTATTTCTCAAGCTGCCGTGTGAGAAAGAACTTGTCAGAAAAAGAAGAACAAAGCCAAAACACAACATCTGGGAAAACTATAGGTCTTTTGGATTGGCCTACTTCTTGCAGATGGTACAAGAGACTCTGTGGAACTTTCCTTTTATCCTTAAGACATTGGTAGGCACATAACCATTTGATGACTAGCTATCCTGTTTTTACACAAACTATCAAAACTGCCTCTTTCTCTCATTACTGATACAAACAGAGAAATCACTATTCATTTTCTGGTTCAATCTCTATTCAGTTTTTGGTCACAATTTTGCTTTTTATCAGTCATCTTGCTCTGTTTTCCTGAAACAGAAAGTAGTTGGTGTGCTTTTTTCATTTTTCTCATGTGGTACCAATGTTTATCTTTTCTAGATATTATATCATATGGGGAAGATCCCCAAGAATGAAATTTGGATGCCAGAGCCAGAGTCAAAGGTAAGCCTGACTTTCTTGTTGTAACCAGAGAATTCAGCCCCTTGATTGATCTGCAGGCTCTCTGTTGGTGGCTCCTCTGCTAGGTTTTTATTCACAGAATCAGAGAATCACAGAATGGCGCAGGTTGGAAGAGACCTCAAGGTTCATGAATCTCCAACCCCTCCACTACATGCAGGGCCACCAACCTCCCCATTTAATACTAGACCAGGCTGCACAGGGCCCCATCCAACCTGGCCTTGAACACTTCCAGGGGTGGGGCATCCACAACCTCTCTGGGCAGCCTGTGCCAGCACCTCACCTCTCTCGTGGTAAAGAACTTCCCCCTGACATCCAACCTAAATCTTCCCTCCTTCCCTTACTTCACATGCTGATGGTATCCATTTATTCAACTTGTCCAAGAAATATCATTATCCCCCTGTAAGAGATGGGCAACCAAGACCCACAGGTAGCTCTGCCTTCGCTGTCCTGTGGCCATACAGTTCAACGGATTTTTTTCAGAACCCTGACCCACCCCCACCTTATTTGGTCCTCAGGAAAAACTTGTGATATCCCTTGCCTAGTGGGGGACATCCCTGTGCAAGGATGGCATGCAAATTTGCGAAGCTTTCCATATTTTTTTTCTAGTGTAGTCATTACCCCTGGAGGTTTTCAAGAAAAGGGTAGATGTGGCACAGAGTGACAAGATTTAATGGGATGGTAGTGATGAGTTGATGGTTGGACTTGATGATCAGAGTGTTTTTTCCAGTCTTAATGATTCTATGATTCTATGATTTGCTGTGTCCCCTTGCACAGTGAAGGAGAGCCTATGGTCATACAAGTTTCTCTCTCCTCCAGGACGTCCCATCCCGACCATTCACCACCACCTTCTGGGAGAGGAACCTGCCATCTGCGCCAGGACTGCTCTGTCTACTTGGGTCTACTGTGTTCTTCACTTCTGTGGCTGCTGCAGTGCTGTTTGCCTCTAAAAAGGGACTGTTAATTCAAAAATAGTGCAAACTAAATGTCCAGCCAAATCTGCAAACTTACTCTTCTTCCCTTTTATCAGGTGAGGGTTATTTTTGGAGAGAAGTGACATGGACAACTGGAAAGGGCAAGAGGTGTTCTCCTTGTAATTTTCTTTTTAGAACCGTAATTAATGCATTAAATCTACTGCAATGGCTACCAGCAAAACAAAACTAAATCAACTGTGGGGGTATTTTTGAAAATTGCCTCTTCCTTGTCCATTTGTTTTGATTGGACGTGTTTATATCAATGTTGTATTCCTCATATAGGAAAGGCAAAGGAAAATCTTTCCCAAAAAGTGAAGAGCTCTTGGAATATGCATTCATTTCCACTTGCTGCTTTATTTTTTGTCACATGAGTTAGTAAATACCCTTACGTATTCACCTCAGTGGTTCAGAATATTGGAGGTTTCTTCTGTAGCATCCCTGCTGCGCAGCAGAGATTAGCATGCCAATCAGGCACAGAATTGTTAAATTAATTTCCAAAGGCATTTGATTAATTATTAATCATCACAATGTGAAACTTTACTATCAGCTATATGAAAGAGGATAATTAGCATGAAGTGGATCATTAAAGAGCGAGAGTGGAAGCACACGTGGACTCCGTTCTGCCCACAGCTGAGCAAGTAGCAACACTGTGTGGCTGCAAAAGCCTTGTAGGGCAGTGAGCCTCACGCTTTGCAACTCTTCCGTGGAGCAGCTCTCGGCTGCTTCCTGGCCCAAGTGCAATTGATCCAGCCTGGCCACTGGCTGTTAATGTGGAGTGAAGTGAATTAGCAAAGCTGAAGCCCCTCTGACTTGCAGCACATGCTCGCTGTTCAGAATGTCAGCAGTTTCCTGGCTCCCTGTCAATTTGCTCTCCCTCGTATTGCTCATAATCTGTATTGCCTTCCTACAATAAGGAGGAATATATTTGGGGCTTGAATTACTGCCTTGTAAATTACAGTAATTGGATGCATCTGCCTGTTCCGCTCTTATTATGTACATGACACACTTAAAATAATCACTCTAGTGTTAACTGAAGTCTGGAATATAGGTTTCACAACATACCATCATTATGTGATCTTTTTGCCGCGAAATGTGAGCATTGTATGTGTCCATGAACTCCATTGTCATTCAACATCAGTGAAATGTGCCTTTCAATAATCCTGAAACCTTGATAAGAGGATCTCTTCTATAAACTTTTCTTCATATTCTTTTTCTCGTGTCATTTTTGGTGAGTTTGTGGAAGGTGGTGTTTCTCTGTGTGTGTATTAAATCACAGGGCGTATCATGTGCAGTAGCCACACACGGGAACACCTACCAAGCAAGATGACTTCACTCCTCGCCACCTAATCCGTCATATTCAAATATCCTCTTACATTATTGGGTTTTTTTGGTGGGGGGAAGGGGATAAAAGTTGGGGCAAAAGCTTTGCAGACCCTATAATTTATGTGGACCAATCTCAGCCCGGGTGCTGGTGGGCTCAACAGAAGCTCTTCGCAGAGGGAAGGGGTTGCTTTGGTGGCCCGTTGTCATCATGCCCCTTTCCGATTGGAGCTAATGTTCTTGGTGACAGCATTGAGCACAGCAGCCATTCCAAAATACTCACCCACGTTCGTATTTATAGTGGTTAGAGCCAGTCGCTTTGTTGCTGATTCAAAACTTCTGAATTTTGCAGCCATAGACAGCCTCTTTGCACATGCACAAAGGAGACCTAGAGCAATCTGCTGTATACCTGTGAGCCAACACCATTCAACTTCACTTTTCACCTCGCTCATGCACTTTTCCATTGCAATTTGCTTGGGTTTTGAAAAGCCAGGGCAAACCACCTGAACTAGCGGAAGATGGGGCCATGTTGCTCACTGCTTGGGGAAGGGGCACATCTCACTGCAAGTGGGAGCAACAATCAGCAAACAAAGGAGGGTGACTAAAAGCAGCATTTCTGAAATTTGTGCGGCTCCCAGGCACCGTGGTTCTACAGGAGAGGGCAGTGTTTGTGGCCGTCAGAAATCACTGACCAGTTTCCATTCTGCTTCTATGCCTCTTTTGACTATCAGAACAATTGCCCAGTTTAAACATTAGATGTCTGGCTTAAATATTAAACATCCAGGCATCTGTCTTAAACCAGTTTTGAAAGACAGTGGAACAGAGTTTATCACCACTGACAGCTCTCAAAGAAGCAAGCCGCTGCCATCATGAAAAGGGCTGAAACAGTAGGAACACCTCTTTCCACTAGAAACAAAGCAGAGGAAGGCCACACCAGGCCGCACCAGGCCACAGGGTGAAAAAGCCTTTGTTTTGCTCCATCAGAAGTTGGGGTCCAGCTTCATGTACCATATTCAGAGAGCCCTGCATCCCCTGGCAGAAGTAGGGGATGCTCTGTTTTCTCAAAGTGAGGGGTGAAGTGGAAGAGGTGGGCACCAATGAGGTGGCCAAGGCCCACACTAAGTCCATCAGCATCTCGATGGAAACTGAACTGCATTTACAAATTTCTACCTGTGCTCCCTGTACTGGGCAAGGAGGAGGTCTGACCAGGTTCCAGGATGCTAATGGCAGAACATCCAGTCTTCGAGACAGCGCTGAGCAAACAAGTGCCATCCATGTTTGATCCAACCTCCGGCTTCATGTTGTTTTGTCTCCTTTTTTCCAGAACCAAACATACCCCCAACCAAAGGCACAAATTAGCATCACATACTTGAACAACAATACCACACAGAGGGATGTACTAGTTAACCTGTCACAACATGTAGGTTTCTCCCCTTGTTTGTGCCCGCATGCTATTGATCAGGTACGCTGCCTAACAGCATGTGCTTTTCTCAGGCAAGAAATCATGCCATGGGCAAGCTGGATCCTGGTTTTATGTTCTTTGTACAGAGTATAGCTCCCATTTCTTAACAGCAGCACCAACAAATAGAAAATGGACAAATCCAATGAGTCCATTGCTATGGAAAAAAAAAAAAAAATGTTGTTGGGTATCCTCTTTTGCTTCTAGGCTTTTCCACAGAGATGTTTAAAACAACCAATTTTGCTTTGTAAATGTTCCCTGCTTAGTTGCTTCCTACAAGCACACTGAAAGCAAATTTCATCTTGGTGAAAACCCAGAAAGGGAAATTAAATGTGTGCATTGATAGTGAACTGCAACTTTGCCTACTGAGCTCTTACACTTGGCAATCAATATTTCATTTCCAGTTTCATTTGCTGTTCTGCTCTTTATTTGTAGGCGCTTGGCTTCTGAGTTTCTGTTCTCTGTCTGTGTGTCTGTCTTTAAATTTTTTTTGGCCCTATCTTATGTAGCAGAGATAGAATAACCTGGGATACATAGGAGTAGCAGGGAATCATAGAATCATAGAATTATAGAATGGCTTAAGTGGGAAGGGAACTTAACTTAAACCCCATCCAATTCCAACCCCCATAAGACATAAGCTTCTCTGGGCAGCCTATGCCAGGGCCCCACTGCCCTCTGAGTAAAGAATTTCCTCCTAACGTCTGACCTAAATCTCCCCTTTTTTAGTTGAAAGTCATTCTCTCGCCCTATTACTATTAGACCATGTAAAAAATCAGCCCCCTTCTGGTTATTTTCTTTGGAAAAAAAAGTTTCCCAAGAATGAGCACATTTCTTGTTAAAGGAAAAAGCTCCACTGCTATTCACAGTGAAAAAAGATAGCAACATCTCCATCTGGGACTGAAAATGAAGGAAAGGATGTAATTATTACTTTTGCTAGGAGTTTAACTTCTACAGCCACACCACTCACTTGAAAACTCAGTTATAGCCTGAGCACCATCATTTTCATCTAAATATGAGGTAAATCCAGTCTGACTGAGGTTAGAATATGTGGGAAACAACTCCTCATATACAGCAGCTTCTGACAGCAGCGCCCAGGCCTATGGCTGCCCTCTGTACAACAGTACAGCGTGATGGGGATTGGCACTGAAGTAAAGGCTGCCATCTTCTGGCTGCATGATTTTATCATCTCAGACAAAAGCTGAACACTTGAACTTGCACAAAGGTCTCTGGGTTTTTCTGTATTGGTTCTTAACAGTTCTGGTGGGTAACCAAAATATGTAATTCCAGAATCAAAACACTGAAACAAGTCCCCAGCCTCAAAACTTCCCCAAAAGGGACAGCTTAAGTCTTGGCTGATGCTTGGCAGCATGACGAGCCTGGAATAAAAATGTGAGCATAGACCTAAATGTTCCTGAACACCTCCCTCTTCTGAAAAAGGATTTCTCTGAGGCATTTTGCTTTATCAAGATTGATAAATCTCTCTACAATGACCTGAATGGAGGTTGTAGTGAGGTGGAGGCTAGCCTCTTCTCCCAATTAACAATGAGATAATTAATGGTCTCAAATTGCACCAGGGAGAGTCCAGGAGGGGTGTTAGGAAACATTTCTTCTCTGAAAGAGTGGTAAGCCAGTGGCACAGGCTGCCCAGGGAGGTGGTGGAGTCACTGTCCCTGGAGGTGTTCAAGACCCGTGTGGATGTGGCACTGAGGGCCATGGGCAGTGGGCATGGTGTGATGGATTGGTGGCGGATCTTGGTGATCTTAGAGGTCTTTTCCAACCTTAATGATTCTATTATTCTATAGAAGCATTGATTCAAATATACCATCTCCAAGAAAGCACTCTGGCCAAGCTCCAGCTCATAAAGAAACGATTGGAAAATAACAGACTTTTTAATTTAGTTTAATATTCTCATTCCATTTGGGGCTGAACATGCTGAAGTAACATCTCTTCTTAATTTTGGTTAGGTACAAGCACACATTTCGATTGTTTCAGATAATGACTGCACAGCCCGATGGAACTCAGCTCTGGAATAGTAGTTTCCACATCTGAAATTATAATGTAATTTCTGTTAAATGCAACACTGCTGTGCAAAGTGTTTTCTTACAACCTGGAGCATATGCAAATTGTTAGCGAGCAGCCTGAGAGCTGACAAGGATGCTTCAGTGCATTACTAATGCCCTTTCCTCCCTTCCTTCCCACCTAAGCATTAGAGCAGATACAAATGTGGGATTGAATGCCATGCTGGTAGTGCAGGAGCAGACTGAGCTGTCTGACAAACCCAACGAGCCAAGGTCAGTGATTCTGCTGCATACTGCTTTGTAGAATCATGGAAACATCCAAGTTGGAAGGAACCTTTAAAAGCCATCTGGTCCAACTCCCCTAGAATGAACAGGGATACCTACAGCTATATCAGGTTGCTCAGTGCCCTGTTCAGTCTGACTTTTAATGTCTCCAGGGATGGGGCATTCATCACCTCCCTGAGCAACCTGTGACGGTGCCTCACCACTCTCATTATAACAAACTTCTTCCTTTTATCCAGTCTAAATCTCCCCTGTTCTACTTTGAAACTATTTCCCCTTGTACTATCAATCACAGCAGACCCTGCTAGAGAGTCTGTCCCCTTCTTTCTTACAGCCCCCTTTAGATACTGAAAGGCCGCTCTCAGGTCTCCCTGAAGCCTTTCCTTCTTCAGGATGAACAGCCCCAGATCTCTCAGAGGTGTTCCATCCCTTGGATCATTTTTATGGCTCTCCCCTGGATGCGCTCCAACAAGTCCACGTCTCTCTTGTAGTGAGGACTCCTCATCTGGACACAGTACTCCACGTGAGGTCTCACCAGTGCAAGGCAGAGGGGCAGGATCACCTCCCTCACCCTGTGGCCACGCTTCTTTGGAAGCAGCCCAGGATACGGTTGGCTCATTGGGGCTTATGTTCCACCTGCCATTCGCTATTATTACCCCTCAAGTACTTTTTGTCAGGGCTGTGCTCCACCCTTACATTCCCCAGCTTGAGTGCTTCATCAAGTCTCTGCTGTTCTACAGAAATGGCATCGATTAGACTCCACAAAAATACAATTGACTTTCAATGACATTGCATCCATATGCAGATGAGACTGGGTTGTATGACTCTGTCCCACTCTGCCATAGGTCAGGTAAACAGATCACTTGGAGATGGATGAGACTTTTTCCCCTGCAAACTGGGTCTGGAGTCTACAGAACTTGCTGATGCCAGATGAAATGAAGCTGGATAGGTGGTAATTCTTTCACTAGAGCCTTTCCACTACTGGGTGATTATAAAAATTCCTAACAGAAAACTGTTGCTTACCAAAATCCAAACCTGAGTGAAAGTTAAATAGCCCATCACTTCTAAAGCAGAAGAAGTCTCCGTCATGTTCAGTGAAAGCACAGCAAGGCTAACTTTGATCTACAATGCATGTAAGAGCTGAAAACAATTTTGCTTGCCCCTTTTGGCAATGCCAGGAAGAATGCAAAAGCAGTGACGAGCCAGCACAGCACTGGGTAAGAACCCAACGGACAAGACCTTTAATGTGTATTTTACAATTTATCACAGTTATTTAAAATTCTTTTTTGAGATTTTCCTAGCCCAGCTTCAGAATATATTATTGCTGCTGTCCATATAAATCATGCAAATGAACATCAGCTTGCAAGTCCTCTTACACAGTTGTACTTAACTTAGCACTCAGCTGCTCACTGACTGCTTTTCCAGCAAGCACCACAGGTACCCAAACTTACTAGAATACCGTGCCTTTGTTTTCCTTTCCAATGACCAACAAAATCATTGCACAACCTTTCTATGTGAAGGACAGCCATGCGCTAATATCTTATATGTGTAGCTACCTCTTAGCACACAGTGCATTAACTTGCATCATGGAAGATTTACAGGACCCACAACATACCTGTTTGCATTTCTCCAAGGCTAAATATCCCAACAAAGCAGTTCAGTGCCTAATTGTCATCAGCATTTAGTGGGAGGTAGAAGCTGCCTCATTTTATATGCACAGCACATCTGTGCCATCTGCGTGAGGTTGGTTGGTGACAGTCTCAGGAAGACCTCTGGCCTTCTGACTCAGCATCTGGAGGAGAGACAAGTTGCCCTCAGGTGTCTGAGTGGCACCAGACAACAGTTTCAGTGCCCAAATTGCTCTCTAGGTGGGTAGTTATCACATGGTCATTGAAAATATCTAACTTTGCTGCTATTGAAGTCTTTGCAGAAGATATGAGACCTCCATAGGCCTCCTGCAGCCTGTGCTGAGGCCTCACCCCATCAAGCTGTGATGCACTGCTGGTTCTGATACATTTCTTCAGGGATATATGCTTTATAGTGCATACAGTGGATTAGTGGAGTATATTCGCTTTCACGGTATTTGTGTTCCTACATAACTTGCTTGTAATTCTGATGGTTCACCCTACACAAAGAGCACTGCGTGCTTTCAATACATTTCTTACATGGATGGTTAAGCTTTCTCCAGTACTCACAGACTACCTCTCTCTAGCACTGATACAGAGCTGCTGGATGAAATTGTATCATTGTTTTAGCCTCTTTTTTCTTCCATTTATTTATCTATTTACATTTACACCATGCAGTATTTGGCATAAGGACTGTTTCTTCCCATGTTCAGATGGAGACACCCTAAATCCACCTGTAGCAATAAAAAATACTTCTGAACTGTGAGACAGCTGGCTACTTATGTGTCAGGAAGAATTACAGCCAAATGTCATTCTCTTTCTTTACAGAGAAAAGTTAAAGGTATCTCACATGAAATGTTATGTTACTAAGTAATACCCACCATCACAGCCAAATCTACAGGGAGGTTCCGGGCCTGCAAAAGAAAAGCCTCAAACATTAATGTGACATAACGATATTTATTGATTCTAATTAAGGTTAAAAAAAAGGTTCACAGCTGTCAGATAAAAATATCTGCAGAGCCTACTGAAAAGGGAACTTAAGAAGGAAACCAAGGGAGACAGTCACCACAGAGGCACTTGAGAAAATGCTACAGTTATAAAAGGCACAGACTCATCACGCACACAGCATACATATTCCCGCAAAGCAAAGTCACTTTTTTTTTTTCTTTTTTTTTTCCAAAATGCAGAGGCAAGCATCACTTCACATCGACCTGCACATGGTCACAAGAGAGACACTAGAAGCAGCAGTCTATGACAGAGCCTAAACAATTTCACTGTAGAGATGCTTTGAAAGCAAGTCTGCTTTGGCCATCTCATTTTTATCTCTATTTAAGAATGGATGGTTAGATCAAGGTGATCTTAAGGTGGAGAAGTGAAAGAGAATGTAAATCTATTTAAACACGGGTCAGGTTTATTCATGAGCATTTGTAATCTGCAATTTAAGTGGGTTTGCTTCTTGCCTGAGAGCAGTGGCAGTTTTGTTGTCATTTAATTCTTGGTCCCTTTTGCATCCAAGTACTTGTGTAGCACACACAATTCCTTCTTCCTCAGAAACATTTTTCTTTCATGTCTCAAAAAAAATAAAATAAAATAAAATTATAAATTCTGGACATACGTAAAATCTACCTAAAGAAGAAACAGTCCCACTGAGGAAAGAGGGAGATTATTTTAACAGAAACCCCTGGCTTCTCCACCAGGTCTTGGGATCCAGTCATGGGCAGTGCTTAGACATATACTTAAATGTGATTAATGTCTTTGTCTTACTGACAGCAGATATGCTAACTGCAATCAAGATTTGCGTTGAGAAGAAAAATGTACTAGTTGAAGGAAAGACAAGGGGCTTCCTCAGACTGCTCACTTCCTAGTTAGTATTGAACAGCCTGTACAATTAACTTCCCAGTACTTTGGTTAACACAGATTTTTATGCCACATCTTGATGTCCTGTGCAGTAAGCAGTTACTATTACAACAGTCAACAAGCAACAAAAACATTTTTTTTCTTTTCTTTTCATAGCAAACTCTAAAGATCCTTAAAATATATACAATTACACAAATTAGTTTGTAAGAGACAAACACAGTTATTTCCATAGTTGTGCCTATAGTGCATCTTACTAAGCTGGTAAACTCTGGAACCTTCATGTTTAGCAGATTTTTCATCAAACGTGTTAACAAGTTAAGAATATAGCATAGCACTACCAGTTGCCTATTAAACCAGACGCAATCCCTCTCTTTGAGGGTTGGCATGAAAGAACTTCCAAGGGTAAGCTAGTGCTAACAGTTCCCTCTATCCATGCGAAAGCAGCTTCATTCTCTACCTGTATTTGTCATCAATGAGTTTTCTCGTCACACTGACGTACACAATGTGCCACATTCATTTTATGTGAAAGATGTTGAGGAAACAACAGCAAACAGCTTCTTATCACACAGTGGCAACAAGTTTCACAGCACAACAGGAAGACATGGCTATGGAGACAAAGAGATCAGTCCTAATACTTTGGTAGTCTGGGAGGAAGAAATCAAAGACTTTGCAGTGCTAATACATATGCAGCAAAACAGACTTGCCAGCTCTGTAAGTATTGGCTAGAAGCCTCAGGGGATCCAAACTTTCAATTTCATGTCAATCCATCTGAAATGCTTTGTAGTTTCTTTTGTTGGTGTTTTGTTTTTTGCATTTGTGTTTCATTTTAAAACCAAGAATGAGAAAGTTTTATATCAACACATACTTTCTTTTTCTAATGATCAACCTCATGAAAAACTTTTGTTGTTGTATAATTCAGTTCAAACTACAGCTAAATTTGTTTTTTCCTTCAGTTTTCTGCTCCTATGGCACAGAGCAATTTCTTGTTAGACTAGGGAAAAAAAAGTGACAGATTCAGGAGAAAAAAAGAAAAATACACATTTTGCACATAAATAAAAACAATTTGCCCTCATTAATCTCATAGATTTGCTCCCCTTTCCAGACATACAGATTATTTCTAGGGCAGAAATAGGACTTGAACTCCAGTGCTGGCAGTGAAATGATCTGCAAAGATAGTGGTTCTTTATATGCTAAGTATTTGTTCACTATACAACACTTAGAAATATTGGCCAAGACTTCAAGAACATCTTCCCAGATTCAGGTTCCCACACTTATTTTCAGCCCAATAACCATCTGAGTTGCAAAAGCTCTGAACTCACACAGCTCCCATTCTCTGTGTTTCTAATTCATTTCGTAAATAATTCACAGAGAAAGAAAGCCCATGCAGAAACACTCTGTGGTAGGCAAATGTCCTCGCCAATTAGCGCTCGGTGCGATACAATGAGGAAGGCCATATGTACAGTGCTGCACTGTTCTTCTGACTTAAAGATCTTTATGTCTGAAAAGTTCCCCCATGTATTTTAAAAGGCTGTTATGAGGATATTCATTTGTGACAAAATCCAAGTTGCTGCTACAAGAAGATTTTTAACTGGCACATCAAGATAAAAAGATTGAAACCTAAGGGCCAGAAACTGATGCACCGCTCACAAATATTACAGCTTTATAGGTAGTTTGGTGGATTTCCATGGGACTATTTGGAGAGCAAAGTACTACTCAGCACAAGCAAGGACATCAGATGCTGGCCCAGAAAGTCTGCGTGAGACTGATGGTAAATTTCCTGTACTGTCTGTTCATTCCCCTTTGCTGAGTATATTATTATAGTTTATACTTCTCTTCACAGCTTTCTACTGAAATGCAATTGGACTTTTTTTTTTTTTTCCTTTTGGCAAATAAATTACCACTGATTGAAGGCAGGAGTGCAGCAAATGGACTCAGAAGAATTCCATCCAATTTTTCTCATGCACCATGCCAAATCCTTTTCCTAATTATACCTCTGACTTCCTCTTTTGTCATGCACAGTAGAAATACTGAGCTGGCAGGTTGGCATCTAAGGTATTGCTGGAGTTGATGGGTTTGTTTCTCTTCTGGCTTTTTTTTCCACTTGTTTCTTGCCCTTCTTCCCCCTTTTCTTTCTGTTTTGCATTGTTGGAAAGGTATCAAGCCAGGAAGGACAGAAGCACTAGAATGTGACTGTCTTACCCATGGTTCCCTTTGATCTTTTCATCATTTAGATCCCTGATTAGTCACCAGCAGCGTGCAGTCAGTACAACACTGCACAGCAGGCAGAAGTGGAAGTGCTAATCACGTCAACATGGTTGTTAGGAGAGACTGGAACTCTGAATCAGCTGAGCTGTGTTCAGCATGAAGCAGTGCTGAGGGACAGATAAGGGTATTATTTGTTATGCTAAAGCTATGTTTCTGAACCCACTGTGCCCTACTAGGCAAGAGCTACCCTCAAGGTGTTCAAAGTATAAATTTAAGCAGTTGAAAGAAAGGAAGGAGATAAGAAAAAGCAGTAAAAGTGTTGTATGGACAGCTCTACAGCTTTCAGGGATAAGCAGAAGTTAAGTAGTTCTCTTGCTATCTTGCAGTTCTCTTTAGGGAGCTGAAGAGATAGGGGAGGCTTGGAGTCAGAACGATGTCAGACGGTGACAAAGGTTCAAAATGCTTTGTCTGTATTATCACATTTAACCTAAGAACCCTGGTTCACACTCAGGCCCAACAGCCTGACCAGCCATGCTGCTCACTACACCAGGTGTTGTCTGGAGCCTGTTGGCTTTCCAGGCCAAGAAGGTCTGATCCTGGACAGGGATGAACTCAGACATAGATAGGAAGCCTGAAATTCATCTTCATTGCAAGAGGCAGTAGAAACATTCTCCTTCAACTTACTGTAGGACAATGACACCACTGGAAACACTAACAACCCGAGGTCACACTTGCATAGCGGGGATGGATGCATTTAGACCACCATTTGAAAAGGTAGCCTGACTTCTTGTTTAAGTACTACCTGGGCTCTGGACATTTGAGAGAGAAAAAAAAAAAATCACTGAAAGGATTCTCACCAAAAATTTACATTAACTAACCAATTATTCTTTAAGCTATGGATTTCTTTTCTCAGTCTACCACAAAGGAGGGCAGAAGTGGATTTTTGTTGGTTTTTTTTTTCAACTAAAGATGAAAGTACCAAGAAGACTCATAATTCAGGGCCTGGTTATGATATATGTGTAAAAATCACTGGAAATCTTATCAAAACAGGTATTATCAAGGCATTTTGTCACCTGTGTTCTGAGATCTGGATGAAAATCTCAAGGTGATAACTCTTTGCAAGCTTTCCTAGAAATTCAACAACAAAAAAATTACTGCTAGAAGGAGGCCTGGATTCAAGGGGCTCTTTTTGAGTATGGATCCCCTTCATTTACCCTCCCCTCTAGAGTCTTCTCTCTACTGTTTTCTTCTCTTCCCTAGTCCTGGCCTGTCTTTGAAGGCAGGGAAGTACATGCCAAAAAAACCTCAGAGAAAAAGAAAACTGTGAGTGCAAGGCTTTGCACTGGCACGTTTTTCAGTTTCGAACCAGAAGTCCCCTTCTGTAGGCAAATAACCCTGCAGCAGCCACAGAGAAGAAGAAAGTGGAAAACCCAATCAGCTTTAGCAGTCCTGGTACAGACGGCAAATTTCTCTCCCAAAATGTGGTTGTGATGGGCAAAGCTGGAACATCCTGTGGAGAGAAAACATCCATTACCAACATAACATCTCCATGGTTAGAGTCAGGATACATATAAAAAGATTCTTGAGCAGAAATAGAACTGGGCTGAAGCCATTCATGTTATTAAGAAGTACAGAGTATGTAAGTTTTCTACTCAGTTAAAAGGAATAGGAAGAAGCACATGAAAAAGATTAATTGACCAGTTAAGAAGTGCATTTATTTCTGATCTGATGTTTCAGAGTTGTCAGATGGATAACTTCCCTTAGTTTCTCTTATTTTCCTGTTAGAGAAGGACAGTTTTGTTAAGTAAGAAAAGATTACTGTGGCTTTGGTTTACAAAGCTTAAAAAAAAGCCACTATTTTTTTTTTCTCATCCACAATACCAAAGATAAAATAATAATTCATTTAATCCACATAAAAACTTACAATCGATTCAGGTTCTGGCTTCCAAATTTCAGTGTCTGGGATTTTCCTCATAGCAAACATTACCTGAAAGTAAACAGCATTTTCTAGTAAGCACCACTTGTTCTTTGAAGGGGAAAAAGGCTGGCTTTCAGTGTTTGTTTTAAAATAGCAAAAATAGCATGATTAAGACAACAACTTAGCACAGAAATCTCTGTGTATTTAAATTTTAAAGAAAATGTGATCTTTTTACAACAAATTTCTGGGGAGGCCAAATACTCAGTAAAACACCCCTCTTAGTAGAAAACAGAAAATGTAAGAGAAGAAGCTCTCAGTGTTTAGTTGCTCCATGTCAGATACCAGAACTTGATTAGTCTTATGTGACTAAGGTAATATTAATATGACTAAGAGTTAAGTATACACTCACAGCAAAGTGAGGTGTGCATACACAAATGCAACAAGAGCAACCAATATAGTCATGAGTGGTTTGTTTTGTAAGTTTTACCATGATGAAGGGAGAGGAACACAATCCTATAACGAAATACCACCGCTTTCAGCTAGAAAAAAAGTAAGATTAAAAAGGAAACCTTCACAATGAAAAAGTAACCATTCATAGTATCAAAGACACCAGATACAAATAGGAAAGCAAAGATTGTCTGAATTGAGAGTAATAAAAGACAGCAAGATGAACTGCTACAGTAAAATGAAACGGAGGTGGTGATATTAATGTTCTTCCTATTCCAGTCACTTGTAGATTTAACAAGATTTGCTGTGTTTTACAATAGGCTTTTATTCTAGACAAGATTCAGGAACGCTGTCAACTTTTCAATAAAATAGAGTGGGAAACATCCCTGTACTGGATTTTAAACTTACTTTCCCTCCACAAGTAAATGAGGGAATGAAAAACATCACATTTTTACTGATCAAGCTCACTTGCCAACTTCTCTGCTAACATCTGTGGAGGTTGTGCTGCAATGGATATTCTTACATTAAAGAGGTCATGAAGCACAATCTATGGGGATTTTCAAAGAGCCTTTCCTAAGCATTCCAAGTCTAATGTTTCTTCATCCTTTTTGAGTCTATCCTCTTTTTCAGAATGTCTAAAAATGTTAATACTCAGGTCTCATTTTGCCTCCAACCAGAATATATTTCATCTTCCATAGACTATTTGACAGCATCCCTAGTTTTGGGTTTGTGCCTCTACCTCTCTGGCTGCTCTTTCTCCAGCCTGTATGGCCCCCTCCATGTATCCACTCCACTCTGTGGCTGTCTCAGTGCCAGCAAAGTAGATCCTGCCAATGGGCTGTCGAAGAATCCTTGAGGGAGAACAAGCAATAAATCGCATCAGCCATATCAGACAAGACAACAGAATCTTTAGATTAACATTAGAATAAATATTATATAAATGTGTTATAAATAATAGCAGTTACTTAGAGATACTAACTTCGAGTGGGTTGAGCTGGATGGGTAGTTGGCATTGCAAGGTATTTCTTAAGGTAAACAAATCTCTGTTCATGTTTTCTAAACTTTCACATTGCAGTTCTTGCAGCACTATTTCTAGATGTGAATTTAGTGCTTGTGTAGATGTAAAAGACAATTAGTTTGAGATGAGACTTTTTATATCTCATAATTTTATACAGTGTCTTAAGTACCAGGGCTAGGTGATGCTGCATCTTCATACTTCACAGTGCACCATTCTGAAATATATCCCCCTAATATCTAAGTAACAACCAGGAAATAAAACATTTTATGCTGTATTTTTCCATAATTCGCAATAATTAGTGTCATTAAAATTACTTTAAAAATTAAGGACTCCACACGTTCTTCATTACAGCTGTTTTGTTGGTCTCAGTTTTTTTGTTTTTTTGTTTGTTTTTTTAATTGTGAATACTTATATTTCAAGTAAACACTAAAAACTACGTATCTGAAAGCCAATCACAGCAAACCCTTTTCTTTTTTGTAAATCTTATTTTCATGCAAAAATGTTTGCCCAGGAGGACCGTATACAATTGCACGCTGTTAAGGTATTAAGTCTTGTCTGCTAAAAGGAACTGTCCAAAGAAATGACTAGAATGTCATTGTTGATAGGAATTAACTCTCCACAAGTATTTACAAAACACCAGCTAAAGATAGTCCGGAAATGGTAACACTGATCTCAAATATCTAACGTCTGTTTTGTAAACAGAAGCTGAAAAATTCCTAGTTCCCTTCCAAAAATCTACTCAGCTGCGTTCACCAAATAACAAAAAGGGGAAAAAGAAATAACAACAAAACAAAAAAACCCCACACAACAAACCCTAATGATACTGTACTCATCCATCATAAAGCCCAACTGAGACAAGTGGAAGGTTATAAGATCTGTGTAAAATATTCTCTAGCAATCTCAAAGGTATAAAGCCAACAGAGTGACAGAGGATTTATGACCCTTCCCGAGATTATTTATTAACTTGGTCTTATCTTGCTACTCCGAAGCCCACTATAAATAGACACTGTACCTTCCATACTGAGTCATTACGCCTGGTGGGAAGTAGGCTGTGTAGCAGCCTCCAGAATACTGCTCTTCACACCAGTTCTTCTCTTCATAATGCACTGGCTGTAAAACAGACATTAATTCACTCAAGGAAAAGGATAAAGTCCCAGAGAAGCTAATAAGAGAACGGAGGAGACAGCAGTGAAAATAGCTTATGATTTGTTGCTGACAATGCCTGACAAGATGAGCACATTTAACAAGTCTGTTAATGCAGTATGGATCAGACACAATAAACCTTAATTTTAGACACTGCTAGCTGTTTAAAAAAATAGCCAATCTGAGCACTGCAGAAGATAATCCTCTTAATCTGTCAATGTAAATTTATGCTCTGAGCACAAATTTATGCTTTGAGCCATGAAAAGCAAAATTAACCTCTGGTATAAACTGGTGTAATATTTGTAATGTGTACACTGGGTACAAAAACATACTGTTAAAAAATGCGAAGTATGGTACTTGCATGGTTTGACATACAGTATCACTATGTTTAAAATGATGTAATCTTGAGATTGGTGTCTACAACATTTAGCTCATGTAAAATTGCCCTTAAAGGATAAAGGGCTTTGATCACATAACCTAAGTCGGAGATGACACAAATCCTATCAGTTATTTACCATTACAGAAAAGAGAAGGGAAAGCAAAGACAAAAAGAAAAATATATGTAGTAGTGGATCTTAGCAACTAGTAAGAGAGAAGAAACATTGTGCTCAACAAGGATTAAGATGGAATCTCAGAACTGTTGATATTTATGGTGGTAAACACAATGAATCCCACCCTCAGCAATGCAGAGAATGAGAATATATTTGTCTTTTTAACTGCTTCATGAAAGTATTTGTATCCTCTCTGTCAGGTACAACACAAGACTTGCTGTAACATACTCTCCACTTCTCCACAGAGAGCAGCAAAACCTCCTGTATCATGAGCCACTTCCCAAACAGTGCTGTGCTCCAGCGCACTGCTGCATTCCAGTCTCATTCTGCCCTTCCCAAATGCAGCAATACTGATGAGAGACACCAAGATTTAGATTGTGTGCTTACATGTAAAGCTTCCTCTGATCCCAAAACTTTTGCATAGAGTTCACACAGCTTTGTCTTCCTGCAAGAGAAAAACAACAAAAGGCTTCTGTGTAAGAAAAAATACACTGCCTCTAAAATGTTCAAGTTTCAAGATAGTAAGTATAAGTATTTGCTCAAACTTGAGGTTCCACTTTTGAGATCTATTCTAATTGCTCAGACTCTGGAGCAGATCACTTTAGGAATATCTTTCACTCAATAAACTTCTGTGCTGCATAAATGCCAATTTTACCAGCAGTTATGCAAGCTGTTCCCTTAAGATAACTCTAGCAGCCCAAGTTCATATATTACCCAAAGGTCCTTTAGGCTGTCAGGAAAAAAAAGAAGTAAGGGATTGCACTTTTTTTCTTGGCACGTAGTCCAAGATAAAATTCGTTCTTACAAAGATGCAGGTATTGATAGCCTGAGGCTCTCAGAGAAACAGTTCTTTATTTCTGTATCTATAAAATCTCCTCCTGTTTTAGTTTATGAGTCTATAAATCCATGAATACAGTTCATTCTGTAGCAAGCCTCAAGTGCAATTAAGTTCGTTCTTATAAGTTTTTGGGTCTTACATTTAGCTGCACTGCACCAATTTCCAAAAAGAAGATCAAGACGAAATAATAGTTAAGCCATTATGAAAACCAAATAAACACACAAACACAACACTGAAAAGGTGTTTATTTCTGGAAGCAAACCCTATGCTCCACAGAAAGCCACGTTTTGGCCACAAGTCACAGCAATGCAGCAGCCCCAGCTCCATATCTGCATGGGTCCCATTTCCAACCCTACAAGAGTATGAGAAAATCCTACTGATAGTGCCCTAGGATGCAGTCCAGCTATACCCACGGGCAGCTGAACTCAAGGAATACTATAAAAAGAGAATGAGAAAAAGAAGAGGAAGGCCTGAAGGCCTTTAAAGAAGGTGTCCTTCTGTGCAGGCTAGGGCAGAACTGTGGGCCAAGGGCATTGTTGCTGCCGGAAGGCAATGAGCCTAGTGGCAGTACATGAAGGGGAAGCAACTCCTTCCTGAAGCTCCTGGACAGAAGCAGAAATACAGAGTGACTGGATAGGGGACCTAGAGAGCTGTGGGACCTAAATATGAACATCTTCTTGTAGTCAGGGATCCAGCAACAGCCATTACGAAAGATACCAGTTCCTCTGCCTCTCACTCTCCGAGTGAAGTGACCACCATGCCCTACATTCAGATGGCAAATGCCCTCTGTTAGGATCTGCCCACCACCTCTCACAAATGCCCACTGAGCTCCTGCTTTTATGGCAGGTCAATAACACTGCAAGGCTCCAGTGAGCATCAACTCAGGGACCCATCTGCTCCTGTTTCTTACAGCACCATGATGAGGATGAGGAGCACCCCTCAAGATCCACATGTGCCCTGCCCCTTTTCCACGTGTGACATGTGGACCCTCCCAGGAGCCCAGAAATGGCAGAGCAGAAGGTAGTAAGGATGCTCCGGTATGGACATCTGAAGGGCTCCAGGATGCTGCAAGTTCACTGCTGTTTGCCAACCACACTGCAAACACACATAAATTTAGTTAAAGATAGTTGTGTAAGAGAAAACATTAAGCTTCAGGTCAAGGGCATCTTCAGACTGTGAAGAAACTTTGACCTTGAAAGGAATTATTTATCAGTAACACAGTATTCGAAAGAAAGAAAAACCACCACAAGACAACACACAGAAAAGTAGTTTCCAAAGAACTGCAATGTACCAACAGTAATCTGCCACTGAGATAATTCTCCCTAATAAGAGCAATCCCTGCAGATGCACTGGCCTCTCTGCACCATCTGTCTCCTTCGTTTCCGAACAGTTTAAATAAATTCTTATTTATGAATTTATTGCTAATGCTTGTATGAAACATATGGAATACATAGCAAGTAAAATCCTTATTTCTTGGCTTTGGACTCAGCTGTGAAATTGCCACCAGTACTAAACAAGAGGAATGTTACCAGTGGAGCTGTTTAGGTAGGATCCTATCAAGAGTGACACACAATGATTCCTCCCTGCAGTGAGGATGAAGTGCACATGCAGACATGCAGCTCCTTGCCCTGGTCTTTTATCCCAAGGCTATGTGATACCTTTGTTGTGCAGCAATGAAAGGTAGGGTAAAACCTAACATTGTCATTACTCATTGGCACCTGGCCTAGCTGGAAGGAAGTGGTGGGATTCACCCCCTTACATCTGGCTTAAACTGCAAAGCATTTCCCACGCCCTCCCACCACTGATGTTTACAGCCATGATTTAAGATAGCTGCCACAGACACTATATCCCACTCCTCACACATCCAGTACTGAAAACCTGACTCTCTTGATCCTGCGACAAAGCTGGAGCCTAGCTATTGCTCATAGTATCTGTCTGTATAGAAACATTAAGGTTGGAGAAGACCTCTAAGATCATCTAGTCCATCCACCTATCACCAATATTACTCACTAAACCATGTCCTTCAGTACCACATCCACACATTTCTCAAACACCTCCAGGGATGGTGACCCCACCACCTCCCTGGGCAGCCTGGACTGCCTCACCATTCTTCCAGAGAAGAATTTTTTCCTAATATCCAACCCAAACCTCCCCTGGGACAACTTAAGGCCATTACCTCTCATCCTATTGCTGCTACCTCGGAGAAGAGGCTGACTCCTACCTTGCTACAACCTTCTTTCAGGTTATTCAGCGATAAGATCTCACCTGATCCTTCTCCAGATTGAATAATCCCAGTTCCCTCAGCCACTCTCCATAGGACTGCTGCACCAGAACATCGTAACCTCTATCTAAATAACAGAAACCATTTGCATTGTGCCTTCTCCTGGACTCCAGTTTCCAGTGGAAGGAGACTTGTGCTGGTGTACAAGGGAGAAGCTACAGTCTAAGAGGCTACTGCCTGGACTGGCTGTGGTCAGGACCACATAGGTCAGAGAGGCACATTTTAATCCCTGCACCAGGGTGTATCTACCAACACACGCACATTTCATGACCATTCTTTACTGAAACAAATTCCTTTCTTCAGTTGTGGCTTATACGTCACTAGAATAACCCTTTACAGAAATAGAATTGGTTCGCAGGTATTGCTCAGTAATATCTCATAGGCTGACACAGTGTAAGATGTCATTTGGTGTTTACGATGACTGAAAACACTGGGCATGCTGGATTTCAGAATAACTACATTACTTCTATCCACCAAAGTCTGAATCCAATACTGACAAAATGAAGAGAGCCTGTGATTCCAGGCTGTCACTTCAAAAGACTGGGATACTAACAGCCCTAGCTAGATGCATTATCCACAGACTCCTAGACTACCTGCAAACTCATTTTGAGATGACTGCATCTCCTCTACTTAGGCTAGCCATTACCCTAAAAATATTTGCTTATTTGAATATGATATTCCTTGTGGTATGTTTAAAATACAAATACATTTTCTCTGTGTCAAAATAAAGCTCTTCTCATTTCCACAGTCTACATGTAGCTTTTAATTTAATCTGATCCTGTGCATCAGTGTGATGGAAAAAAAAGTTCACTATTTTGTAAATTCTATTTTCATAATAGACAAAAGGGCAGTTCTGTATGCACACATTTGTTTTCAAGACAGTAACAAAGACCTTCATCTGTGCCTGAAGGGCATTTTTGTCTGCAACTGTGGGAGGAGAGCTGGAGGCAGCTTTTTGACCTCTCTGTGATCCTAAGGTCTTGTTCAAAGCAGATACAGCAGCATTAGGGTTCAGTAAAAGATGCTGAAAGGATCCACCAGGATGACTAGCAAAATCAAGCACAGTGGACAGACCTATCCCTTCTGACAAGCTTTGAAAGAGCTCAGAGCAGTTGCAGGAAGCTAGACAGGTAGCAGTGGAGGATGAGGCTGCCCTAGATCCTTCCCAGTGAGCTCAGCAGGATATATACACTACTTCATAGTCAGCAGCTTACAGCAGCTCTTCTACTGGGGACACGCAACCAGAGCAGCCCTGCTGGAGGCTGAGAACCAGTTCCAGAGTGTTTCCAAACAGAAGAGTCTGGTTGCCACATCAGCTGCCTCTTTGGATGAAGGCTCCACGGGATTCTCCCCAAAAAACAAATAAGAGAAATTCTTCCTAAAAGTGACAATTCTGCCTATTGCCACAAGGTTACATCCTCCTTCCAATCTGGGCACCTTTTCTTGCTCTGGTTATTTACAACAAAATTCAGACTCTGAACCCATTCAAATTTCCAACGTTTGTACTCACCTTTCTTCTTTTGTGAGATTAGTCAGTCTTCTACACTTTCGAGCAAGAATGAAACTGTAAAAAAGGAAGACCACAAACAATTTATTTCCATTATGTTACTACATTTCCAGCATTATTTAAAATACCCAAACTTTTGGATGAGGTGATGTGATCAGTAATATTGGCTTTCGGGTCACTATCCAAAATATCCATTTCACCTCATGTAATGACTTAAGCTTTACTCACTATGGATGGAAGTCATAGGTTGTAATATCTGTATGAGCTGTTTCCCAGAGACCTAAATTTTATACAGCAGTGTATGCAGCATATAATAACAATAGCGGAAATCTGAGATTGACTAGGAAATCAGTAACTTTTTAAGATTGATCTGCCAGATTTAAAATAAAAATAATGCAGTGCTAGAGAACAATTTCATTTTCAAATTTTCATGTAAAGAGCTGCAAGTTTTGGGGGAGCAAAATATTTGGAGAAAACATTAAATTTGTGCATTCACTCCCTTTTTTCCTCCTCCTTTCTTTCTGCTTCTCCACTTTTATATTTTGCAACATGACAAGACAAAATATGACAGGGAGAAAAAGAGAAGAAACAGTATTTTGTATTTTAAAATTTACTAATAAATCCCAGTGAGAATTTTATTGGAAGTAAGACTCATAGAAAATATTCACCATACACTGAGATCCAACCCTTTAACTATCATAGAATCATAGAATATCCACAGTTGGAAAGGACCCACAAAGATCAAGGAGCTTATTTTATCAAAGCATTCAAAAGTAGCAGATTTTCTGTTTCAGTTGTTTCTTCTAAGACAAAATAAAAAGGCTTGAACTGGACATCTTTTCTGCCTCTTACCCTATTATAGCAGGAAAGCTGCCATCAGGTTTAGTATCATCAAGTGTTAAACCAATTGCAGCATCCTCATCTTCAATCATCATGGTACCACAATACCCTGTAAGCATAAGGGGGAAAAGAAGATAGGACCCATGCATTTGAACACAGCAGTGCGCTTCTGAGATGCTGGGAAATATTCAAAATTTATCTAGAAAAAGCCCTAAACAACCTGATCTAAATTCACACTGCTTTGAGCGATGAACTGAATTAACTGACATCCAAAGTTCCCTCCCAAAGCATATAGTTCTCTGATTCTTCAATTCTAATACAAGGATATACAAAAATGAAGGAAAGGAGAAAGAAACAAAAACAACACAAAACATGCAGAGTGATCTCCATCAAGTGACAAAAACTAGCACACATCCCTTGCTGACCTTCAAGGCAGACCACATTGGCTCATGGAAGTGCTAGATACTATCTAGAAGGGGTCTGCTGACAACAATTTTTGGAAATGTCATTTAAGAAAAGGCCAATAAAAGAATCCTCTACTCTTGAATTCAAGTTATAAAAATAAATTATTCTGCAGCCCAGTTAGTAAGGTTGCACAGAAACTGCAGAGAAACAGATTGTTCTCAGATACCGAAGATATTCAAATGCTCCTAGCACAATTGTTTCTGTATGTGACATTTATGTCAGACCCAGGAGGAGATGTTTGTACATTGTTTTGAAAATGCAGGTGTTCTTAAAAGAACAATCAGAAGAAAAGGAGAGTACGAAAACTATGGATTCTACCAGGAAATGGAGTCATCTCTCGCTAATCCATTCCAAAACCTAATGGCCAGAATATGTCAAAATCTAGAACTGTTAAAATCATTCACAGAGATGAAGGGTGTGTGACATTTCTACACAACTACAAATGGGGACTCATAACCACTGAAGAGAAATGAGTGTTTATTACAGCACAATTTGTCTGAGAGTAAGTTGCAAAAGAAATCTGAGGAATCAGGACATAAATGGAGCAGGTAGGGATGTCTGTGGGAAGATACTCTAAGTGAATGCTTCCCAGTGCATCTAGAAGGCAGAGCTTTTGCAGGCTGATAATTGATAAGACCTCTCTCCATCATATATCACTTGTACCTTTAGATTACTGTACAAGTGGGAGAGACTTATCTCATAATCATGAATCTCAAGAATCTGAAGGAAAAAGAGAGGACAACAAAGAACAACTAAGGTACTAAGCAACAGGCAAGAGTGCACGTTGCTTTACCCCTCACATCTACTCCTCCTCTTCTTTTTCTTCTCCCACCCACTCTCTTTTCTAAACCGTTTTCCCTCAAATTTCTCAAGCAGGGAAAGGCAAAAATGGTATAGAAGTATAAGAAATTTCCTAAGACCCATAATTCTCTGAACTCGTAGCCTGCTCTGCTCCCACATACCTTCTCCTTCTCTCTGTCACAATTATTACTACTATTCCCTTTAATTAAAACATAATACCCTTCTTCCTCCAGAAGGTTTCCTTATAGTACACAATGCACTTGATGACTGAGCCCATCGGGATTCGGTTGATGAGCTGGTTTCTCATTGGGGGCAAAGGCGGGTTGAAATGAATCTTCAAACAAAGAACTGGGGGAATGGCACTGATCACATATTTGCCCTGGAAAAAAAATTATACATAAGCCAAATACATTCTCTACTACTTCAACCTAAATATTGCTCTAATGATCTCAGCAGACTTCTAGAGAGGTTGCAGGGTTTATCTTTCAAAAGCAATTTTGGCATTTAGCATAAGAATTGTGAAATCAAACCCTCACAAAATCCTGGTTGCTAAAACAACAAACAAGCATTATATAAACAGCCATCTGTTCCAATGATGGGCAGCTGCTCTTTTCCCAGCTCCTGAAAAAATCCAGGGGAGAGATTTTGTATGTTACAAGAGTTTGTTGGTCTTCTTTCCATCTGGTCTCTTTTCTTACAACTTTGAAGCAAAAATGGAAATGCTTTCATAGGAACTTTATTACCAAGCTACATTGCTGTCTTCACTCTACTACTGCCTGTTAATTCTGAAGGTAACAGAACACAAAGTAGAGATGCTTGTGAGGAAGGAATTTCAATATAAACTTTGCTTTTCAGAGCTTTTTTTAAAGCTCTGTTATTGATTACTATTAGGCAGGGACAACCAGAAAACGTGACTTGTCATAGTCATTTCAGGATCTGTTATATTTTTCTACAGGATTTTTGAAAAGTCACAAAGGAAAACTAAAATTTTCTAGCTGTCCAAACAAAAATGGTTGCTGAGATGTAAGAGGTTTCATCACCTCATATAATTCATGATCCAAGGTTTCCACTACGACATTTTCACCCGACTGGTCAATGCGGACTACTGGTTTCTTCAGTTTCACTCGGCCTCCCAAGCGTTCCATTATCTTTTCACTGATCTGCCCAGAGCCTCCTACAAACTTCCTCTCCTGAAACACAGAAAACAACAACATAGCAGAGAGAAATCAGCAGAACAGTACCTGCAAATGACAAGTCTTTTGCTTGGGATTCAAACCAAATTCTCTTCTTCTGTTATTGCCAAATCTTTTTAATTAAGTTTAGCAGTTTCACTTGGAAAATGTCTCCACTTTTTCTTTCAGTGAACTTCTGCACCTCCAATGTTTGACTACCAGCCAAAACTAGAAGTATCAGTAATGTCATGAGAAAAACTTATCCTCATGCAGTCTCCAAATGGATTCCACAGATATGTGTGAATAAGCAACGTTTCCTATAAGGATTTAATCTTTTAAACCTTTCTCTGAGTTCACTCTTTTCACTGCTTAAGTCTGCAAAAGAAGTAGAAACCCTGATCTACCTAATAACAAAGTATAAGAAATGAAATAGCTCACATCAAAAATGTATCCTGCAGGATGTAACCTAACTTAACTTAAAAAAAAAAAATCACCTCTAACATACTGGAGAATACAAATAATATTATATGAAAAGTATTTATAATCAAATTATCTAGAATTATTGATTTATCTGTGCATATCTAATGATGTATTTTAATGTGCTGTAATGAATTCATATTTTTATCTTTAGGTATTTATTTATGACTAAATAACTTTTCTAAAAATACAATTGTTTCTAACATACTAAGTAAAATTTGCATTTCTAAAGTAGACCATTAATAGAGTCTTCACTTTCTTGAAATGCAGACGTAGAACCAATGTGCCAATTTACAATCATTTTAGAGCGACACTATACTTCAGTATAGGTGTTCATTTTCTTCAGACTGATTTTAAAATCTTTACAGGCTTAATCCTTGAAAGCTTGTGTTTTCAGGAACTGAGCTCTCGGCTACAATTCCAGTATCCATTTGAAGTGCTTCTACATGCTCCTGCAGTTAGCATTTCCATCTTCATGAAGTAGTTCTGAAGTGGTAAGGCTCGCTTCAGCCCCATGACATTTCAAACTGAATAAACAATGTGTTCTGACCAGAGCCCAGAAAAAGAGACAGAGTCAGGAACTGCTATAAATGTACTGATCCCTAGGTCAATGACTTCAGCACACAACCTTCAACACAAGTTTTCCAAGAGTCTGATTACTGTATAAATACATGCAAATAGTGCTGTTGCTATTGTGCCATTGGTCAAAGTCAGGGGTGTATCAGCTTGCCCTCTGAACTAAACTGTATATAAGCAGAAGAATGGAACTTAAAGAAAGGTCCATCAACAGCTGCAGAAGGTGATGGCTGACAGTACCTGCCCTCCATTGGTTGTTGAGAAAATCCTGGCTGTCCCCCCACATTGCTTCACGTACCACAAAAACCAGAGAGCGGACACCTCATGGGGTTCCGAAGTGACATCCACATTTACAAACAGAGTTGCAAAACTCTTGGCAGCCCTGCAGCAAAGACAAGAAAGTGTGTTGCTTTAAAGACTGAAGGAAGATGTCAATCTTGTTCTTTAGTTGGGGAGGTAATGACTTTGTCAACTTCTTTTTCCACTGGAATTGAGGGCAAAGAATTCCTTGATTTCAGTTGAAAGACAAAACAATAGCAATTGGTTGTATGGAACATTTTTCAAGGAATCTTGTAAAAAATGTTAATCAAATACTGCTGTATTCCAGCAAAATTAGGAAACACAAGAGCCAATGAAAGCTAATGGCATTTTAGGCTACTAATACAAAATCAGCTTGCCATCCCAGACTCGGGATTATGGGAAGGAAGCTTTCCTGTCTTCACTGGACAGCAAAACCATCTCGTCCTCCCGGTTCCTGGGTTATATCCAACATCTGCTGTTCTGCTTGCACTTGTGAAATGCCTGCCCCTCAAGCACACTGCATACAGATTATTCAACATTTGCCATTTAAAAAGGCTAGGTATCTTAGATGTTAATTATCTCAGGTCTCTGGTTAGTCAGCACTCCCCCACACCGTTCTCTTCTGTTGTGCTTGGGGGGGCTGCTGCAACAGGAACACACCAAGGAAAGAAATACAAGAAGGAAGCCATAAAAGAGGCCACAGTATATACAGACTCAGGCAAATGTCTGCCAGAAAAAAAAAAAAAAAAAAAAAAGTAAAGAAGAGGACAGTTTCTGTTGCACAGTTCAGTATTTTAAATGGTGGTCTCTTACCCAGCAGTGATGAACACAGAAGTGGAAAAGTGGTCTGTGTCTGAAGAATGATTACTGCCTTATGTCCTGCTGTTGGTAACTTTCATTAGTGGAATAAGTAAAATGGCAGCACAAAATGGGAATTACTGTATAAAATTCTACATTTTGGGATACTGTAGGATGTATGGCTCATTCCTCCTGTCAAAAGTAAATGCTTCTTTTACCCCCATTCTGAGAAAGATTTTAAAATGATATTTAGAACAGGACCCCAAGATGCTCAGCTTAATTGCACCATGAACAAAAGTGATTGGGCGTCTAAATGCATTTCATATGCTAAGCACCAGATAATGAATGAACTCCAAAGCCAGCACTGAATCCACTTTCAGCTGAACGTTTTTCAGCCTTTGAACTTCCAAAACAATTAAAAAAAAAAAAAAAAAAAAGAAAAGCATAATTCAAACATACTATTCCAAACTCAGTTGCAGTTCTACATCGAAGAAAAGGTCTCCTATCCCTGCTAAAAATGCACACAGCCCTGCTGAAGTGAAAAGCTAACCCACTTTCTGAAATGAGTGTGTTCTGACTTCATTATTGACTGCTAAAAAATAATACAGAAAATATTTATCATTTCTATCTGCGTAAAGACATACTGTAAAACATGATCAGCACTGAAAGATATTTTGTTTAATGGGAGAATTAGTGCATGTGTTTACTAATATCTCATAGACAGAAGCTACTAGGCAGTAGTTAAAACCTTATCATTTCTGCTGCCTTCTCCCATTGCTTTTCAGCATTTCAGTTCCCCAGTTTCCTCTGGTGTTTTACCTAGAAATGGCAGTATGATTTCAGCCAAGAGCACATAGGGCACTTCTAGCATATGAGACTAGCCAAAAGCAAATCTGTATGGTCCGTTAAATAAGAGGAAATAGTAGAAGGCTACCCTTCTGGATCACTACCTTCCAGAGTGGGAAGTTTCTAAAGCATGTTATCCAAATCTGGGCAAATCAAGCTGAGATGCACAAATAAAATCTGAAAAGCATCTTGGAATTAAGGGAGCCTGACAGTCATGCCAATACTGAAGTAAAATGTCAAGACTTATTCCATCACAGAGTTTGAAAAATTATGATTGTAGAGCTATCAGATATGACTACAGCATGTGGAGTTTAAGATGGCCAGCAGGATGAAAGCATGTATTTCTATTTTGTTTAACCAAATACGGACAGTGGCACAAATGAGAAACGCTTTCTATATATGTATGTACAATTATAATTCTTGTGCAAATGAAAACAAAATGACCAGAACACCGAAAATTTTGGACTTGAGCCTGCTGTTGATTAACAAGATCGTGTTACCCTCTGAAGGTTGGCTGAAACCATAAAAATGCTCCCCAGATGTCACTGGCAGCGTCAGGCTTTTCCACTAAGGTTGTTCAGATGCCCTGCAGCAGAGTGTGGGGTGCTCAGAAATTCTGAAGCTGTTGCTTTTGAAATCAATCTCCTTTACAGCAAAGAAGAATTAATGTATTTTTGTTTCAGTGTGAAGAAAAACAATGAAACTGCTCTTGAATGGCAAGTAAAGAAAAATTGTTTTGATGTATACATAAAAAAAAGGAAGCACTCATTCTCAGTTTTTCCCTGGGTGGTTTATAGTGCAGCAGTTAAACAACAGAGTGATGGGTGTTAGACTGATTTAGTGCCATTTCAAGACAAATGTTATTCTCACAGCACTTTGGTAAAATCAGCTGGTCCAGTGAAGAATAAAGGTAGGCTCTTCCATCAAAGGCGTGATTCAGAAACCTGCTGTAGCCAGAGCATGTTTTCATGAAACACATTTTGACATATATCAGATAAAAAGTACTACCCATGTATTCAGAGGTAATCCCTTACACAAAATCCATTTTCCTTATATCTTCATATCAGCCTAAAAAGTTATGGAAATATAACATAAACTACTGCGTATGCTGATAGATGTTGCAGTCTATCATAAAAATATTTTCTCATCTCATTTCCCTAAAAAGGCTGTATTTTAGTGGTAATTATATCTGTTTGCAAAGCAGTAGGGCCTATTTGTAGTTCTAAGGTATATAAACATAATCTCTTATATCTACTTCCATATTGAAGAGTTTCTTACTTTGTCCAGCAAATTTTATCTATGAAATCTTGCATAGTCATTCTGTCCCATTCTTCTGCATGTGGAGCCTTCCATGGAGCTTCGTTGGGAATCTAAGGTAACATAAAACAGTGTTCATCAGCAAATGAATGAATGTCAGAAGAAAAAGATAAAAAGTGAACTAATTGTTTTCAGGTTAAAGTAAGGAAATCTGGAGTCTTGTTTAGGTCTATTTTCAAAATAACTTTTATGTTTTAATATTCATTTTTAATAATTCATTCTGAATGTGTTATCTTCAAAAGAAATACCATTTTGGGTTAGAATTAAAAGTTTAGGCAAAAAAGGAGAGAATTAACATTATAAGCTGAATGACTACATGAAAGACAAATATGTAAGATGGGAGGTAGGGAACAGAACTTCTGCTTTATCGCCAACATTTGCAACATCACCAATATAATCTCATCTTTATATGATTACTCAGCTTGCAAATTCCTGACAGGTAGTACAGTGAACTTAATTGAATATGCCTTGAGGGTAGCTCTTTTTTATGTATTTTTGTAAGATTTAACAGAGGCTAATTTTAGAGTTAAGAGTTAGAATATAAAGCACAGTACTGAGGGATGACTCTGGTTTGTTCTGTGTCTCTCTTGTTCATCTACGCAAGTTACAGTGGGTTCTTTTCAAAACCGTGTAACTAAATGGAAATCATGAACTACTGGTGACAAGCTGAGTGGTTGGGTTGAATTTGAGTGTGGAGAAGGATATATGTTACAGGCTGACAAGTCTCTTAAAATGCTAATTCCTCAGTCACTGTGCAAAACACTAAATCACAAGCATAAACCCGGATGCCCATATATAAAAAACTGCAAAGGTACAACTGTAGACAGGCTCAGCAGTATGGCTTTCAGAACAAGCTTGCAAGGATGCCATTTACATGTGTTCTGACTACCGGTGTGGAGCAAAATACACATACCAAAATAATGTTGCTCCTGCCAGCACTACACCCATTCAAGCTAGAGCAGCTTTGCCTATCTGCATCCTGGTTCAATTTTTACTTTACTCCTCTGATTAGACCCTCACAGAGCTGAAGTAGTCAGCTGCAATTCCTCAAGCCATA
This sequence comes from Tragopan temminckii, assembly GCA_028571105.1. Taxonomy (NCBI): domain Eukaryota; kingdom Metazoa; phylum Chordata; class Aves; order Galliformes; family Phasianidae; genus Tragopan; species Tragopan temminckii. The sequence continues at coordinate 92,036,997 of JAOWBP010000001.1, read as the reverse complement.
CCTCCTTTCCCATTTCATCCATGGTCCTCCACAGATTGTTGTAGTCCAGGTAGGCCAATGGATTCCACAGAGGAGGGAACGCACCTTTAAAGGGGTAAGATTTACCCTACAAGATGATTAAAAAAAAAACACAAACAATAAGCTAATAAAAACTAAAATTAAATCATAATCATAGCTTCTATGTGCAGGAAACCACACTAGATGGTTGAATGTTCACTAGAAGAACACACAAATTTAATCACTAAGTCGCTAAGGTCAGTCCAAAAATGAAACAGAACAGTACTGCTCAAACGAGATGAGAAACTGGCTGTTTCTGAAAATAAGAAACATATGTTGCACATTTTCCTAAGTGCTCGTGAAAAGACTGAATTGGTAATTGCATTTAGTATTTTTTTTCTTTCGAAATCAGACCAAAGCAGCTGTGATGAGCTCTATCAAGCACTAAAATCATAGCTCAGAGACATTCCTGGAACAAACTGATTTTAGCTGCAAGAAAACATAGCATTTAATAACAAAACCAGCATTCCTCTCATTCAACAACCACATCTCTGGTAATATAGAGATTCTAGAGGTGGCAGCATGGCCAATACCAATGTCCCAGTTATACCATTATGCACTTAATAGTTAGATTTTATAAGTTTAGCCACTGCTATGAATTCAGAAAGTCCAGCATAATTAAGGGCAGAATATGACAGGTAATTGGTGGAGCTATTTCACTTATGAGGTATTTCCCTGTCTGACTATAGGTATGGCACCATAATAGCTTTAAAAAGTCACAAGGAATTGCTCATTAGCATTATATGGTTACTCATTTCTTCATAGCGTGTTCTGGACTCCAACGAGTAAATGAATAATTAAGATCATATTATGTGCCACAGCTTATATTTCGAAACTTATATTATATTACATATTTAAGCGGGCAGTGCATTTGCATGAACATCAGTTGGCAGAAGTACTAACTTTTAAGTGATACTTGATACAGTGCCACAGCAACTGATCACTAAAAGATTTACTCAGTCTTTCTTCAAGAGAAAACACCGCATCACGATCAAGTATTTAGAATCAGGTAAAAATGAAAAAACAAGACAGTATCTCACTGAAGACAGCATCCAAAGATCACTTGCATGAAGAAGGATTGAGCTAGATTTGATTTAACCTCTTTATGTGAAAGAAGGACATTCAAAACTGCAAACACTGAAAGAGACAGTAAAAGAGCAGAAAGGGATATTGAGAGACTAAAAAAACTTAGTCTGGAAATAACAAAATCAGATATAACCTTGAAAAATGCTGGCTTATAATGTTGAGGGCCTCTAATTCAAAGAGAAAGAAACTTAGAAAGCAGAAATCCCAAAACCCAGGGATAAGAGTAAAAACAAATTAGAAATCTGTAAAAACAACAACAACAAAACAAAAACAGCAACAACAACAAAAAAACAACAAAAACCAAAAACCCAAACAAACGAAAAACACACAAAGCCCCACAACAGATTAGAGGAAGAAGAAATTGTTTTTTTCACCTAGTCTTTGTGAGACTAATGGAATTCTCCTAAGAAACACCAAGGTAAGGAAAGTCAGAACGAAAGCAAAGTGTGAGATGAAAGAAATTCATTCTTTGTTACAATGGCATGTGAAGAAGTAACTGCAAAACAGCAACTCCATTTTGCTGGGTTTTTGAAGAGAGACTATGGTTTGTAACATGCCAAAATGTCAATATAAAACAAAGTTTTCTATCAACAGTTTTGTTACAGTTGGAGTTGATTCCCAGCCACGAGGCAGAGGTACGAAGTTACAAAACACCTCACTTTCAATCTAAGAATGGACTTTACAGCACACATTCAGAAATACTGCAGAAAATGTCAGGAAATAACTTTTCATTCAAAGTGGAAAATAAGTGCATCTCTACAGCTTTCTTATTCAGTCATACAAAAATCCAGAGTAATGAAAGATATATTCCTGTAGATGGAGATCATGAATAGTAGTGAATTTATCCTTTTCTTGGCTCTGAAACAGACATTTTGACACTATTATGATCACTCTTACTGTGAACTTAATTTGAACTGGGATGCACTCTCATGGTCTATTCACCAGGGGGCATCATAACGGAAGAGCAATAAGTCACAGAGTAAGTAATCTCCAGTCCCAGCTAGTAAAATCTGAAGCTTGTTGGTAATTACCTTTTAGCTTTTTGGTGCACATAAAAATGTCATGCCAGACAGCAATCAGCTTTGCTGTGCTTTGTTCTGAGCACTGGAGGTGGAATATTTTGCATAGGTGTTTCAAAAAAAGAGTGTATCAGTTTGGTTTTTAGTACCTAGCATTTCCAGATTGAGATTTATGAAATATGTATACTGCTGTGCTCAAAAAAAACAGGACAGCATCAGAATAGGTTATTCCAATTATTGATTTTGTTCTGAGCTTCCTGCCCTGCCACAGGCAATCCTAACTGAGTAATCCCCTCTGAGTTAATTCAAGTCTTACAAATTCCCTGTGGTGTTTCTTCATGAGTGCATGGCTAAGAGACACATAAAACATATCTTTGTTTTAGTATTCTTCTATTTCACTGCATTTGAACTGTAGAAAGGGAAAACTTGGCTATACTTCTTGTGTAGAAATCTGGGGTGACAAGTATCATAAAGCACAAAAGCAAATCTCAACCTGGAAAAATAAAAACAATCACAAAAGAGAGGGAGTCTACTGTAAAAGTTGCATTTGATGGGTCTAAAGGCATTATCTAAGGCCTGACTCTTATTTCCTATACAGGCAAAATTACAGGTCAGAATTCTGCATGTCAGAATTCTGTCTGCAAAGAGACTATAAGACCAGGATTTATACAGAAACAAAAACGGCATTACAGAAAAATTACTTAAAGTTCTGAGTATTTTCCAAAAACTAAAACAATTCAGCTCTATAGAGGAATTTGTACTTTTGCAAATAAAAACAAGCTTTTTGATATTTAGGCCATACCTACTGGTGCTGCATAATCTCCAAAGAAAGACAAGAAATGTAGATAAAAGTATGCCTCAAAATGCACAAAACATTTACTATTCAAATGTTTTTAATATCTAAATCAGAGCAGTATACTGCAATAATAACCACCCCCTTCTGATCATCTGATGCAATATTTTTACATCACAATTGTAATAATGCTCAGAAGTATTTCTTACCTTTTTTTTTTTTTTTTTTTTTTTTGTCGAGGGAGGAAGAGCAGGAGTCCACTCAAATGGTATTTACAATGGCATGCACAGTCTTTAAAAACTGATTCATAATGCCACTTGCAATGCTTCCAACATCAGCATTGGCAGCTGGAGGTCTACCTGCTATTGTACAGGTCACTTCTTGCTGCTTGAAAAGACTGTTGCTGGAGCATGAGCTAAAGCATACTGAAAAAGTTGAAACTAGAGGGAGCAAACTGAATGAAGGAACACAGTTGTCTCAGGAATAAACAAACAGGGAAATGAGGAATCCAACTTAAAACGTCAGAACTATTATAATTTCCAACACATTTTCTCATTCATGTTTTGAAGAATGTAGTATCAACCAACATTTGGCTTAGTTATACTGGACCCACATAATACAAATGGTATGGAAATAGATCTTCTATGTACACCAGGTCAAAGAGATGACATAACAAGAAATAGGTTACTACTACGGCATAAAGGAAATACATAGCATGGCAACTGAGTATCAGCAGCCCCTTGCATATCACTCCCGGGACTTGGGAGGCCACAGGGCTGGTCCCACACACTTTCCCTTCAAAGAGTGACAGTGAGTGAATGGTTAGGAAGAAAAGACATGCTCTGCCAGCAAGTGTCATCAATATCTCTCTGCACACTGGGATCTCAGAAGACTGCTGCTTTTGCATGCACAATACCCCTTCACGCTCCTCTAAATGTTATGTGCCTAGGTAGAACCTCAGCAGTGTTCAACATCATGACCTGCAGCTCCTTGTCCAGGTTTTATAGCTGGTATAAACATCTTAGTAATACAGTCAGTATTCAGCTTTCATTGTAGAAAACGAGACCCTGTGATGCAATCTCTGCATCCATGAATAAGCACAGATACTCCCTCAGCTAAGCCCTCTAAATCTCAGAGTAGCAGCTTCTAACTTCACCAGGATGACACTCTGCATGTTAATTCACAGTTATGCAGCTTTGCGGGCATACAGTGCCCTCTGCTGATCTGCAAGCATGGTTACATCACGCACCTTGTTCTCTCAATTTAAAATCCTAGAAACCTCATTCATGTAAAGCACAGTTAACAGCCTCCTCTCCCAGGTAACAGCAATAGGACAAGAGGTAACGGCCTCAAGTTGTGCCAAGGGAGGTTGAGGTGGGATATTAGGAAACATTTCTTCTCGGGAAGAACAGTGAGGCAGTGGCACAGGCTGCCCAGGGAGGTGGTGGAGTCACCGTCCCTGGAGGTGTTCAGGAACTGTGTGGATGTGGCACTGAGGGACATGGTTTAGTAAGCATGGTGGGGATGGGCTGGTGCTTGGACTAGGTGATCTTAAAGGTCCTTTCCAACCATAATGATTGTATGATTCTAAGATATAAAATATTGAGGAGGAAAATGAGAAATAGCAAGGAGTTGCATCAGGCTGGAACTCAGTACCTGACTCTCATATTCATTTTCTCACTTGCTATACTGTGGAAAATTGTCCTCCTTGTTGTTTTCATTTTATTCATCTAATAATATGTGCCTTTGGTACTCAGCCCCCCATGTAATCATTAATTCTCAGGAAAACTAAAAAACTGGTGGCAACTAGTTGCACCAAATGATCTCTCCAGCAGCCGAGAAAGGTAAGTAAGCCTACAGAGAAAAATGAGACAGTAAAGTCGTTTCTTTGAGAACCTGTCCTGCTTCTAAGTTCAACTGGTTATATGCTGACAGTTATCATAAAGATAAAAAGACACAAAGATTAGAAAATACAAATGCTGTGAAAGAAAATCTAGATAACTAATGATGCAAACTTACAATATTAAGATGTGCCAAAATACCTTCTAATCATATTTCAGTACTCAATTTGGGATCGTAAGCTTTGGATGCTGAAGTGTTTTGTGAAATTTGATCAGCAGAAGTAATTTCATTTTAAATGTAGCATAGCCATACACACTGGCCTGAAACATGCATCTTAAAAAAGAAAAGAAGCCAAGTGGGAGCAATTTGTTTCCAATGTATTATAGATGTAAAGTTCATCTTCACACTGCCACCACATCAGTCACAGAAAAGCTGAGATACATGTCTTAGCTGAAAAAAGCAGAATGAGAAAAAATATAACACTAAAGTATTTAGAAAAGAAGCCTGTGAATTTGAAAGTGAATATAATTCTTGGATCCAAGCAGTTGAGAAAAGAGTTGACTAAGTCTCTCTCCTACTAGAACCAGACTTCTTATTTACAGAAACTAGGAAACACCTTTACAAACAGTGTTCAGGTACTTTACGAAGCACAGAATTCAAGGGACTGCAGTCTAAACATTCTCTGAAACTGGGGCTCCAAGTGACTTTCAATACCTGAATTAAACCTGCCAGTGAAGGGGATAAAATCAAAAGAAATCTTTTCAGAATATTTCTGGAGTTTGACTTAAAAAACTTCCTTCCCCTCCCAGAAGCTGAGAAGTGGCAAAAATGGAAAAAAAAAAAAAACAGAAGAAAAGAGGAGTGTCATTTTGGAGTTAACCATGAAACAAGCCCTCTACCCACAGAAAAAACCAATACAAAACCAACCCCTAAACACAAGGGCATTCTTGCCCTCTCAAAGTGAAAACACTGTTTAAAGCAGAAGACGACATTAGCATCACTGTTTTTGTTTCTGAGATACTTGAGGCTTTTACATTTTTTATCTAAAAACTGAAATCTTACATAAAATTTTACAGACGTGAAACACAGTAGGCTCAGCCAGCTCTTCCAGTATGTATTTAATTCTGCATTTCTGTAGGCCTCAACCAGCTTCCCAAGGGAAACAAAAATCAGTTCTTGTAATCAAATGCAATTGAAGCTTTTCTCCTAGCAGTCTGAATTAAATAAGCTAGGTGGGAGTACAGATCCTTTTCCTTATCTTCTAGGAAACAGACCCTGTGGACTGGGAGGGCTGAGGCTGAGGAATTTTCCTTGCATTCAGTTTTAATTAAGAAATGCATATTTTATTTCCAGTTCACTTTTCTTACTGCTTTCATCCTGGTGCTGCCATCAGGTCACAGCTGTCAGCCTTCCAGCCAATTTTCCTGATCAATAAACATCTCTTGTGAGACTTTTCTTTATGGTCCCCTTTGACAGAGATAACTTTGCAGACTTGCAGTACATTTTGACCCTTTTAGACAGCTGTAATACAAATATTATTTTTTTCATTTTATTTTTAAAAAGATCTAATTACAATCTAACTTGTTGCAATTGCTGCCAAGTGACTGGCACTAAAAAAAAAAAGGGAAAATGTCCATTATTTACAGGATAGGTAAGAAAAGAACTGCCTTCCCTCTACTCCTGCCAGTGGCTGCTTTTCATTCACAGCATGGAGGACATCCCTTGTGGGTTTGGCAGATACTCTCACCTACCTCTGCCTGTTCAGTCCTCAGAGTCTCCCCTGAGGCTCTCAGTCAGGGTGAATAATGACATGGCATTCTGTGACAGGAATGCTTGCATCCCTATATCTAGGATACAGTTTAATCAACGCAGATCTGCATTCCAGCAAGAACATATGAAACTACCAAGGCGCCATAGTAATTTCACTGTCTTGGAATTTACATGGCTTCTTTTACAGAGTGCCAGATCCCCAGCTTCTTCAAGATTCAGAGGATTCTCCCCAGTTCCCTAAGTTCTTACCTACAAGCTGTCAGAGAAAAGGGAAAAATAAAGACATGATGCCATTTTGCCTCACTTAAATTTTTGGTAGCTAATAGCCTTACAGACTTTTCCTTCTCTGGACACACTCTAATTAAGACAAACAAAATAGAAATGAAAGTGCTTTCATCTAGTTACTCAAAATCCATTACAGCTGTTACATTACATATTATACACTATGCTAGGAGCTACTGCCCTTAGATTTGCAAAGAAGCAGGTCAAAAGCTTAAATAAATCATGTTGCTTTAGCATATGCATCAGTGATAGCACAGAAGAAACACCAGTAAATTCCCCAATTATAAGCAATATATATTCTATAAGCAATCACTGTTCCTGCTGTCAGTTAAAGCCTAGTAGAACAGGACCATCACATTTTTATTCATGAACAAGATCACAGCAAACTGCATTTTAATAAACACAACAGCGCTGAAAATGAATGACACCCAGGAGGTTGTAAAAAAAATTTTCTGCAAATTCACTGTAGGTCAGCATGTAGCCTGCTAACATTAGAGCAGATCTGTGGTCCCAGCTAAAAGTATTGTGTGTATAAGATTAAATGTTCAATCCAGCAATGCCCTACAGGCTAGTCCTGTGGTTTAACCTGGCAACAGCTTGGCACCACACAGCTATTCAGTCAAGTACTCCTCTCCAATGGGATGGGGGAAAGAACTGGAAAAAGATAAAACTTGTGGATTCATATAATGATAGTTTAGTACAACAGAAAATGAATGGAAATATATTTTGTGTGCACATATGCACAAGAGCTGCTCTGAAAGCAATGCCTCATATTTTGTGAGCTTGGCCCACAAAATCAGAGGCGGATGATGGTGATATGGCAGTAGAGGCTGAACCTTCCCACCAATATCCCATTATATTTTGTGGCAGATGGCAGCAGAGGGGCAGCCTGACACAATGGTATCTGATATGAAAGTGCGCATGAAGTAAAGGCGTGTCACTGAATTCCTCCAAGCATAAAAGATGGCACCCACTGACATTCATCAACACTGAACGCTGATGGAGACCAAGCAGTGGATGTGAGTACAGTGAGATGGTAGGTGGGGCATTTCAACAGTGGTGACAGCAACGTGAAAGATAAGCCACATTTCATGCAGTCATGCATAGCTGTCACACCATGAAATGAAGAGCATCTTGATCGGGTCATCTGAGTGAATTGTCCGACTACAACCAGGGAACTGTGTATAGAGCTGAATATCAGCTTCAATGCATTGGAAACAGAGGGAGTAATGTTGAAATATCGCTAAGTTTGTGCCAGGTTGGTCCCACGAATGCCCACACAGGAACAGAAAGAGCACTACATGTTAGTGTGTCAGGACCTATTGAACCAATACGAGGCTGGCAGTGATAGTTTCCTGGATCACATCATTACCAATGACAAGATGTGGTGTCACCGCTATGAGCCAGAATCAAAATAGCAGTCCATGGAGTGGTGACATATGAATTCCATGTGAAGACCATGTGAAGACCATGGAGCATATTGTCCTACCATGCTCACTGCATAGTCCAGATTTGGCACCTTCTGCCTTCCATCTGTTCGGGCCGATAAAAGATGGCCTGCATGGACAATATTTTCCTAGCAACGATGTCATCATAGTAGCTTTGAAACAATAGGTCACCTCTGCTGGCGCAGATTTTTATGAGCGTGGTATGCCAACATCCTTCAGCATGATGCCATATGGTACTGGACATCCCTTTGGCCAGTTTGGGTCAGTGTCCTGATTCTGTTGCCTACTAGCTCCTTGTGCACTCCACTCTCAACTTCTTACTGGGAGGGTAGCACAAGAAGCTGAAACATGCCTCTGGCTCTGTGTAAACACTGCTCTGCAATAATTAAAACATTGGTATGCTATCAACATTGTTTTCATCACAAGTCCAAAACACATCACCACATCAGCCACTGTGCTGCACTTAGCTCTGTCTCAGCCAAGAGCAGGACAATTGGGTTCACCTTAGCATTCTCCCCAGTTGCCAGATTGTAGATAACTATGAAGGTTGTGCTAATCTTGGAAGGGCATGACATGCATTCAGACACCTCTAGCCAGTGCTGCTGGAAGATGAGTGGGCATGAGGAAAGCCCATCCCCTCATAGGGAGCAGAACTGTGGTAATGAGGTACAAGCAACTCACTGCTAAGAATCTGCCAGATGACGAGGGAGGAGATGCTTCATGTTTCACCCAGCATTTGAAAGACCCCTCTGGATGCACGCAGCCTGACTTTTGGTGGTAATGGAACAACTAGCAGGGTTTATATCAATTGTCACCACGAGGAATATTACAGCTGCAATACACAATCCCAATAGCTAGCTACCTAGCTAATTGCTAGCACTATCTCCAGTTTGCAGCAAGACAAAACAGGGATGAAGAAGAATAAATGGAACAGCCAGTTCCCACAATCTGGGGAAATTCCAGGAAGGACCAGGCTATCAATACCCCAGCAACAGTTCTGGTGGAAAGAAGATCTGGAAAAAAAGTGACAATGAACACCAACAGAGTAGGGGACCTACCACAGACTAATGATTAGATTTTGAGAAACAAGTTTTGTTAGTATCATGTAGTCAGTAAGAGGAGTCTTGTTGACAGTTTGTGCTGCCAGATTTCATGCAAGCCTTCCATTAGTGAAAATGGGATCAGAGTGTACTCAGCTAGCAACACAGCAGGACAAAAGGGAGATCATCCATACCATATATGAAGGAATCAAGTTCTAAAAAGATTGATTTATCAAACCAGACATACAAATAAATGTTTAATTACACAGTTACGATAACAGACCAAACCAAAACTGTAGTTACCTTACTTAGCAAAGGTATTGCTATCTGTTACACTTGATAGCAGGGATTAGTGTTTTAAAAGACAAGAAGTATGGCTATTGGGATTCCACAAAAGTTAAATGCAATTTGGATTAGGCAAGCAAATCTGTTCACAATTAATTCCATACAACAATTTGAAGCGTTGTTGTATTTCAGCATTCCCATGGTTTGGCTTGTTTTTTGAAGACAAAAGCTGTCACTTTAGTGAGAGAAATAAAAGCCAGTGGTGAAAAGCTGCAGATCTACCTATCTAAGATAAGGCCCTGAAAACTCTCTTGAGTTGAGGTAAGGAAAAATTAGCTGATTTTAAGAAGCATTTAGTATCTGCTTACTGGTCCAAATGGACAACTGTTAGGAGATACTGATATCTCAGATACTTTTGCTTCTTAGATCTGGATTTATGACCCTAACTTTGATTATGCTACTGAAAAGCAATGTTGTTCAGATAGCAATTTGCCTACCAAAGACAACTTGCAGAGCTATACTAATTTTCTCACTGAGACTGATGAAACCGCGCTTACACAAATGAAAAGAGCACACTAATTTCCTTTCAAAAACCATAAAAGAGGATGTCTAACAAGTGGCGGGAAATAAAAAAAATATGTAGGGCAAGAAATATAATTTTGAGTTTCTGTGAAGATATCAAACACAATATAAGTGAGCTCAAAAATACACTCACAATAGAAGCTGGCATTAAAAAAGATTAAAGGGGAAGAAAACACACAATCCAATCAAGCTGGTAAAACTTAATTAGCACAGACACACCCAGAGATCAACAAAATGCAATCTTTTCATTTTGTAGTACAAAGAAGCTGCATATATTACTTGTATTAAAAAGCCTGTAAAATGAATTTAATTAACTATGAAAGGCTTGATTTTGCCTTTGGGTACTTGTAAAAACAGCAGCTGATTTTCCAAGATGCACTCCGATGCCTGATAGTGTAGTTAGACAAAAATTAAAACCTTTAGGTTTCATTGCCTCTCTGGATTCAGAGAGAATGCTGTGGCCCAGAATTTAATTAGATTATTAGTCTATAGTCATGAAACTTCAGTCAGCATGTGAATTTAAATTCACACAGACCTTTGTCTATTTTGGAATCTGTTTTACAAGGTATGACTTGAGAGTATAGCTTGGATTTTATGGAGCACACAAGAGTGTTGTCCAATTGCAGGGAAAGTAAAGGCAGCCACATGGCTGAAGTGAGGGATCTGCAAGGACTGTATTAGCTACATGAAATGCAAAACTTCAAAGATTAGTGCACCCATTTGTACATGCAATTACGTACATGTTTACTATATATCATTCATATTCTAACTCTTTAACTGTAATTCCTTGACTTTGATAATATTTTTCCATAGTTATATAAACACAGCAGTAAAAAATAAATAAAAGATTAAAATTGAATGAAATTAGGAAATTCTGAAGAGGAGCTACTGTCTGTGTGACATTTTCTCTCATTAAGCCTTGCTTGGCTTCCAGGAAGTCCTGGCACACAGTTCTCTCTCTGGCCACTTCTACCCTGTCTCCCTTCAGGAGCTCTCCCACAAGCAGCCACCACCAAGACATGCAATATCTCTCCTCAGATGATTTTCAGTAATTCACAGGACTGGATATGGCTCTAAGCAGGATGATAGAACTATGACACACTGGAGTCTCGAAGGATCCTGCTACTTCCAGGGTCTCTTTTTCCATAGGTCTGTGTAAGTCATGGTGTCAATCTCACACACACCTGACAACTTCAGACCACCACGCTTCCAAGTATAAAACTACCACATTTGCCACATCTCCCTGATATATCTACGGACACAACTTGCATTTTACCAGCAGGTCACAGCACTAGCACATGAGTGTTGGAGTCAGCCCAGGCTTTCAGTCTTCTTGCAGACCTCCCAGGTCCTGTTTGCACCCATAACTCACAGATGCAGACCTTAGCCAAAGTGTCAAGCATCTCATATCCCCAGACTTAAATGCTTTCTGGAGAAGAGTGGCATCTCTCAACTCTGGATCTCTGGACACAAGTTGTACAGCTGCATAAATTCCCTTGACTTGAGTCTTAATGCCTGGACACTCTGCTGGCTCAGCCCTCTGTTTGAGAAGAGCCTTACTACCGCAGTGCAAGGCCCTTCCTATACCCAGACAGAGCCAAGGCACATCCCTTACTGCCAACCTGGGATACATTCCTGAACACCAGCAAGTTCTGTCAGTGTTGGGTAGGGAGGAAGACTGAGAGCTTTGACTCACATGAGCACTTTCAGCCCTGTGCTTAAAGGTGTCTACAGATGATGGTAAAAGGCTGTTTGCAACCCAACCTACTCTAGCAATCCATGTGTTAAGACACTTGTGGTCAATTGAAAGACAGATTATCTTTGGAAAGAGCCCAAACTTCTACTTCTGTAGAAGCTTCCCTCACTCTAGAAGTCTGTTGGAAAACAAAAGGTCACTTCAACCAGCATTCTAACATCAGCATCCTTCCCAACAAGTTGGCTCCTAAAGATCTGAAAAGAAAATGGGGTCTGGCCTCCAAAACAAGCAGCCATGCTTGTGCTGGTTGCTGACAGACGAGGTCCCCATACCAATTCCAGCTTTGGCAATACCAAGTATGTTTTAGTGACTTCTGACAGCATTTTGGAACACCACCATGCTAGGAGAGCAAGGTTACCCTGACAGTTGATCATGCAGATCAGCCATGTCAATTGTCTTCTACCATGAACTTTCCCCTCACAGCGTGACTTCCTGCTACAACTGAGGAGACCCTGAAAGCAAAATAGCGTGAAAATGCTTTGAGAACACACTTCTTTTTCATAACAATTGAATGGGAAAGATACTTCAAAATATATTAGAACTTTTTTTCTCTACTGCTGTCAGTTTAAATACATCAACATTTTCTTTAACCTTTGATCATACACCAACCATCATCATGTCTTTTCATAAGCATATAGTGAATCTCAATGTTAATTTCCTCACTACACACTAACACAGAATGTTGCTCTTCTATGAGAGTACAACACTCATGTAGAACAGTATCAAGCAGTATAAAGAAAGGAGGAAAGAATTTAGAAACCTTACTCCGAGAAACTTTCAGTCTGACTCCAGATACTCCCACTTTCCAGACTTGTGAAAGGGCCTTTCAGACACCTCATGCAGAATATGTAAGAGAGCTTGCATATATAGAACAATTGCAGTTGTACTGTTTGGAAACTGTGAAACTTTTTGAGAGCTTTTAACTACGAGCTCAGACTTGAATCAAAGCATCGGTTACCAGGATGCATATACAACGGTACACCATGCATATAGTGATTTGTATCAGTTCTTCATTACCAGCACACTTATTTTTCTTCAAGAAACTCAGAGGATGCATACTTGAACTTGTCTGTCTACAGCAACAAACTTGAGAGCATCTTACCTTGACATGATGTATCAGCTGTCCAACTTCATTCACTTTGTATGTCTCTATTCCTAACTCTTTAGATAATCGTAGAAGGCGATTCTGCGTTGGCCCCACATAGGCTCCTCCAAGGTCCACATATTTAACTTGTTTATTCTAGTGTATCACACACACACACACACACACACACACAAAAAAAAGATTAAAAAAAAAGAGATGTGACTTTTGCAAACACCACACAAATTAAAAGAGCAATCTAGAGGAATTATTCAAGCATATTAGTGAAGATTCCTCTCCCCATAGAAAACTCTATTTTTCTTGAGTGGCACTTACTAAGAATCTCATATGTAGATTCCATAAGCAGCTTAAGGCTGTAAAGGAACAGGCCTCCCAACAAACACGAGGACAAAGACCTTAACAAAGAAGATGGAGTCAGAGAGGTCTGTACAGTTCTTATTTGGTTGGGCATCTCACCAGAAACTAGCTCAATACAGAGTACACTAGGGAACAGCACAGGTAAGGTTTTTTGATGAGCAGAGTGCATGGGGATCTCCCGGGTCGAGAGAGCACATCGTAAAGGAGTGAACAACACTGGTCCCTAGTCACCTTTGCCATTCCTGTAATCTATATCATTCTTCACAGGGCTTGTTAAAAGTTCAGCTCAAGGATTTTCATCACGCAATTGGTCTTTATGGGTGTTTTTAAATAGCGTTTTCTCCTGAATTGCTCCATGGGAAATGCCTTTAAAACTTAGCTAATCATTTTCTCCTTCCCAGAGGAAAAGATTAATGACTCAAGTGCCTGCAGATAACATGGAAACATTCTGTCCCCACCATTCTGCCAGTTTTTTCCTATTCTTGTTTGTATGGTATCAGGAAACTTCCCTTCTGCTACCACTCTGGCAATTTTCCCACAAGGGCGTCCTCTAGCAGGTAAGTTAAATAAATATGCATAAATACATAAATACATTTATACATAATATTCATATAGTGCATGCATAATGTACATACGTATATGTCATGCATATGCATTAATCATCAATTTCACATTATACACACGTATAATATAAGCTATGTGTGTGTATATATTGTATAAGTGAGTTTGGAGACAATTACCTTTACAGTGAAGGTTCTTCCACCAACCCTGTCATTGGCTTCCAGCAGCACAACATTCAAGCCTGACTCAGTCAATAGTTTGGCAGCTGAGAGACCTGAAAGATAAGAAAAAGAAACAAAGTAAAAATAAACTAGGAACTAGCTTCATTCCATAAAAATTTTCTTTATATATTTTTTCTTCATTTTGCTTTTCTTAAAGCTGAAGAAATAGAGCAAGGGGAATACAGGAAAGAACATCTCATTTTAGTTCTGATGCCATAAATCCTCACAAATGCAGAGAAAATACCAGTCAGACTCACCAGCAAGTGTGTCAAGCCACTACGGGAATTAAGGGAAATACAAAGGTTGGATAAGACAAAGGGAATGCAACTTGCAATGTCTCAGCTTTTTAGAATCACCATTGCCTTACATTTCAGCATGAATAAACTGAGATTTGTATAACCTGAGGTTCTTATTTTGGTCACATGTGGCTGAATTTCCAGTGGGACAGCAAGCAACATACTCTGAAGGGCAGTCTTCATGCATGATAGAATGTGCTGAATTAAGCTGAGCACACAATAGGCTAGAAATCACACTCACACAGTATAATTTTCTTACTCATTCTGGCTTACTATCTCGTCGCTACTGGAAAGCAATCAGTTGCCTCTTGATGTCTTAGTACATGCAGTTTTTGAGAAGGAGGAGGGAAATGAAAGGTCAAAGGAGATTGTTCTAAGTATAAGTCAGCCATGGAAGAAATGCCAAAAGCACTGGCAGGAAAAACAGATGGCCAAAGCTAGCATGGCAAGACTGAATGAAATGACAATGATGAAAACACTTCATATAGCAGTCCTGAATAGAAAGAGTATTAATGAGAGCTACTAGAGACATCCTGATGGCAAACTATTAGCCTGGGACTAGGAGATCCAGTTCTTGCTCCCAGCAGATAAGCAGCTGAGCAATGCTGGTTAAATAAATTAAGCTCTTCATTTCCCAATGTCTAAAAAGAGATGATGCACACCTATTTTTAAAAGACTTAGGCATTTTCTGGAAAATAAATAAATAAATAAAGTAGGAGGAGCTTTCGTTAAAAGATCATATTGTCCTGCTTTTACTTCCAGCTTCATAAATTTAATTTATCTTAAGTTTTCATGTAAGTGCTGATGAGTAGAGAAAACCATCGATGATACTGGTATTTCCATACTTCCTTATCAAGAAAATTATATTATAAAAACATCCAGCTGGCTCAGCAGCCTTGACTACTCTCACAAATATTTAAGGAAGCCTAGGAGAACAGAATACAGAAAACAGTTGTAGTGCGCAAACACGGCCCAGATTTTGAAGCAACTTCTAAGAACAGATCGGTTCTAGGAAGAAAAATAGAGAAAAAATTCCCTAAACAAACACAGTTTACCATGCAAAGAGAAAAAAAAAAAAGAAAAAAATGTTGCTCTTGAGCAAAGACAAATATTTGATCAGCTGGGACAAGTTCAATAGTATTTATTAATAATTTACAGATGAATATTTGATCTCAAGGCTCTATCAGGGAAGATTTCTGCTGGCTTATCACGCTAACAGATACTGACTTATCAGTTAATACTACTCAGTAACCAAACTGATTAAGCAACATGAGATCTGACCTTCTTAATGAAAATCTAATGAATAAACATCTCAGTCCAGGAAAAGAGCAAGCTTATTCCCAGGAGCTGAACAGACAGAGAAGCCTCTGAAGAGATGGCTCCCCAGACTCAAGTGGAAGGCAGCTGGTTTCACAGGGCTCAGCACAGACACCACCATGTCATTTGCCTACGCACATCTCAGCCACACGACCGCACTCATCTCTCAGCTACCCAGTGTTCACTCCCTATTGTTTATCTGGGGGCAGACGTCAATTTCCTTTCCCATATGTTCACAGATGTACCTTCTGAGGATGGATCAGACTTTCCTGATGCATAAATAAATAATAAAAATCAGTGTCAGGGTGCCATGCTGGAACGGGCTGCTCAGGAAGGTGGTGGAATCACTGTCCCTAGAGGTGCTCAAGAAACGTTTAGATGTTGTACTAAGGGACATGGTTTAGTGGGGAAATATTGGATGGTAGGATTGGATGATCTTGGAGGTCTTTTCCAACGTTAGTGATTCTGTGATTCTACAAAGGAGAAAGACCAAGCAGAGCCTCGCTTTCCACTGACACTGCACTGTCCCATGCCAATTTCCAGCAGATTGGATCTCTGTAAGGACAGGGATGTATCCTTGGGGCTTGGCTCTACAGTGACAGTTGCAGGCTACAGGCACCATCTGACCACTACTCCTTATCAATAGCTAACAGTCCACCTCCTTCTCTGTTGTACATAACAGCTCCAGAATGGTCCAAAATTTTGCTGGAGAAATGATGCAAAGGTAGGGAACGTAGCCACCCTCCAACTACTCTGCCTCAGTAATAACGCTGACACTGAGGAAGAATCTCTGGGATTGTTCAGAGGAGTCTTACCTCTACAATTACCTGAAAGGAAGTTATAGCCAGGTGGGGGTTGGCCTCTTCTCCTAGTTAACAGTGACAGGATGAGAGGTAATGGCCTTAAGTTACATCAGGAGAGGCTCAAGGTTGGCTATTAGGAAAAACAAAGATCAGTGAAGCACTGACACAGGCTGCTCAGGGAAATGGTGGAGTCACTGTCCCTGGAGGTGTTCAAGAACCGTGTGGACGTGGCACTGAGGAACGTGGTTAATGGAGATGGGTTGATGGTTGGACTAGGTGGCCTTAGTGGTCTTTTTCAACTGTGATGATTCTATGATTCTAAGAAGTGAAGGCAGAAGCTCAAGATCCAGATGGCACTGCTGAGAACCAGATCAGGTCTTGCAGCACACACAGGACAGGATAAGGCAAGACTGCTGTTGCAAATATCACATTTTAGCACAGTATCAATACCTAAGAATTTTGCTGTTCTTTGTATCTCACCTATTTGACATCACAGCACTGCCACAGTACAGCCACATTACCCCTTACCATTCTTTCCCTGGAGCTGGATCTCAGACCCCCAGAAGGACTCTTGGAGCAACACTGCAATAACAGTGAGAGGATTGGATGATGCAGAGAGCTCTTGGCCACAGTGATACAAGGACAGATAGGGTGCCAGAACAGCAACAAATAGATACTAATATTAGTACACAAGTATTGGGCACAAGGCTGGGATGTGCTTTCAGAATTAAAGAATTGGGAAACTCCTACAAATTACAATCTCTTTTCTGGCTAAGAGACAGAGGCTGAGCAAGAGGCTTCTCTGTGATTAACATTCCATAAAGCATTCCATAAAGCATGCGCAGAGACTGCCTGAGAAGTTTAACCTCTCACATCTCAGAACTGTTCCCAGCTCACCCATACATCTTTCACCCATCACTAGCCAAGAGGCAGATTTTCACTTTATCCCGGTTGCTCAAAAGGGAGGCAACCAACCATATTCAAACATAAAGTTCATCCAAAAATGTGGCTAGTGCTGTTGTTACTCCCATTTCATAAACAATGTTTTGCCATACAGCAACATCTTGCCCTTCTCTCTGGCAGCATTTCTACTAAAACTGATCTAAATTGCAATATTCAAAATATGAATACACGAACTGCAATCTGAGACACTTTAACCATTTGACTGGGGACAGGAATTTAGGACAGCATCCTTTGCAAGACAGCTTACGGAAGTACAACAGAATATATATATACATGCATACTTTTTATATATATATATATATATATATATATATGTACACACACATATATATATAAATGGCTAAGCAGCCCCACCTGCAGTTCCATTTGGTGAACTGATATACAATTAGTGCAAACAACAAAGAAGCAGAGATGCTAGGTTTTATCTGAAACCTCAGACTGAAAGCACCATTGTGCTTAGATTATGGTAAAGCAGGCAAGCCTTCATCAGTTACCATGGCAACCCGTTATCTAAATGCAACCACTTGGAGATGTTGGTAGGAGATTGCTTTCCGGAGGATGCTATAATGTAAGTTCAAGCCACAGAAATTGTTTTTCCATCACGCAGCAGTTTGCATGCACACAGACCTTACTCGGACATAATAATCAGAAGAATCATTTAACATTACTTTCAACTTCTTTCTTCCCTGTTTGATATCTGTGTGCCTACTAAGCATCCTAATGCACCATTTGATGAAAGGCTTTCATCACCAGCTCATGCCCTAACCTTCAAAATTTCCTTATATTAAGAGAACAATCAACGTGTGCTTTTTTTTTAATGGTAATCTCGAATTTCTGTGCTAGGGCATGATCCATACTCACATTTGGACTGATAAGTGTGATGAGTTACATTTTTCCAAGCATTACGGACTACAGTGAAGCCCTAGAGCCAAAGAAATCTGACTATTCAAAAAATTTCTAAGCACAATTTTTGAAAACTGATCTCAATTTTGTGACACCAGATTGAGTCCAGAGGAGGGCCACTAAGATGATCAGAGGGCTGGAGCACCTCCCCTATGAAGAAGGGTTGAGGGAACTGGGCTTGTTTAGCTTGGAGAAGAGAAGATTCTAGGGAGACCTCACTGTGGCCTTTCAGTACTTGAAGGGAGCTTATAAACAGGAAGGGGAACAGCTGTTTACGAGGGTGGATAGTGATAGGACAAGGGGGAATGGTTTTAAACTGTGGCAGGAGGGTTGGAACTTGATGATCCTTGGGGTCCATTTTATTCCAAACCATTCTATGATATGATTCTCTTTATCTACTTGCTTGTTTTGGCACCAAAGGTATGTTTCTGACATGCTAGGCAGGGGAGTTGTAATATCTCTACTATATACTCTCTACTATCTCTACTGTGTGTGCCACACACATGGAGCTGCATACAAATGTGGGTTGTATAGGAGGGCCTACAGGCAGACATATCCCTGGAGGTATTTAAGAGATGTATGGACGTGGCAATAAGGAACTTGGTTTATGATGGGACTATGATTGTATGACCTTTGGAATAGGCAAGCAGCTGACCAGAGGGGCCAGAAATGTAACTTCTTTTCTCAATGAAAGCAACAAGTCTCACATAATCACAAATCTTGAAGTAGCTAATAGCAGTGATTGGAGGTGAGGAAATATCATCAAATTCTGCCAGGGGAGGTTTAGATTGAACATCAGGAAGAACTTCTTCATAGGAAAGATGGTGAGAAACTGGAACAGGCTGCCCATAAAGGTGGTGGAGTCCCTGTCCCTAGAAGCGTTCAAGAAACGTGTAGATGTGGCACTGAGGGACATGGTTTAGTGGTGGGTTTGGTATTGTCAGATTGATAGTCAGACTTGATCTTATGGATCTTTTCCAATTGGAAAATTGGAATTGCATTGTACCCAGTAAAACAAAATACACCCATCTGTCAAAATACACAGCAGAAGACATTTCAAGGAGTACTCCTTTGCTCATGGCTAACTCAATTGCTATGTTTGACTGAGAGCAAGAGGAAGAAACAAAGATGAATATGCACTAAGAAGTTGAGGTAAATCTGAGGGGAAGCAGGGAAACACTCCTTCAATGAAGAAAACCCTCTGTGTAAGTTCCTAGCATCTAAAAATTAGTTCACTTAAAAGAAAAATTCCATTTGCTGTTGTTTAGACCTAATACAAAGCTTCCATGCTTATACTCAGGGCTCAGCTCTCTGACCTCCTTTTCAAAGCTGTCATGTAAATCACCTGTAAGTTCAGTGCCAGGAGCACAACATAGCATATCACTGCAATGCTGAAGCAAAAGGAGGGATGGGGAGCAGAACCAGAGGAAAAACATTTTCCTACCTGTAGCTGAGCAGCCATTTGGCACCTGTGAATTTTCTCCTTGAAATCTTCCATGGTTTCTTTACTGCATTACTGTATTAGAAACAGCAATTTAATAGCACTGTTTTTGTTTGTGTTGACCTCTCTAATGAACAAAATCCAATTACTGCTTGGCTGCTGAGAGATTGAACCTGGCATTGGTCACCTTTACCTCTGTCACTCATGATCATAATTAAGTTAAAATATTTTAATTGAGATAATGGCTTCAGACAATAATGCCTGCAAAGCATTGTAAGTAAGGACTGAAAGCAAAAAAAAAAAAAAAAAAAAAAAAGGCAAAAGAAAGCAGTAGCCTGGGGTGTGGGTGAGATAAGGTGGTACAGCCATTTTTTGTACCTTCCTACTCATTATAAAACAGCCAAGCAATTTTTGCTCTCATGAAGAATACTTTTCCTTTGTAAATTCAAGAGACATGCTCAGAATTGTAATGGGAGCCCTACAGCAGAGATAGCTAGGACTACACAGCTTGAAACTCAGCTTACATCAGACTGTCCAAGTGCTTTCAAAAATGATGGCACACATAAGAGAATAATAGTGAGTTTTCCTTCTTCACTGCATCCTTAGTCCTTTCCAATCTAAGGTTTGCAGCATCCAGATTGCTCCAGGAGTTCTAGATGACAAAAAAGCCAAAAAGGGATGAAATGCAAAGGGCTACATGGATAGTGAGATACTGCAACCCAACAGTACCTTTTATTAACCCAGCTCTTCACTTAGATATGTATGTTTTTGAATGTGAATGCACTCTTTTAACCTCTACAATTTGAGCCACATCTACAAAAGTACTTTAGATATTTTACTAAATCTCATGGAAGAAAAAGACAAAATCACAGTTCAGAACCTCATTAAACCGTAGAGCTGCGTCTAGAAATTGTTGCCTTGGTTATTCTCAGTACCTTACCTCCATGCACTGAACAGCACAGTGAAAGGTATCAAAGCAACACATAGTTTCAGTACAAGGGGAGACATTCTCTCTTTCTAGGCTGTATTACTGTGCAGTGATGAATGCCACCTACAGTGTCTGAGAATTTAAAAAAGCAACAGTTTCTGAAATCCCAGTGAACAAATAAACATGTTATCATTCTGCCTGTCTAAAATGTGCATTTATATAAAATATTGGTACATAGAGCATAACATTTCTGCCTAGGATACAGCACTTTATGAGTAAATATAACATTTGTTAACATTGTTAACATTTCATTGTTGAGCTGAGGCAATGAGTTTTTCCATCCAGACGGCATCCAGCTGGCTCCATAACCTTGTCACTGAGGTCAGGATGAATTTCCCAGTGAGTTAATGCAACTTTACAAGAGCATCAGTTCTAGTCCCAACCCTCAGCCTCATGTGATCTTTCCTTTCTGGCAACGTTTCTAGATGATTCATCCATAGTGCAAGGAGGTGTATTTATTAAGCAGCCTAAATTTGTCCAAGGCTTCACACCTTGGAAGAGATACAGAGTCTGGTTAACAATGAGTGAGACAAACAAACTGGTAGCACCTTAGCTCAAATTCTTCTATATGTGGAATGAAGACAGCTTGTTGCATTTCTGTGGAAAACCACTGTCTTCCACACAGTTCTGCGTCAGCTCAAGCACTGAAACCACAGCTGTCCTTCCCTTGACCAGGGCTTCTGTTTAGTTTTTGTTGTATTTTTACACTTGAGGTTTCCAGTGAAACTTCAGACTGACAAAACTGGGCACTCCAGCATTCTAAAGGATGAATACTTCTAGTATCAATCATTTACTGTATGCTTTGTTTATTTTAAGGAATTCTGGTATCTTACACATGGAGTGATAGACCTATTTAATGCCCAAATCAACTTGGGTCTCATGCTTAAAAGAGTCAGAAGTTATTTTGTATGCTCCAGTGAGGTAAATATGTATATATATATATATATATACACACATACACACACACATGCATTTATGTGTGGGCTTCGAGCAACCTGGTTTAGAGAAAGGTGTCCCTGCCTATAGCAGGGGGTTGGAACTAGATGATCTTAAAGGTCCCTCCCAACCCAAACCATTCTATGATTCTATTATATGCTGAAGAGTTAACATTAATTGCATTTCTATTATTATTATCTGTACTGTACTATTATCCAGGAGTTTCAATCCCAGGGCCTCCTTCAGCTTGGATAATCCTTTTCCTGCTACTTTACTACTTATGCTGCCTCAAGACGCAACAAGCAAAGGAAAGAACCAAAGCAGGCAGAGAGAACTGAAAGACAAGGTAGCACTACATCAAATGTACCATGGCATTAGAATAAACAAAGCTTAGCACAATGACCTGGAGCATGAGTCAGCCCCTTCCTGGCTGAGGCCCTACAAGGACAGCTTACTAAAAGCATCCTTTTAGGCATTACTACTACATAAATATATAAAAGCAAATAAAATGCCAGGCAGATTTACTCTCAAAATGAGTTTTTCTTTCTACGCTGTAATGTAGAGAGAAAAAAAAAAGACTCAAGTTTGGAAAATTTTGCAAAATTATGCAGCACTTGCCTCAGAAGAGAAATGTTCATCTGTTTTAATAAACCTTGCATGTTCTTAAACACATCATTATTACTTGTTTATTTGTAAGCCTTCTAAAGAGAAAAGTAAATACAACATCAAACACGTTTAAATTTATTAAAAATTAAAAAAAAATAAAAAAAAATCACCAGACTATCACTGGCAGATCTTGACATTAAGGAACACATGTAATTTCTCACATTTCTCCAGTTATTCACAGGCATCCATCATGGACATTTCACAGGGAAGCTATCAAACCCCCAGTTGAGCAACCACATCTTCATTCTATGGTTGTTCATTTTAGTTTACCTTTTGCTTGATCTTCCACTAATTATTTTCCTCCAATTGCACCTATTAGTTACAGATTTATATTGCCAGGGCTTGTCTGGGTGTCACTTTCAAATATCCACCATCTCATGCTCTGGCGATTCTCTGAGAACTCGCGTTACATATATGCACACCCTACATGTATACAAGTAGGTACAAACACGAACATGCACAAGCTAAGTACTGATAGCTTGTGCAGCTTACAAAGATTTGTGAACTCTGTCTCCACTTGAACAACTGAAAAGTGTTCTGCTGCCCAGTATCCTGAATAATCAACTGAATAATCATACACGCCTGACAGCTTTTTGTTGATCACTGCATTTCTTGAGAATTGGCTCAGGATGAAGGACTGCCTAGCGGAACTAAGACATCAGCTGGGCTGAAACACCAAAAGCTGAGGACATAGATGCCACCCAGGGAAGCTCAAAAGGGAACTATGGAAGATTTCCAGTTGACTGTCTTCCCTCTCTCTCTAATTACAGGCAAGAGAAAGCATATAAAATCATTAAGATCATTCCAAAATCACTGGAAAAGACTACTAAGACCATCTAGTCCCATCACTACCCCATCCCCACTATGCCTACTAACCATGTCCCTCAGTGCCACACATTCATGTTTCTTGAACACCTCCAAGGACAGTGACCCCACCACCTTTATGGGTAGCCTGTTCCACTGCATCACCACTCTTACCCATATGAGCTAAGCAGCTTATGTAATGTATTATGAAAAAAAAAAAAAAAAAAAAAACCACCAACACATTACCACTGTAATTGCCCCATTCTGATAGAATGTGTGAAACTAAAAAAAGGTGAAGGAAGCACAAAGGAAAAAAGAAACATCCAAACTGTAAAACAAAAGAATTTAGACTCTTTCCTTTCCTCAATTCTGCTCGTTACTTAGCATGACTCACTGATTCAGCCTCTAATGAAGCTAGTCTCATATTATTAACTCATACTTGGACAAAAGAGGTGTCTTGCTCCAATATTCAATGATTCAAACACGGATCTATCACTTGAACAAACAGAGTGCAAGTTTATATGCAAGCTATCCAGGCCACCAGGATATTATATAGTATGAACTGGCTATTTGATCAGCTGTTGCTGTGTGCAGTCCACCATGAAGACTGTATTCAATGTTCTACCTTGATGGCATAGTTCATCTACAAAAACTAGCTGGCTGAGAGGTAGAAGGCTACAGAGGCACATTTGAGGTATTTTTTTGCTTTTCACTCCTAGTTGTCATATTGTCATATTGTAGAAACTGGAAAACACAGTGTAGTTGAATAATAGAGACATGATGTAATAGAATGTAAAGTAATAGTACAGACATAATGTAATAGATAGATAGGCTTCGAGTGAATTAAAACTTCATGGAAATCTTGAACCACTTGAAGCAAGGGGTATCAAACAGAGGTCACTGTCCTAATTGTTGCAGTTGCAAGATGCCAGAGGCCCTAATGAACCACAGTCAGACTCTTCATTCACTGCTAAGCACAGAGCATGCAGAGCAGAGGCATAGTGGTGAGGGAATGGTACAGCTGCATGCCCACCTTGCTCAGGCATAATGAAAGACAGCATAATTTCAGCATCACCATCATTCCTCAAAATTAATTTTATTTTAAATAAAACAAGAAGTAGCTGAGACAGACTCAGATAGAAATCACCCAAGCTTACTCAGAGACTCTTCAGCTCACCAAGACAACTGCCTGTTTACCAGGTCTATACAAATTCTCAGGTGGGTATATTTTACTGGCAGCAAGGGCAGCTTGGAAAGGGCTAGGGAAGAAAAGAACAGATGGAGGAAAAGATGAATTGAATTCCTTCAAGCAGATTTGTCCCTAACAATATTTTACTTTTCTTCTTCTTGAAAATCTGCTCTACCTGTAAGTAGCATCATCACTGTTTATTGACTTTAAAGTCAAGGCAACATTGGTGTGGCTAGATAGGCACTTTCCAATCTTTCTGCTAAGCCACTCAGAACTTGGGATCTCCTCAACTGAGATACTGAAAACTGACAGGAAAGAAGAAGCTGGGCAAAATACAAATGCACAGATGAGTTATTGAGACATTCATGGTTCAAGTAGCAAGGTACTGTAGCGTGCTCTTACTGACCACTAAAATCAGAAAAATGTATCTTCAAACGAGGATCCTACATAAACGTTGAACACATCAGCCTCTACACAGACTAGCCAATTAGATGAATATCACATTTTAACAAACCATCTCGTAAAGCAAGAACCTTAATATCTGACATAAGTTTACAAGGGTAAAGTAGGTTATCAGCCCTGGAGGAAAATCATGTTAAGTTCAAAGACAGCAACATAAAAATTAAATGATTGAAACTATAATGACATGAATGCAATTTCCTCATGTAATTAAAGCCCAACTAAATGACGACTGATTTCAGAAATCAGTATAACTGAGTGCTTTATAAATATATCAAGATAAAACCTCTGTAAAGGAAAACTGAAGAAAGGTTTTTTAAACCACCATGGCACTGCTTAGAAAACTATTATAACAAACATGAACTTTTCCACTGTACCACTCTATGAAGTAGCTGCTAAGAAAGGGAGACGAAACACAAAGGCAAGCTCCTCCTGTTCTTGAAAGGAGCAGTGAAACAATATTGCTTTTTGTCTTTAATTAACAGAACTATTTAACTATAGCTGTTGGTTGCGCTACAGAGAAGCAAAATGCATCAGTGGGAAGCATGCCAAGATCACACAGATTGTTTACACACACGATAGTAACTTCTGAAGGAGAGAAGCCTTCACAGTTGACTGAATTATGTATAAGACCTAATTCATTGTCATTAGCTGCTGTGTGAGATGTGTAAACAGAGCAAACTCTCTGCTGGTTTATGATACTACATGCAGTGCTAGAAGTTTACTTCTGGGACAATCAGGCTGTCTAAGCTTGTATTGCTCAGGCTGCCTACTAAAGCAATACAAACAGGCGCACTTAGCTTTTTGCCACAGCTCTCCACCTTTTAGAAAGACTAACACCACTCACCAGCTCTCTTTAAGTCCTTGGATACTTCTGAGATCACATCAGACACCCTGAACAAACCAAAGATGGAGCCAGAGGAATGGGCTGCTCCTCACAGCTTCTAGTGCTTTGGGAAACGGAATTTGACCTGGATTTGTGTCAGTGGTGAATATCTCTGCCATTTGATGGAGATTGATGCCACAGTCACGCTGGGAGGAGCATGCTGAAATTTGTGACTTTAAAATTACTGCTATCCTTACTGAAGCCAAAGAGTAAAATGGGCAAATCAAAATTCATGTGAATGCAAAACTTTCCACAATCTACTGACGCTACAAGACAATTATAGAAAGAAAGAATAAAACTAGGCAAGGAGAGGACATAGAGGATGGAGACAGGGGATGCAAGTGCATCTCTGCCATCAGGGTGGCACAGCAAATTATTTTTGACTGTACCTCCATAGAAGAAGAACACAAAAGTGGAAAGTTTACTCCTTCCATGCTACTACCTTTGAACCGTGTAACTAAAAGTATTCCAAGACAGCAAGTTTGCAGTGTCTATGCTAGCAAATATTGCAGAACAGGAGATCTGCAGAGCAAAACAACTGTACCTTGAACATGTCATGTATATGAAAGGTGCTTTATTTCAGACTAGTTCTTATATCCTACAGACTGAACATCCTATGCAGGGCTTGGAGCTCAAATGGCGAGCTCCTAGAGCGTGACTTCTCAAGAAAAAATTAATGCAGTGTGTTTGCTTTGAGACTGCTCTGTGATACACACCATAGAGCAGTAAATAGGGTCAATCAGGAGATCTGCTTAAGGCACACACCTGCTCTGAACCAACACACTAGTGCACATTAATATCTAGTACCACCCCTGGAGTTATTAGAAGGTAGTCCAGTGCTAAACTAGATTATGACCAATCTACTGAACTACAAGTATCACAGCAGGAGGCTCCCAAGCAAACAACGCACTGAACTTTCTAACAAAGGACTTTCATCCTCTCCTACATCTAATCTCGTTTGTCAAAAATACATAATTCAGCAGTACAGACAAAAAAACAAGAGTGAACTTTGCAGTTTGTAACGCTAACATGAACTGCTACACGGTTCATGAAGATGATAACTGCTACACCAGTTATTTCTGTAACAGTTACTCAGGAATCTCTTGCAGAAAGTTTCAGTATCCCAACTTACCTTTTTTGTTCCTCCTGAGGTGGTTTTCTTGTTTTGCTGTCTGCATGTGATGAACTTTCCTAGTACCAGCCTTTCATAACAGTTAAATAAGTTAATGGAAAAGCTTTGCTTAATGATGCATTGCTTTGAGCCTTGGGAGATGAGATTGCTCCTTCAGACAGAAGAGAAAGCTTCTTATCAAATCAACTTTCAGTTCAATAAGAAGGTATCAGTGAGTGACTTACAACTACTGCCCCTGCTGCCTAGACTATCAGCCTATCTCGTGGCATTACACAGCTGCTTTCTGCACTGTTTGTTATGTATTGCCAAGGTTTGTGTGAAAAATCTAAGTCAGTTGGCAGACTCCGCTTAATTGCTTTGTGTTCCTTCGGAGTAGTCATGAACACAGTTGAAAACAGAAAGGAAGAACTCCTGATGGCAGGGACAGACAATTGAAAATGTGAACAAAGAGCTTCAATCAATAGAGAAATGTCCAAGATTCTCTTTGCCTGCTGCATTCCACTGAGAGTGGTACCCCTCTGCAGAGGGACTTGGAGATGGTCACAGTCCTCCCTCAGAAGGGTCCAATCCAATGCATCACTCACAGTTATTTCAATAATGCCTGTGTGTTTGTTTGTTTTTCCAAATAGACAGATGGTATAGGACTGCTAGATTGGGAATGCTCTCCAAAAATAGTGCCATGTTCGACAAAACTGGATTTCTTCAAGAGAGACCTACTGTGACACTGTAAATATCCAGCAGGGAGAAAAAGGAAAACACCAATAAGCAAGCAGAAGTTATGCATCTCACAAATACTTTTCTTGCAATGCATCTTACATTTTGTTTCAAAAACTGATTTTGCCCTCTGCTTCAGTCTATTTTAAAACAAATGGAACATCTTCAGATAACGGCCCCCAGAACACCTGACCTGTTTTGTTTTGTGTTCTTTTCTAAGTAAATTGAAATTGACTTAAAGATGGAGTGAGAGATACTGTAATCATACAGTGCATTAAACCTTCAAGCAAATAAAGAGAAAGACTTGAAGAGTACAATCACATCTCAAAACCACAATGATAGGAGAGTAAATATTTTATAAATCTACCATTTCAATAGAAATATTTTTGTTATGGCAGGTTTTCAGTCAGGAACATACATCAGGTTGCTTGTGAATGAGAAAGCACTAAGCATACTTCAAATGACACTCACTGTATGTCAAAAAAGACTGCCTTTCACAACGAATTGATTAACCTCACTTTGATTGCAAAACCCGTGCACTACTAACTTATGAGAAGCATCTTCTTAAGTATGACTGAGTATGACTAAAGTATGAGCAACTCCAGGTTAAAATCAGGTCTTTTGAAAAAAAGGAAAGAGGTCTTCACAGCAAAAGCAGGGACAGGGAGGCAGTTTTGAAAACACACGGAGGAAGCTTTTAAGTGAAACCTCTGAACAGCTTCCCAAATTTAATTTAAGAAAATTTCTTAAGTTTTCCAATGCTTTTGAACAATCAGAAGATTCTGTCACTGTGCACGTTTTGAAATCTCCACAGAACTAATTACTCCCTTACATTTCCAATCTAAATATTCCTCAGCATCAAGTATATTCCATACAGTCTGTGGCTAAGTCTTTTCATACATATTGGCACTTCTTTTTAATGTACACCATCCACAGAAATGTCAAAGACTGCAGCAGTTTTGTACATGAAACAGAACCTACTGTTCAATAAATCCTGTTGCTGTTCCTTGTCCTATTACATAGGACAAGTTTTACATATCCCTGTAAAAAGTCTCTGCCTACCTCTCTCGTAGCCCCCCTTTAAGTACTGGAAGGCCATAATGAGGTCTCCCAGGAGCCTTCTCTTCTCCAAACTGAACAAGCCCAGCTCTCTCTGTCTGTCTTCACAGGAGAGGTGCTCCAGCCGTATGATCATTTGGATTGTCAGGGGGAAATTCTTTACAGAGAGAGTGGTGAGGTACTGGAACAGGCTGCCCAGAGAGATTGTGGATGCCCCGTCCCTGGAGGTGTTCAAGGCCAGAT
>JAOWBP010000001.1:91973254-91988310 GCA_028571105.1 Tragopan temminckii | reverse complement strand
CCTGGAGGCATTCAAGGCCAGGCTGGATGTGGCTCTGGGCAGCCTGGTCTGGCGGTTGGTGACCCTGCACATAGCAGAGGGGTTGAAACTAGATGGTCATTGTGGTCCTTTTCAACCCACGCCATTCTATGATTCCATGATTTTCCTTTTCTTAGAATAACCTCATGGTGACACTAGGATAATAGCATTGTTTAACAATCTGCACGTGATGCTATACATCTGACAGAGCTGCCTGTGTCTGCCTGTGTCCATGCTACTCAGGATTTATTATCCTATCCAAATGTAGGAGATCAGCATCACCTCACAACAAATTAAGTTTTGCAAATTACTCACACAACAAGGTGTTAAAAAAGTTTGCCTGGAGCTTTTAACCAAGAAAAGGTGCAGTAGTATTGCTCTCAGGAGAAAAAGGCCGAAGTCAACAAGCATAACTCCTTAACATGGCAGTTACCCACAGCACAATCAGTGATATATGCTAGCAAGAGATGGGCTTCTTGGTGTGAATGGCCGAACTGCCTAACTCAAAACAGCCAGATCGGTCCTTTTCAAGTGTTTGGAGGGGCTATGTTATTGCAATAAGAAGCTATCTCTGTGCATATGAAGTTGTGCTGCCTAAAGTGAGAAAAAAAATGATCACACAGGTATTTAGATAAAACTGCAAGAAGCCCTTCTTTCTCACAGGCTTGCCCTGCAGCCCATGTGCCCTGTGCAGCAGAGTGGAGTGAGTGCTGCTCCCTTGGGGTGCACTCCATGATGTACTCCTGCCAGTCGAATGCCACAACCAGGTCTCTCATTGCAGTGTAGGGACAGGAGAAGATTTTTGCTCCTTGGGCCAGAGAGTGGTCTTTTGTGCTCAGCAAGGAAAACACAGGCATCCCTGAAGTGGAGATAAATGTTGGAACCATGCAGATGTTGGTAAGGTCCCACAGGTTCTACATTGGGCTTATTTCCAGAGAGCTTGATAGACTGAAGTGTGGACAAATTGAATCTAAAAATTACTTTTGCAGGTTGCTTTCATCTCAAGGTGAATTTTGCACATGCATCATTTCCCTGAGTTCCCTCATATGCTTCAGGCAGCAGGCACAATCCCCAGCTCATGTTCTTTTTCACAGCGCTGTAGCTGACTGAATGTCAAAGCAGATTCTCAAAGAAAGTTGGGGGTATAAGATACATGCAAAGCAAACTGTATTTTAAGCTGCTCTTTAGAAATGGTCTCAAGGTTGCTTGTTTGTTTCTCTTTTCTGACCTCTCTTAAAGAGTTTGTAATACCGCTCCAAAGGCATTGATGTGGCGCAGCAGTTGAGGTTGTTGTGTTCCCAGTTATAGCAGCATCAGAAAATAAGCTGCACTGCTGGAGGATATAGACTGTCTACCTCACATCTGTGTGACCAAACCTACAGCCATTTATTATTCTGTTATTTTTGACCCTCAGCTTCTTTAGCTAGCTAGTGATCTCAAACCCTGGTTTTCTAGCTTCTAAAATAAATTGATAAATAGCATTTGTGTATTTCCAAGGGATCAATGTACAATTAGTTTGCGATGTTTCAAGAAAACAGGATTTTTGAGATAGTATATTCTCCCTTTACTCTCTTCAAATGTTTGATTTTAAAAGAAAAAGAAAGAAGTAGTGATGCAGACTCATAGAAGTAAGAATATTCCACAGTTAAATTATTTTGTGAAGCTGGGATCCTTATTGTTCATCTTAGGTCTTTCTGTCCTTTGTTTCCAGACTGTTGTCTCCACAGGAGAAAGCAGAGGTTTCAGGCTTTAGGGTGCCTTTTAAAATGGAGAAAGTACGTGGTACAGTATTTACTGTCAATTTCACAGGAAGACATTCAGAAGAAGAAATGAATCAGAAAAGGTAGCACTTCATGTATATAAAATCTCAAGCTCAGAGTGACTGGCATAATGGTATTGAATTCACTTGCATCAAGAATGTCTGATGAAGATTCTTCAGCCATCCAAGTTTTCAAAATAGTAAGAGAACTGGAAAACAAAGTCTATCAGTCAGTCCATATGAAACCCCATAGCTTGTTTAGTGGCTGCAGAAGCACTCATAAACAGTACTCTAAAAATGTTGCTATGAAAACCTTCTCAAGCTTTGAGTAGTGGTAGAACTCTGACCCCTTTCTTATAAATTCTGGAATTTCATGCCTAGTAAATATCATAATAGTTATAATTCGCTTTCTCCTTCTACATGTTTATCTACAAGCATAATGCATGTAACTGCATTTGGGTGATGGACCTAGTGTAATGGATTCCATAGGAAAATCCTTGTATTTACGTCTATGTCTGGCTATTGTGAGAAATAACAGAAATAACATAGCATATCTAAGATAAAGATATTTTTTTCCCAGATATTTTTACAATTAAGCTACCTTGAGATTCATTGACATTGATAGAATATGGTTTACCAAAAAGGTTATAATGTGTGCCACTGCAGCACATCTTCTCTGTAAGCCTAACTCAAACAAACAAACAAACAAACACACTCAGAAATTAAATCAGTGGCTTCCTGGAAGGAATTCCTATTTGAAATAGGGAGGTTTTCCAGGGACTTCTTTTAAAAACATTATTTGAGGAAAAGACAGAATGAAACTGCAACAAATGAAAAGGTAAGTTCAGGTTAAGGAAAACAAAAACTTTAATGTGATTATTTTAATTAAGAACTCTCACCGCCCTCTTTAAGTAGATGACAAAAAAAATCATTCTTTATTTTACTAATTCCCAAGTGAAAGAGCCATTAGCCCAACAACTCAGTGTAATATAGGGATGGTAAAATCTAGAAAAATGGTAGACATAAAGAGCAGGAACATAAATGTGGAAGACTTTTAACTGTGGAGAATTAGGAACCTATTAAAGGAAAGAATATACAGAAAGATGGGGAGCTCTGACTGCAATTTTATTAGGCCTGGGAGTTAAATAAAAGTGAAAACCTAAGAGAAAAGTCAAAACAATTGAATTTGAAGGTCCACTTTGATCAGATTAACTGAGATGGAAGTGGCTCAAGGGATAATACAATACACAACCCTCAGGGGACAACTAGACTTGTGAACAACCTCAGGATTCCTTGTCCTCTTGTAACTAGGACACAGAATGCTGAAAAGCCAAGGGAGCCTGCATTGGAGCTTTATCCTGTATAGCTGAAAAAATATGGTGGGCTATCATACTTCTCACTTGGACTGCCTCCACAGAACAGGTGTTTTTTGTATGGAATGAAGGCAAGGAAAGGCCAGAGAGATTAAGTGCACAAAACTCTTCCCCAGACTGGTGAAACTGTCTCAAGGAAAAGACCTGTGAAAATTTTCCTTAATCAAGGCAGATAATAGTGAGGAAGCAGCAAGTTCCCCTGAAAGTCACTGGAGAAGGTGCTTGAAGAAAAATATTCAGACTGACAGTGAAGATTCTGTAGCAGAAGAGTATGAAATCGTGCAATAGACTGAAGATCTGGGCCCTTGCCTTGGGTCAGTTTGAGGGGATTTTTCTTCCATTTAATAGTGAGAGATCAAAAAACAAGAGATGAGCTACTCAGGAAGTTGGCTGCATCTGGGATCAGTCAGCCAGTGGAGGGTGTAAAGTCTTCTCACCCCATGAGCACTTCCCATGAGCGTGGTTTCCCATGTGCTTCGTGCTGTCTATGCACAGCTTCCAGCATTGTTCTGTAAGCCTTTTTTATAGTGGCATATAGGGAATGTCTTCACTCCTGCTAAGAACTAAGAAGGAAAATGAATCAATCCCTCTAAGAGTTCAGACATACCAAATTTGCATGTACCATGAGATCTCAAGAAACTGAAGTAAATGAATAAAGGATCTTGAAATTATTTATGACAGGAATTGCTGGTATTATTGTGAAAGCGTCAGAGGAGGAAGGTAGAGATGAAGTTGATAAAGACAGTATCATGCATATGCATGTATATAAATATATAAATGTATAAGAAGTATAGATACGGCCAAGAAAATTAGGATAAACAAAGAGAAACTATTTACATACACAAGAAATTACCAGAAAGTAATGAGACTTCAAGTCATGACAATGGAAAAGTACAGATGAAGCTGATACTGTTCTGAATACTTTTTGTTTCATTGTTCACAGTATGAGCTGAAGGTCATTTTCTAGTGATTGAGATATATTTTCCTTAGGGAGAAAGATAAATGTTAGAAGCCTTCATGATTATACTGAAAAAGATAATTAGGCAATAAGAAGTCATACAGGTTGACAAGGAAGTGGGCCCAGAAGATTTCCTGGCACATCAAAAGCATCTAAGACGGAGACAGGAATTCATCAGCTGGAGCAGGGGGACGGATTTGGTTATGGTTTATATACAGTTACAATACACTGGTGACTCAGTTCTGTTGCCAAAATATCTGTATTCGAAACACCCGCATAAGATCAGCAGACATGATAGAGGACATCCAGGAGACCTGTGACTTCCATATCGCCTGTGGAAGTCAAATGGATGCCTGAGGATACCTCCAATGACACAGTCAGTCAATCCTCCAGTCTTTTGTTCAAAAAGTGGATGACTGCTGGAGCAACACTTGGCATCAGCAGAAGATGGTAGTATTAATCAACTCCAGAGGGAACTCCTGGAAGTCAAAATTAATTATAGAGTCATTTAGTTAAAATTGGCATTAGGCTAGGCAGGTAACAATGAATTTATTTGTATTTCCTTTCAAAATGAGATCTAATCTGCTGATATGTTAGTCTTTAAATATTCCAGTAGCAGTGATATTCATTAATTATTAACTCATTTATTGGCGAGAAAGACAGACTATGATGCCTACAAGATTGAGTTGGAGGAAAAATTTGTGAGTTTAATTCTGAATCCATCATTTCTCCTTGAGTGGCTTAACAAAGGCTGCTTGCCCTCTAAAAGACCTCCTAATTCCCAGTACAAGAAAATTCCTTCCTCTTCTGATATAGCTGTAACTCTAGTAATATATCTTTAACTGTACTCATATTAGTTCATCTGGTCTGGTCAGGATGCCTTTTCCACTCCAAGCCAAATTGAATTTCCCCTCCATAACATTAACAGCCATTTCTCTTATCCTTTCCTTAGAGAAATTTAACACATCACTCCTAGGACTAACTTGATGTCAATGGGAAAAGCCCAATTGATGGCCTCTGTGAACATTAGAAAAAGCATAAAAGTCTGTACATGAAGACTCAGTTATGTCCTTATGGCCTATTCTGAAGGATGTCAGAAAGACTTAACTGTCCTACAGGCCTGTTCTGTCAAGGCAGAATCTGCTTCATTCTCTTGCATTTAATCATGGATTATAGCCAGCTATTTTGAAACAACTTATTCCACTTGGTTTCCTATTTTATGTCCACCTTAAAACTTCGAAGATGGCTATCTTGTTGTGTACTGGGGTTTTGGGGAGCTTCTGTAAGCAAGTCATAGACTCTCAGGGATAACATTCATTTCTATGGTCATTACCAGTTATGACGAGTTAAGTGGATATTCAGCATCATTGACTAGGTAACACAGATGATTGCTCAACAGGTACAGTGAACGGAAATTAATTCCTTCAGAAGGTTCTTTGTCAACATGTGCCAGGGCAGGACAGATTACCAGGGTCTTCTGCTCTGAAGGTGACTATTTCTTGAAGTCCTTAGAGCAGACTACCTCCAAAAACCATGCTTTGTAAAAATTCTGATCAACTTGCAGTCTAAGTTTTCCACTCATGGATCTGAACATTGCACCTATCTGAAGGCTTTTTTCTCAACAGCTTCACATTTTTCTCCAGGTATGGATAACTGAGCATTGTACCCAGTTTTCACCAAAATCAGTAGCAAATTTCGTAACTAGAGTTAGATGTGGTGGTTTGATTAATGGCTTTAGGAAAGGATGAACCATGTGGCTACAAGATGTGGCCAGAAGTAGCTCCTTGATCTAAAGAACTGTAGGACAATCAATAAACTGCCAGTCAAGCCTTCTCTGACAACCATCTTCCAAACAGACATTTTCTGTGCACCATGACCCTGCATGATTGTAGTGCATATGCTTTTACTTTTCACCTATTGACACAATGGAGGGCACTGAGATGTGGAGCAGGAGAGGACAGAATGGTTCCTTCTAAGGAGCCTTGTAGGAATTTTGAAGAAGTTTATTGTATTACACAAAGGCTCAGGGTAGACCTCAATTAGACACCATACACTGCCTGTATTTTGGGTATGACTGGTATCTATCTCCTCAGACTCAAGATTTATGCACACTAAACAAATACTTAGAGGCATGGAATGGAACATCCTGACCCATAATGAAACCCCTCTAAATGTCAAAAGGAGCTTAAGGAGGTTTAAGTAGCAACAAAAAAGGGATTTATTAATGTTGATTATATATGCTACAAAACCAGGTCACAATGATGTTTTTCTAGTTTAAGAATAATTGTCCTTTCTGGAGGAAAGCAGACATGAATTGTTTACACACTGGGAAAAAAAAAAAAAAAAAAAGCCAAGCTAAACTTGTCCTATACCGTTATGGCCACTGCACTGAGACAACACTTTCTAACAAGGCTGTATCTCAATCTGTAATGATGGATATCTAATTTACTTTATCTTGACATGGCAGACCTGGCATAGTAATATCTAGCAATTAGTCACAGTTTGATGGGCACTAACTTAAGCAGTTTGTAGTGAAATACAGGTTCAGATATGTCACTGTCATTTCCTGTTACTATTTACTACTAGTGGAAAAAGCACTGGTATTCTAAATTACTTATTGCAAAAGGCTGTAGAATCAGATTCTGTATCCTATTTAGCACTGCTAAATTACATAACAGTACCACTACAGCATGTGTTGTTACTGGCTGATATTTTGTTCTACAGAAAGCCAAAAGCAAAAATGTTTGCACAGTTAGAAACTGATGTCAGATTCAACAACGCTTGCCAATATGCGAAGATACAGAAGAACTTTAATAGATCTCATTTGCTATGTCTAACGGATATCCAATAGATAAAAAGAAAAAGCCTAGTAAAAGATATTTGCAGCACCTACCATTTCATAGAAAGGATACTGGTTGCTTTTATTGCAGCAAAGTGTGGCCACAAACAGCCACAATACTGGAGGAGCTGGATTTGCTGTTGTAGGCAGTGATCCCAAAGGGAAGTGCAGAACTCTTCTAGACCTCAGAAGGGATAGAATACAAGGGTTTGGGAAGTTCTTTCAAGACCAAATGGAAGTGGTGAGGACTGCTACTAGCAGAGCTGTTTGGGTCCCAGGGCACAGCTCATCTAGTATTGGTCTTAACACTGCAGGTAGATGATGGTGCTGGTTTACTTGGTGCATAGGCCCCAGAAGGGCTTCCTTGATCTTGTTTCAGGGCCTTGAACGTTATTCACCCCAGGTAGGAAGAGAATAGCATATGCATTTGTCACTTCCCCCCAAGCATTTGTCCCCATGGGAGCAGTACATGGAAAAAAAACATAGTGCACTGCACGTGGTGTTCTGGTCTGAACGATGGGGGACTGAAGGTATCCCATGGTAGATCCCTACGGCTAGTAGAAGCAGCAAGACCAACCCATCCACTCCATGGCACAGGGCATCTCTGGGTGCATTTGAAATTTCAGAACAAGTTTCATTCAGTATTCCCATGGAAGGCATCTGAAATTGCGAATTGAATTTATTTATTTAAATCACCATGAAACTGGGAGAGGATGTGATGACAAGCATTGTCTACAGGATACCTCACTTAGAAGCTGGTTTTGTGCAATGTGGAGACTCTCAGGAGGCGGTGGCATCCTGGGCACTGCCCTGAGCAGGCCTTTGCTCACCTCTTGCCTCCAGCAACATCTGAACTTCCCTCCAGCATCCCACAGGTCTCACCATACCCGCATAGTATGCCATGGCTCATGCTAGAGCCAGGGAAGGCAGGTGTGTGAGCACAGGACAGAGAAGCACATGACAATCCTAATTGTCATTCTGTTGCAGCATTTAAGAATTGTCATTCTTAATTGTCACTCTGTCACAGGACAGAGCAGTACATGAAAATCTTAATCTCAACGAATCTTAGGGTATGCAATAGGGGAAGGGCAACAGGCCAGCAATAAAGCCATAAAACCATCTATGTACGAAGTGCCAATAAAGATACAAACCAAGGTGTAAAAATGGAGGTATATGCTCTTCCTTTGCTCTTTCCTTTTGGCAGTAAGCATTAACTGCCAAAACAGTAGGTAACGTTATTTCAGGTAGATATGTAATTTACAGTTTGATGGTGTCCCTTTTAGTCTGTCAACTCCTTGGGGCAGGGATTGTATTTTTGATCCAATACATTAACCAAATGAAAAGCATTGATCTGTGCCATACAAAACTTCCTGTACAATAAGAACATCCCCTCATCTTTGGCATTTTTGGAACATGTAACTTGCTATTACAAAGCTCTCCACTTGCAAGAAGAAATCTATTTATAAGTCGAAACAGATTTGCAATCATGTGTGGTAGAACAGGAGACTGAGAAGAAATATGCAAACCAAAAAAAGCATTGGCAAAATTTGCAGAGTTCTTTAAAGTTTTCTTCAAAAGCTGCTGCAAAATACAACCATCTGTGGGTTTTTTTTGTTTGTTTGTTTGGTTTTTTTTTAAGAATATCCTCTGGGGGTAGCACAGACCACTGTCTCTTCTCCCTCTTTTTTTTCCTTCTTGTTTTAAACAACAACCTCAACTTGCAGAACAGCCTCACCCTTTAGCAGGGAAATGTGTGTAATCATAAACTATTAGAGACAAACTTCTGCATAGTAACATATACTGTTGTATTCAATTACTTTGTAAGTATTTTAAAGCAGTTAGTGCCAATTTACCTCATGATGAAAATGTTTGTCAGAATAATATGCTTTATTCGAAGCACCTGCTATTTAATATCTGAGAGAGCTGGAAGCGTAATGAGGAAAGAGGAAAATATATGCTTGCAGCTCAAACATCAGCTGTAAAAGCAGTTCTGGGGTGAAAAGTGGTACAGCTGAATGGAGCCGAGACCATTTATCCCCCATTTGTAAATGAGCCACAGAATGACAAGCTAATTCCCAGCAGTCTAGTGCTACAAGCAGGACCATTACTGAAGCTAGTTAATCCTTCAATCTGAGTCTCTATTTGAAGAAAATGTCACAAAAACAAAACCCATAGCTTTTTGACTGCCTGCAAGACATCAGAGAACCCACTGAGCCCAGAGGCTACAGTGTGAGGCCAGGCAGGTATGGGGGAGCTCAAGGAGACAGCACGCTATCCATTGTATGATGCCTCTGCAGAATTTCTCCTAAAATTAAAGGCAGTTTTGAAAACACAAGGGCATCTCCCATTCCTTCCTTCCTTGCCCAGAGAAGCTGTGATGTCCCATTCCTGGAGGCACTCAAGGCCAGGGTGGATGGGGCCCTGGGCAGCCTGAGCTGGTGGGGAGTGCCCTGCCCATGGAAGGGGATTGGGCAGCATGGGATTTGAGGTCCCTTTCAAGCCTGTGATTGTGTGATTCTATGACTCCTACTCCAAGATGGTGAATGGAGCAGCTGAGGACAAAGCCCTCAGCATCTCTGGCAAGGTGGGAACTAAATCAGCTGTTTGAAGTGCATAGCGCAGATGATACATATGAGAACCCAGAGTGTTTGCATCTCTCTTCATGCTACCAGCCTTCCTCTGGTGGCAGTCAGGAAAGGACTGTACTCTGATGGTAAAGCAG
Source organism: Tragopan temminckii (assembly GCA_028571105.1). NCBI lineage: Eukaryota > Metazoa > Chordata > Aves > Galliformes > Phasianidae > Tragopan > Tragopan temminckii. The sequence goes on along the minus strand of JAOWBP010000001.1, from coordinate 91,978,641 downwards.
CGAAGTCACCTCCTGCTTTGACTTTACAAACCATTTTGTAATGGTTTGAGTGAACATCTTGTGTAAATCAGTACATGTACAAAAACACCTAGACAGGCTTTAAAACAAGACTTTCAGATTTGAGTAGCTACAATCAGGCTTCTGAACTCATCTTGAATCATGTAAACAAATGATTTAGTTCCAGACAGTCTGAGCAGTCAACAGTTCCCAAATATGAGTTGTTTGTTAGGTGCTTCCTTCCACATTTAGAGCTAATGGCAGACATTCCTTTTTTTCAAATCCTAGCATCAGCCCATAGGGATCCACATGAAGGCTATGGTGGATTTTCAAGCTCAGACTTCAGCTGTTGCCTGCCTGGAACAAATCATAAATTTGCTCTAGCCCTTCTGATGGTGAACTGATGGAAATTCAAAATTTCACAAGCTGAGTGCCCCATGCAAATGACAGGCTGCCAGAGAAAGGCAGCTGGCAGACAAGTGCCTTAGCACATGGGATCCAGCTGCTCAAAATGCAGAGGATGCATCCTGTGGGATGGCACACTGGATGCCTACAGTGATGAGATAATGTGACATATAGCACTGTCAATGAGCAGATACAGTGAATGCTAGTAGAGACTGCTCCTATTCTCTGCTAAGTCACTCATAGTTTTGCTGTGAACTTCAGCAGTGGTTGGAGAATATTGAGATTATGAAATTTGACATCTCAGCATGACATTGTTGTTCAAGCAGTGCTGTTACTCAGGGATGGAGCTTCTCTCTCAGGTTCCACTGGAACCCCACTCAACTGGAAAAACACAGTATTTGGGGCAACATTTGAGCTTGAAGATAAGCAGCAAGTTCAGCCTTCAGCCTGCTTTTTCCAGTAGCAACTGAAGCCCTGCTCAGGGCTTTTCTAGGTGTGTGCAAGGTGGATGTTTCCTCAGGTCATAATAGGGAAAATACTGAGCAAGCAGCTTTTCTCCTGCCCACACTGAGAAGCTTTCCTGCAAAGGAGCTGCCTGTCCTTAAGGAGGAGCACAGCTTTTCCCTGGACAGTCCCTCCTCCCATGCAAAGCAGCTGTCCTTGTAAATGGATCTCTACTCTTGTCACGGAAGCTGCACCCACAATGGTCTTCCTCTCCTGCCTCCAGGACAAGTACAGCAGCATCTTTCCCTCTCTCCAGCTGTGACTCACAGAAGTCTTTCCCAAACAAAATTTCATTCATCCTCCTCCAGCTTCATCATTCACGCAGCACCTGTGGTGTTACAGGTGCTCTATGTGAGCCAGGGATTTCTCCCAGATGCACTGTTCATATCCCTCAGCACACAACTCTGCACAGACCACAGGCCACTGATGGATAAAGTGGGTTGGGAATTGCTTCTCTGGGACTTGTTCTTTCTGCTAGGAAAATGTGTTTGAGATTTAAAACTCAATCCTTTCTAAAATTTCCTCTGATTTTTCACTGGACACTTACTTTTGTGCCCAGTTTAGCTGACGGATTTCCCTCAGCATGCTTTGAAAGATTGCCGTGAATATCTGTAGCAGTGGCTGGATGCTATTCTACTCTACTGACATCTGGAAATTTGGAAATAAGGTGTTGGAATAACATTTACAGAAAAGGAGTTGAACTAGCTCAGGATTAAAACATTTATTTCACTCAAGTAGCCTTCCCCTAACACCTTCTCCAATTTATAGGAAAATGGAGCACAAAGGGAACTAGTCCAATACTCAATTTAAATCAGTTCATGGTTCAGCTAAAAGGGCATTGTCAGTCAAGCAGTGCAGTTACTCTCATAACAAGGTAAAGGAGATCACACAAATAAGATAGGACAAGAGCAACATAAATCCCCATGGATTAGCATCAAAGATTGTTACATGAATTAGCTGCTTTCTTCATAAGCTAAAATATATCCCTTATTATAAAAGTAAATGACTCAATATATTGGTGTTTGCCAGATATCTAACTTCTAGTCACAGTGAGAGATACCAGTGATAAATGGTCAGCCCCTTAAACATAAATGGTAATAGCTACATCAAACCATGAAATAACCTTCCAGCAGCACCCCAAGCAGCAGCAGTAACTAGTAAATTTCTGAGGAATTAGTAGGGATGCTGATCTTATCCAACTTATTTGATCATTTGATCATCTAGTCTTCCCATATAGCCCAAGGTTTGCCACAGTGCTGTTCACACAGTGTAGTTAGAGGAAAGCCCAGCCTCGATGTTTAGTTTTCTTGCCTGTTTGTTTTCTTCCCAGATACAACTGGGTTCATTATTTTAGTGACATCTTTTCCCTCTTCTCTACTTTTTATTTCCTATTTCTCTTCCCCTTTCTATCCTTTCTTCTTCCCATTTTTTATCCTCTACCCTTTTTTTCCTGCTTGGCATTTGTTGTTACAGCATGAGGACAGCTCTATCAAGCATGTGGGCTCCACCCTCAGGCTGAGTACCATGAGGTTGACATCACCTGAGCTTCCAGGTAATGATGATCTTCCTGCCCCACTTGCCAAGATAGTTTGCTACCTGCATTCAATCTCACCTTGTTCTTGGGACTGACAGCTTCACAAGACCTTTCCACAGAAGAAACATATCATGTAGGACATCAAAGACCTGTTCCTTGAAAAAAATAGGAGCTAAGACAAGCAGCTCAAAGTTGACCTGTTATATTTCAGCAGAGTGCCATAAATGAACAGGGACTGTTTTCATGAGGGGAAGGATTATTGCATGACTGGGTATGCAATGAACTGAAGCTGAAACACTTTCAACATACAGTATCACAAAATTATAGGGGTTGAAAAGGACCTCAGGAGGCCATCAAGTCTAACATCTGCTAAAGCAGGTTCCCTACAGTAGGTTGCACAGAAAAGCATCCAGGTGGGTTTTGAATATCTCCAGTGAAGGAGACTCCACAACTTCTCTGGGTAGTCTGTTCCAGTGCTCTGTCACCCTGAGAGTAAAGAAATTCTTCCTCATGTTTGTATGGAACGTTCTTTGTTCCACTTTTTGCCCATTGCCTCCTGATGTACACACTGAAAAGAACATGACCCCATCCACTTGGCTCCTGCCCTTTAGATATTCATAAACATCACTGAGATCCCCTCTCAGTCTTCTCCTTCCCAGCTCTCTCAGGCTTTCCACATAATGGAGATGCTCCAGGTTCCTCATCATCTTTGTGGCCCTCCACTGGACTCTTTCTAGAAGATCTGCTTTTTTTTTTACTGTGGAGCCCAGAACTAGACGCAATATTACAAATGTGGCCTCACCAGGACAGAGCAGAGTGGGAGGATCATCTCCCTCGATCTGCTGACCACACTCTTTTTGATGTACCCCAGGATTAGATTATGCTGCATTGGCCTTCTTTGCCACAAGGGCACACTGCTGGCTCATGGCCAACCCACTGTCCACCAGGACATCCAAGTCCTTCTCCGCAGACCTCCTCTCCAGCAGATCAGCCCCTAACCTGTACTGATGCATCTTCCTCAGATGCAGGACCCTACATTTGCTCTCGATGAAGTTCATCAGGTTCGTCTCCACTCAACTCATGATGAAACACTGACAAATGTGCTCCCTGTAGTATAAACCACCCCAGAGCTGTGGAGCTGATGACCACTTCTCCTTGCAAAAGCCTGCTCAGTATGGAACAGCCACACCACGAGGGCTGTGGAGCAGTAGGTAAGGCCAGCTGTGTGTACCCCAGCCCTACCAGGCAGCATGGGGGACACAGCCAGCAGAAGCTCCCTGGCCCTACGTACTGGAGGGAGCTTGAGGAACAGATATTTAAGTAGAATGTGTGGACGAAAGGTATACAATTGCTCCCCCACTGCTGAAAGATCTCCAGTTGTCAGGCTTTGACCTGACCTACATTGCTAATACCCACTGCAAGTCAGAAGGGCTGCTCCTATACAAATCTGATTAGGGGGAGGTTGTTTTTTTTCTCTCTGCTTTGCGTTCAGGAATTTTGCACATTATGAAAAATTGCCTACTTGGGGGAGGATAAGGAATCCAGATTGCTCTTCCCTGCTCAAAATGGGAGCAGCTCTGCCCTACCCAGATGTGCTAGCTCTGATACTTTAAAAGATTTGCCATGTGTTCTCACAGGAGAAGGGCTGCTCTGGACAGCTCTCCCAGAGCTACTCCCAGCAGCAGAGTGATGGGCTAGGGTAAGGCGGTGGCAGAGATCTGGCCTGAGGAAAGCTGAATGCTTCCCTAATTGAGCAGGAATTAAAGCAGTAGCAGTGTCACCCCTCTGTCCATCTCAAGCACAGGCACACATTAGTGGCCATCCACTGCATTTGCAGCTGGTCGTAGCAATGCTGAGGATGTGAGCGACTGCTTTGGTGATACGCAAGAATGAATTCTGACAGCAGCCAAGACTGCTGTGGTGCCTGGGGAAAGCACAGTGTTGTCATTGTGTCAGCAGCCAGCAAGGAAAGAGAATTTTTTCCTCCACCTTCTGCATCTACTCACCCATCCACCCCTTCTTTATTTTTATTTTTTAGCACCAGAAGTATTTTGAGTGCAATTAAAAAGGCCTTATTAACACTTAATTGGTTTGGAGTCCTCACTGTGATGTTGAGCCCTTGTGCTGATGTCATCCCAGTTGTCATGGATACAGGTGAATAAGCTGCATGAAGTGCAACATCAGCGCCAGGGGGATGGAAAATGGAGGGGGGAACCTGAGGAGGAACCTGAGGCTGAAAATGGGTGAGCAGAAGCAGCTGCTGTCTCCAGGTGAGAACAACTGGAAGTGAGGGAAAGGAAAGCAGAGATATTGAGGTTATGGTGTTGCATGCACACTCTTCAGTGCAAGGCAGGAAGGCAGGCTGCTCTTTGGCACTAAACACCGCAACAGAAGAGCCCCTCGACAGCTAACAATTAGGAAAGGAACTCAGACTGACATCCCTCCATGTGCACAGTAATTAGAAAGACAAATAGTGCCTTTCTTTCTGTTCAATCTGTCTAATAGGTAAGAAGGGAGTAGCAGAAGGCAAATCCTGGGAAAAAAAGCCAGAAAAATATATATCCTCATGGGAGTACATGTACTTTTATGTATGCAAAAGACCATTTCTTTGTAACTGGAAGAGATGAAGGGAGGCTGTGGGACTAGGTATATGTTCACCTGCACCCAGATAAGATCCTCCAAAGATTTTTCCAAGTATCAACAATAAAAATAAAAATAAAAATAAAAATAAAAATAAAAATAAAAATAAAAATAAAGGAATCCCACCTAACTGAGTTGCAGCAGCAGTTCCTCTGCCTGCTCCTATTTCCTTTCTCTCCACTTCATTCTGAGAAAGAAATTAAAATGTATTTTTCATACAATATCTCCAGTACTCTTTTTATGTAATAATCCTCTTTCTGTGCAAGAGGCAGGTCAGCAATAGCTGCAGGCTCCCGCACAATCAGTG
>JAOWBP010000001.1:91960981-91973154 GCA_028571105.1 Tragopan temminckii | reverse complement strand
TACTCTTTTTATGTAATAATCCTCTTTCTGTGCAAGAGGCAGGTCAGCAATAGCTGCAGGCTCCCGCACAATCAGTGCTCATCTCATAAAAATCTCCAGCTTTCCCTGGGATTTTCCAGCCACAACCTATTAAGCATTTGCCTGTGACAAGAAGCCAGTCTTGGGGGGGGAGGAGCTCTTTCAGATCACGCTGAGGCAAATTTGTATTTATTTACAGGGTGGTTGCACGGATTTTTTTTCTTGTAATGGAGAATTTAGACTTTTTAAAATGATACTTTGGGTTTGAATTAATCTTAATAGGCAGTTAAGTCTTAAAGTATTCTTTAGCTTTCAGCCTAAATAAACAACATTTATTATAAAAAAGTCAAATTTAAAATTGGACAAGAAGCTGCAGAGTGTTCTTCGCAGTTCATCCCTTTTTTTAATGCCTGACCAAAGGTGTGATATGCCAAGATTCCAAGGAAGGTCCAACGTTGGTCTCTAATATGGAGCACTGAGTTACAGATAAGCTTTGCACAACAGCTGACTGCAAATCTACTATTTAATTATTTCCTATTCGCTTAAATCTAAATTATGGATTTCAACAAAAAAATATTTGCTCAGAACAGTGATACAGTACTTCTGAAACTGTGAAAACGCGTTTTTCTTCTGTTGATATAGCCTAAGTTATTTTCTGGGGTTCATAGTATCTTTGTATTGCAATTTAAGCTCAGTAGAACACACAAGATGTGGTTCTTATCAAAATTTAAACCTTTCATTTATGCAAATCAATTGCCTTCACTTCTCACTTTGCAGTTTTCTGATTTTTTAGGTGTTGCTTTTTCCCCCAGTTCAGAGCAAACATTTTTTTTCACACTATTTTTGGTTAAGCCTCCTGCCCTTTATATAAGCATGAGTGCAATAAACAAGCTGCCAGTGAGACTTTTGCTCCATGTGCCACCCTGAAAGCACTTCACTGGGGTGACCACCACCAGACCCCATGTGCAGATGGCCTTTTTACAACTTTGATTTCCCACTGCGTCATCTCCAGCCTCTTCCTCAGTGTGGCTATGTGTGAGCAAGGTGGGGCTGTACTGGCAGGTGTGAGGGCTTTGAGGGGTAGCCCATGCTCCATCCATGAGAAGAAGAGAGACATTTAAACTGTCAAAATCTACCCTACCTTGGCACTACAATTCTGGGGTTCCTACGACCTCTTTGAGAGAGAACAGTGATCTCCCCAAAGAAAATCATCATTCTCATCTCAGGGACCATACCCCAAGTCCTTTCCCAGCTCCCATGTGCTAGTGCCTAAAAACATTTTAGTGTAAAAGTTACAGGGGCAGGAGGAAGGATGACTGGCTTTGGTATTGCTGAGGTTTCTGTGCTCCTTCTCCATACCACATATCTGCCTCAATTTGAAACAGCATTTTTCCTGTCAACTCTGTTTCTCTCAATTTGGCCACAGACCATCCTGTTACGTTGTATAATCTATAAACGTGCATGAATTTGAAGGACTAGATATAATAACTTTAAAGAGAAGAAGAACCCATGTCTTACTGGAGAATGCAGAGAATGCACATTTATTAAATTTCATGAACCAGTGGAAATTTCCCACCATTTGAACAGAAGGAGTGTGTTTCTGTCATAGTGTTACTCCTCTATTGTCTGTGGGGTTGTGTGGTCTCCTTCACACCAACTCTGCAGTTCCATTCAGCCCAGTCCTGGAGAAAATGCTGATGTTCCTGATGCTCATAGAATCACAGAATCTTTAAGGTTGGAAAGACCAATAAGATCATCTAGTTCAACCACTAACCCATGCCTGTGATTGCTCTAGACCATGTCCTCAGTGCCACATCCACAAGGTTCTTCAACACCTCCAGGGATGGTGACTCCACCACCTCCCTGGGCAGCCTGTGCCACTGCCTCACCGCTCTTTCTAAGAATAAAATTTGCCTAATATCCAACATGTTTCTCATTTAGAGATGGACATCCTTTCATTCTACCCTGATGTCTTCTACACTTCAGGTCACTTGTCCTCTCCCTTCCACAACAGGTGAGGATTGAGTCCCTTTCTTACCTCAGAGCCTGCTGTGAAGTTAGACACCTAACAAATGACCCTGAGATGCCCAGGCCCTTTGGTAGTGTAATGAGATCACATCCACATGTGCACCTGCATGAAGCATTCCCAGTAACATGCCTCTGTGGCTATAGGTGTGACCATAGTTCCAGGTTACTGGTGAATCCTGGGAAGGACTTCCTCAATCAGCTGATGCTTGATAGTCAAGTTCTTGTGGTATATGACCTCTGTTGTATTTATAGGCCAAACCAGGTGGTTTCAGGTGGTTTAACCACAACAGAAATACCTCCTGGAATAAGATAATCCAGCCAGGCCTGTTCCCTCAAGGGCTCACATCTAACCTCACCTGAAACCAGACTTTGGTCAAAAGCACAAAGGCAAGGGCATCTCTGAGTGTGGTCAATGGCAAAGCCCAAGCAGAGCTCACAGTGATGGACACAAGTCAGAGTGCTTTAACTTAGCAGTGACCAGGTGCTTGAAATCCACTAGCTTTCCCAGATGCCCAGCAGCATCTGTCACCTGGAAGCAGACAAGCATCTGCTTTTGCCTGAGGCTGCAGATCTTGGCATGTGCCCACCACTGTCTGACTGCAGCCACTCTCCTCTGAAAATGGGTCTTCAGAAACAAAGAGAAGAAGGTACCAACACAGCATGTGACCTTGAACTGCCATACTGTGGGTGTTCCAGCCAAAGGAAGTGAAGTGGCAAAGTTTGGATTCCAAAAATAAAAGAAAATTTGCCTCAAAGTCTTTTGGTGTCTTTTTTTTAATTATTATTTCTTTTTCTTTCCATCTTTTTAATTTAAAGCATAGAGAAAAAGAAGAAGCTAGTACTATAAACATCACTGTGGAAACACATAGACAGTAACCTTTAATACACTGAAAACAGCTAGCATTGAAATTGTAGTCATTTCTTTGCAGCTATGCTGTCAAACCTCCAAAGATTTGGGCTTTTTAATTTATTATGTGTGCGTCATGAGAATATCTGTAGATGTCCTGTGCACGTTATGCTTCCAATCTCTGGTCTCTCCTTCTCTCTTATTTATTTTTAACTGTTACTGTTAAGAAAAACACAATATAATAGAAAAAAATTAAACTTTTAACTATATTGATGTGTACACTAGCATATACAGGCATGTAGTCTTAATTAGTAAAATCCCGACTTAGGACTCTAAGGAGACATTGTGTTAAGTAGTTGGAGAAGTCTGGTTCAAATACTGTAATCAGAAGCCAGACTCTGGTGAAGTCAGCAAAGTTGTTCCCATTTGAATTTTCTGAATTTAGCTACACTGCTTTATTTCCAGCCCTGCCTCCATTCCCTGTCTTATGTGAAATGAAATAAGTAATTTTCAGCTTAGCTTCTCCCTGATAAGGATCTATGTCACGAAATCATCACATACCAGACACTCTGCTTAACTGCAAGTGCTAGAAGCTTGATAGCTGAGCTTCTGTTGCAGATACACTCAAGAAAGAGTCTATATGGCTTTTCAAAGGCATTCCCTCTACAGCAAACGATAGTTACAGGTCAGCACTAAAACAAACTGGGAAGCACTGGGGAAACTTCTAACGCTTTTGAGTCTGTTGCAGTTGCTGCTACTTGTTCTGCCTTAATATGACCAAAGAAACTTGTCTATCAACTCCACAACCAAAGTAAAAAAAAAAAACAAAAAACAAAAAACAAAAAACCTGCCAACAACCAAGAGAAAAAAAAAAAATCCTAAGAAAAAATTACATAAAACCAATAAAAACTATTTCACCCCCAAATGACAGTGAAGCCTATATGCTAAAGATATCTCTCATTTTTTAACCAGCAGTTGTCGCAGCAGGAAATGGCCACTGCAAGCTTATAATTGCTTGATTTCAAAGGGGGTAAATCTTTCATTTTCACCTCCTTTCTCTGTCTTTAAATTATTACTTGGAGTGTTAGCCTTTGTTGCTGCAGTTCTTATCGGCACTGCAGGAGACAGTGATTGCCTTGTATCGGAAAACTACAATGAAATTAAACATTAATTGGTTGTTTAAATGGGGTATAATATAGACCTTGGAAGACTTAAAGATAAGTATTCCAAATTGTTTTCAGATTTAATGTGAGCATATACACCTGGGATGATTAAAAGAAAATACAGCAAACTCAATTCCAGGGAAAAGCCTAATCATTTAGTATGATGTCATTACCAAAATTAAAGGAGGAAAACTGGAGAACATTTTCCACGCACTGTCTCCCATTTCCTCCCTCTGGTATGACAGGTCATAGCTTATTTATGCATCATAGTGTCTCCAAAGAGCAAAAACAAACAGGCAAAATAAATAGATGAAAAGCAGCAACATAAGCATTTACTCATTTCTTGCTAGCTCTCCTAAGGGAAAAACCTAAACCTGTCGAAAATGTTAATAAGAAGGGGCATGAAAAAGAGACAGAAACAAGCAAGTGCCCATGGCTCCAAAGACAGGTTTTGCAAGCTATAGATATGGTAAGCAGATGTATGCCCAAAGAAGCAAAAATGTTTCAGTCTCACTTTCCAGGAAGTGCTTAGGAGCTCATACACCCTCAGGAAAACATGGCCCCATGTCTGAGAAGAAACTTCCAGTGCGAACAGTTGTCACATTCCGTATTTCCCATAAAAGTGCTTTTAGCTGAAATCCCACGCATGGCTTGGCCTATAGGAACGTGTCCAGTGACTCACCTAAGCAGAACTGCTCCCTCTGTACCACAGAGTTTCCTGGAAAAAAAGCTAAAAGTATAAAATGCTTGTGCAGTCTTGAATGGCTGAGCTGTGCTCAACTTTGTCTTCAGATGCTAAATAGCAGGGGAGTACCATTGCTTTCTGAAATAAAATGCAGGCATAGTCAGTCCACAGCTTCCTGTTCTATTGCAACAGGGGTTGCAGCTACCCGGGTATGTTTAGGCTGGAGGAACTTCAGCAACATGAGGTGGAAGGGAGCTGCCTTGAACTTCAGGCAGTTCTGTACTCCAAGACTTTTGGTAGGTGTGCTCTACTGTCACCCAACGCTGTACATACTGTATAAAGGACTGTGACATAAGAGAACAGAAAAAGAGAAACTAGTGCAAAATCTGCTCTTTGCAGAACTTATCACAGGTGATTTGGAACCAGTCTTCCATGTGGCAGGTGGCTCTGGCAGTGAAAGGTCTATAAAGAAGATATTTGGAGTCCTCTGCCTTTACTTCTTACCAGCTGTTTGTGCAATAACAATGGAACAGCAATTACAGGTGAGAAGATTTAGTTTGGATATGCCTTCACAGTTTACTGGCACAGAGACTGTGTGTGTCTCGAGAATCCCAGTTCCTGTTCATAACCAGAGTTTTCTTCCACACTTTCTTTCCATCACTTCTAAAAGGGGCATATATACTGTGTGAATTATAAAATGCAATCATAAAACTATATTCATTTTTTTCTAGACCATCACTGATAACTTTTTTTTGAAAGCCTTAGAGTCAAAAAACAGAATTCAAGAGGGAATTACAGAGCCTCGTCTGTGAAGGACAGGCAAACCAGATGAACTTCAAGCCCTTCCTGCAGTGAGTTCAATAAAGAAGTGCTCATTAAGTAAGTGGTTGTTTGAAACCCCTACCTAGCTGTCACTTGGGTGTACAGAACTGCAGTTTCAGAGCATGGAAAAATCCTGGATCAAAGCTATTTCACTTGCAGCAATGTATTCTCTCTTGATACTATCAGAGGAAAAACAAAGGAAAAAATGAGAAAAGGGAAGGCAAAACAGGGTGAATTCTAATAGCACTTAAAAACTTAAGATTTTTGTATTTACAGGGATCCAGTATTTGTTTCTGGGCTACACAAAAGACTCAAATGCTTCTTTAAGATATTTTCTGCATCTACAAAAATGAAGATGACTATTTGGCTTTCAAATAAGAGAACTCAAATTATCTGTGGTGCAGACAAAGCGTTGTTAATGGCTAGCCTCTGGATGCAGAGTAGCCTCAACACTAGTGGCTACCTTCATTACTGCATAAGTAGTTTCTCCCTTAGGGAGAAACAAAAACAAAAAATGTCTCCTCCACCCCCAAGCCTCACTTTATTCTGGAGAAAACAAATGCACTCAAGTGAGCAACTTTTCATCAGCAAAGGTATTATGGAAAAACCCCGTTGATGAGCATTTCTATTAGAAGGGTTTCCATATTTGTTTTATTAGTCTCTTTTCATAGTCATAGAGTACATTCATATGGCACGCTGATGTATGAAAGGAGATTTTAGTTCTGAATAGTGAAGTTATTTGCTGAGAGATGGGAGCTATCTGCTCTGTTCCTGGGCCAGGCCTATCCTGTCTTCCTCCTTCTGGATGGTCCCACCACTGCAGCTATGTGTGTCTCTGAAGGTGGCTGACAGCAGACTTGGCAGCTCTAAGCCTGCCAGGGCCTGAGCAGGGCTGCAGAATTTAAAATCAATGTTAGACCTTCGGAGATGTGACCTGTGTGCAGATAATGTTTGCCTATTACAATGATTTCATGATTTGATGCCTGAAGTATTAATTCCTTTAGAAAATTCAGACAGCAATAGCACTACGTTGGCAAGAAATAAGATGGTCTTAGATCCCATGACTGACACTGCTTAATAGCAAGAGTTAACAGATTCAGTGGGGGGGTAGGAGGGTGGTACCACAAAAGTCTTTGAACCGAAAAGAAAGCCATGTAGGAATAAACAGTGTCAAATTTCTGCTTCCTTCCCCTTAGTACCAGCAACAGCCATGCCCTTGAGGAGGATCCCATTTGTCCCTGCCCTTAAAGCAGCATTCAGGCACATCCTTTAGCAAACTTGTCCACTTTCCTAGCAGCCCAACAGAGTGCTATGGAATCCATGCCAACACACCATCATATCTACACTGTCCAGCCTCACATGTGGCCAGAAACCCTTAAAACGTCATCCCACACCAGTGCATAGGAGGCCTCCCAACAAGAGATCTGGCCTGCCTGCTCCCTTCTCCTTACCATGTGCCCAGGCAGAATACGGCCCTCTCTCTTCAGAGAACAGCTACTTCTGCTTTGCTCTTAGTGGGCAGCACACATGCAGTATCTCACTGTCAACAGTTTGCAATGGGTTCAAGCCTTTGAGGGAGAGCAAACTCCCATCCTTGGGCTCAGTGCCAAGATGATCAGCTGAGCAGTGAGCAAGGGCTGCCCAAACTTCCCAAGCACTCACTCAAATGTAAGGCATGCCTTTAGAGCTGGATGAAGCAGCCTCAACACCTAAGCCCATGGCTCTTCAAGCTCCTCAGAAATGGCTGCCACAGAGCCCAGGCTGGTGGTGGGTCTTCACCTCTGCATCATGCAGGGTACTGCAGCTCCAGCAGTGCCTGAGGAGCCAGAGATGAGGATACAGATGGAAAGATCTTCTGGGGCTAACTCACTGAGTCAGTCCTCAAATGTATTCAAAAGAAAACCTACAGACCCTACCTGGATGACAGTAATTACGTGTCTCATTTTGTAGTGTGCTTCCCTAAACGTTTCCATCTAGTTTTTCTCAAGGAGGTAATTTTGTTTGGTTTCTGTGAGTCCTCCTATTTTTCTGTTATGTTTAGTCTCTCAACAGGAAATTATCTACTTAGCATAGGATGTGTATCTCCTTCCTAGAAAAGTTATGATAAATCCAACTTTGCAAAGTGCTGACAGCAGTTAATACTCTGAGGATATAATTTGAGGCAGCGCAATGAGGACTCAGAACTAATATCAGAGTGGTAGAGATGATACATCTGGAAAAAGTTTTATGGAAAAGGTAACTGTCTGCAGTATGTTTGCCATATACACTGGTAGTATAAGAGAGGATATAAAAATGTAATATTTCTTTTAAGCAGGCACCAAGCAACATGTACGCTTGCAGCAGACAGGTCCAAAACTTTGACACACAAGAGGAATGCCAATCTTCCCTGCCATGTACTTCTTGCAGGATGCATTTGACACAAACAATGTGTACTCTTGATAGGAAATGTCTCAGACACCACCAAACAGAAGACCAAGGCATGCATCTGATTTTGTTTCATCAGTCATTGTGCTCTGGACTATGAACACCTGTTTTGTAGTTTGATAGTAAGCCATGGCACTGTGGCTATATTTATCTGCCAAATATATATCTGCACACTTATATATATAAGGATGGAGTTAGTTCATTCCAGAAGAGAATGCTATCAAACCAGTTAATCAAACCTGCAATCCTCTGAAATTGTCTTTGGCTGTACTCTGATTTGCCTGAATATGACTCTATGCTTGCACCAGGCTGTCCTGTGTTTCCAAAACCTTCTACTACTCTAAAGCTTGACAGAAAAATAAGCAAATGTGCTTTTAAAAAGAGGCACAGTGGATCTAGGACTGTTCATATTACCTTATTTAGAGATACTTCTGGCACTGACCAAAAGTGATCTAGCTTTTATGTAGTGCAGTTTCTACAACAGATTAAAAATATATTGTCTATATGCTTCATCTGTTCTCATCTGTAGCACTACTGAATGCTATACGCCTCTTAAAGATCTCATTTATAGAGTTCCAGTCCCAGGATCGTACCGGTAGTAACACCTCTATTAAAGAGTTAATTTTTCCAGATAATAGCTGTATGGGAACTGCTGAGTCACAACCTGAACCTCTGATTGATCACCTGAGGTGAGCAATGAGTCAGCCACGGAAGCACAGGTGAAGGCAATTCACCTGTGCTGCCGGAAGGGGTGGAGCCTGGCTCCACCTTTCCTGGACCCATTTAAGAGCTGACTACCAGTGGGGAAGGATTTCTTCTGGAGATTGTCTCTGCTGGAGTTTCATAGTGAGCCCAGGATATGGGTGAGCATCATATCTTTTCTGCTTTGATATAATAACTGCATAGCCTAGTTCTCTGGTATATCTTATAACAGCTGTACATTCATTGATTGTACAATAGCAAAAAGCCAGACTGTAGCCCCTTATGGGAAAATGTTCAATCACATGTAGGTTACTGTAGTCTGAGGGTTACACTGGGAACAGAAGTCTGTAGGACGAAACTAAAGTTTCTCAAAATTTCTGGGAGGCAGCAACTGTTTGTGGGAAGTTGACATGTTTCTACCTTGATTACAAGGTCCTGAAAACTCCATCCATGCATTCAAGGCCACTTACTGCCTCCACCCAAAGTATCATCCATAGTATGAAGACACATAAGTGGGGTGTTCTCCTGCACTGAGGGACCCTATGGCACATTGAAAATGTTCTGAGTAGCAGTGGTCAACAGACAGCATCGTTCACAAACCATCACCATGCTTTAGCCTGTGATCTGCAAGCATTATGTTCTCAGGAGAGAATATGCACTAGTCCTAGCTTTCTGAAACAAGTTTTTTGTTTTTCTTTTTTGAGAGGGAAAGAAATGAGATTCAGAAGAGGATGGGCATTAGCCACATGAGTATTTTGGCCTCTCCCTTGATCACTGCAATAAAAGGATATTCAGCCTGGGAAGCTCCGAGATACACAGCAAAGGGGAGACAATATCCTGCCTGAGTACATGACTACTCTCTGGTTGGAGTGGGCTTTGTCCTGATCTACAGCCTTAACCTATGCCCTCTTCTTTCTGTAGGCTTAAGGACTCTACTGTGTACCTGGCACACACTCTCTCAAGCACCTTCTGCTTGCAATAGTCCGATAAGGCTGAATTGGAGCCCTCTCAGCTACAGAGAGATATCTCGGTAGCCTTTCATTTTACTCATTTCCTGTTTCATAGCCTCACCCTATGTGAAATACCGCAACTCTTCATTCCTGATGACTTGAATGCATCACATTCAGTGAGGCTGCACTACAGAGAGCTTTTGAAGAGCAGTAATAATGAAACCTCTCTAGTGCTTTTTATCCAGTGTGTAAAACCCAACCTTGTGGAGGTTTTATCATCCCTTCTCTATCCAGGCATGAAACATCAACATACAAAACCGCTAAGTGCTCTGTTCCTCAAAGCTGTCCTCAGTCAACAAACCTTTGCTACCTGTAAGGGATTAAATTCACACATTTTGTGACAGACAAAGCCAGAACTAGAAACTGGCCATAATGCACTCAGAACAGCTTCTTTAGCTTCTGGTTGAGGCAAAGGGGAAAGGAGGGGACTTGAATGTGAGGTGGCCCTCATGCTGCATAATCTGTGCTCCTCTGGACTCTTTTATCTTTGATCTCCACGCAGCTAACATACTATAAAGTTAAGGCCTTCTGACTACTGTGGTAGGCATTTTATTTTGTGATTTCTACTTCTCTTGGATGACTATTTGCATTGGCACTCTCAATGTTAAATGATTTGAGAGGAAAAGATTCAGACTCTGACATTTGCCTTTCATTGCATCCACGCAATTGTTCTGCTTATAACAGTTTCTACATGAAAAAAAATTCTGTTAGAAGTACATTACTATTTTTTTCCATCATCAAAGAAACCAGTTTCACCCAGAGCCTTATTAATAGTGTAGGTGGAAGTGGAACACTAACAGTGAAAACCCAGCAGGCATAATATGCTTGTTTTTCTTTTTTTTCTTATGAATACTAATCCTACACTGCTTATTGCTCTTTTGGAAGAGTCTGATTAGAACAAAAAGAACTGATATTAGCATTAATTGAGAAAAGTTAATCTCATAATGCAGAAAGCTAAATGACCTGATTGGGACAGTGCAGAATTGTGATGGAATTCAGAACTTTGCTAGCATTTTCAGACAAAGGTATCATAGATTCTTAATTCCGAATTATGTATTATTAATTATGCATCTGTTTTTCTTTTATTAAAAAACAAAACAAAACAGGATTACTTCAGAATCATATTTTCTTTCGTTCTTTTTGGTTTATTATCAAGTACTGATGGATGGTAGGCAAATATCTACCAAACTTTGCACGCTTTTCTATTCATTTTCCAGATCTGCCTCTGGCAACATGTACATAGATTCAGCATTGATCCCAGTGATACCAGTCTATTGAATTTACTAAGATTAGACTATGGCCTTTCATTTCCAGCTCTCTGCTGAGGAATGTGCTGAACTAACTGACCAAAGGAAGTGTTCATTTTTTTGTCATTAAGAAATTATAAAGGTAAAATAAAGTAAAATTCACCTTGCAAGAATGATAGCCCTTAGAATTACCAAGGTAAATAAACAGAGCTACTATTCCAATTTACTGAAAAGTCTGTGGAAAATAACAGTATTTGTACGAGATGTTTGACTATCTCTGTAGACCTCTCCATTTGGATCTGTTTCTAAAGAACGTCATCAGAGTACTGATGCAGGAGGAGACAGGCCCTTCAGCCCTCCCAATGGAAATGTTCTTCACTTCTGCTTTTTGTGCACTCCCTGAAGTGAGGTGGGACACTTCCAGCTACCCTCCTGTTAGCTATCTGCTTGATAACAGAAAGCTTGTACGGACTCGTGTCAGGAAGACGCAGAAAGAATGAGCTTCTCTAGTCTTTTTTCCACAGGATTTCCTGTGAAACAATGTGCTCCTTTGCTTGGCTGACGAACCAAGAGGGCTATTAACAGGAACATTAAAAAAATTAATTATGCATAAAATCTGCAGTTTTGATTTGTGCATGAAATATGGCAAGTTTAATATAATGTCACCAAGGAGTTTTGTTTTACATTAATAGATTTAATTAGCTCTTTCTTAAATAATTGTGAAAGCAAGCGTGGTAAGTTAACTTGGCCAACTCACAGCCCCCTAGCCTCTCTCTCACTTCTGTTCCTTATTGAGAGAGGAGGAGAAAGTGAGATGACAGAGCTTGTGGGTCAAGGATAGGAAGGTCACTCACCAGCTCCTATCACATGCAAAACTGACTCAGCTTGGAGAAGATTAATTTAATTTAGTGCCATTTAATAGCAGAGTGGGATAAGAAGAAACAAAAGGAAAACTAAAATCACCTTCCCCATATCCACCTTCTTTCCAGGCTCAACTTCACTCTCTCACTTCCAGCTGTTCTACTGCTTCCCCCAACCTGAGTGGTGCAGCTGAATAGTGAATGTGGGCTGCAGTCAGTCCATAAGATTTGGTCTCTGCTGCTCCTTCTTCGCACTATTCCCTTGCTTCAAGCTGGGCTCCATTCCATGTTGTATGGGAACTGCTGAGTCACGGCCTGAACCTCTGATTGATCACCTGGGGTGAGCAGTGAGTCAGCCATGGGAGCA